>OY390729.1:181195-201195 GCA_959613375.1 Heteropelma amictum
CAACAAGCCATAGTCCCGCAGATATTCGGCGGTTATGTCGAGCAGTTGTTGGAGCCCGACTTTCGTCGACGCGAAGAGCACCAGGTCGTCGGCGTATCCCATCGCGCTCACCACAGTATCCCCGACCTGGATGCCCGTCTCTGTTGGGAGACGAGAAAACAGCCGGTCGATAACCATGTTGAACAGGATTGGCGACAACGGATCCCCCTGCTTAACCCCGCAATTAGGGTGAATGGCATGGGAGGTCCATTTGTCGCACTGCAGCCTGGTGGTAGACCCTTTGTACACTTCGGCGACGTAGTCGATCATCGGGGCAGGGACTCCGGACGCCCGGAGTATGCCCAGAATGGCATTGTGCGTCACAGAGTCGAACGCTTTGGCAACGTCGAGAGACGCCATGAACAGCGGTTGGTGGTTCTGTCTGGCGTACTTCAGGACGAAGTCAGTCAGAAAGATGTTCTCTGAGCATCCATCGATCGGTTGAAAGGCCTTCTGACGCGGATCCAGCCGGATGTGCTTAGACATCCTGTTGGCCAGAACCTTGTGGAAGGCCCTCACGATCGTGGACGAGACCGTGATCGGTCTAAACTCGCCTGGTTCGGAGGCACCGCTTTTCTTCGGTATCAGGGTGGTTTTCGACTCCAACAGATGTGCGGGGAGTCTACCACAGAGCATCAAGATGTTAAATATGCGCGCCCAGATACCAAGCGGGGCCTGCCGAAACTCTTCGACCGTGAGTGAGTCCGGTCCTGGCGCAGTGCCAGCTGGAGGCACGGCATCCTTCACCTCGTTAAGCGTGACAGGTGCCCATAACTCCCCGATCTCTTCGTCACGGCTCGTTGCTACACTGGGTGTAGTATCACCTCCGGACGTCATGATACGTTCCCAGAAGGGAACCATGACGTCCTCGGGTGGTGCAGTGTCGGTTCGATTGTCCCGAAGGATGTCCCGAATGCACGTCGTTCGATTGCGCTTCCACGCTCTTTGGACCCTCGCGTAACCGGCTCGGCGAGCTTGCCGGCGCGACTGATTGTTATTCGCGCCGGTTGGCGGCCTGACACCGCGCGCTCTTGGTGGTCTTGCAAACGTCTCTCGGAGGTAGATAGAAACCTCTTCGAAGACGCGCGCGCGGTCCCACACGCAAAGCGACTCGACGATGGCGTCCAGCCGCTCGGTGCGGAATTCAGGGCAGTTCACGGCTGGGAGCTGACGCAGATGCTGTTGAACACGCTCCCTGGCCGCTTCGTACGAAGCAGCACCGGATTGTGCTGCAGGACGATGCAGGTGGGTGGTTGACGGTGGAGCAGCCGCGACTGGCTCACGCGGAGCTCGGAGAGCCCGCGCGACCAGCGCCCTGTACTGCTGTTGTCTCCTCTGACCCTTTATGGAATCAAGGGACCTCTCCGGGAGAACCGTAAGAAGTTCCTGATTCATAAACCTGACGCCCTGCTGCGTCAGTCTCGCCTCGTGCCTCGCCATGAGAGCCAGCTCCTCGGTGGTCCATCGTGCCTTGACGGAGACGGTGTTCTGTCTCTCGTCGTACCAGACCTTGTGTGCCCGCTGTTGATGCACGCCCCGGCCAATGCTGGTGAGAAACGCTCTGGCGCAGCCAGGGAACTCACACGGAAAGGCTACACGTGGGGACACCGCGGGGTCAGGTCGGCGTCTGGTCAAAACTGGTGCGGTAACGCCAGTGGGCGCACCGCGTTGACGACCACCTAACGTGGGTGCGTCGTCCATCCGAGGCTCGTTTGTATCGTTTGGACCAGTTTGACAAGTCCATGGGGGAGGTAGCCCCATGGACGAAAAAATCGCAGAGACAGGATTGGTTTCCCCTTACGGGTACTCATCGGCGGCGCCACGTAACGGCTCCTGCGTGCTATAACATGACTCTCGGCGTGAGAGTCATAGTTACTCCCGCCGTTTACCCGCGCTTGCTTGAATTTCTTCACGTTGACATTCAGAGCACTGGGCAGAAATCACATTGCGTCAACACCCGCGAGGGCCATCGCAATGCTTTGTTTTAATTAGACAGTCGGATTCCCCTAGTCCGTGCCAGTTCTGAGCTGAGCGTTGAATGGCGGCCGAAGAGGACGACCAAGACGGCGGAAACCGCCGAGGAAGCCTCGCAGCAAGGAAGATCCGCGGGAGGCCAAGGCAGGGGACCGAGCTCGGATCCCGCCGAGCGCGCCCCCTGGGGGGGCGCCCGGGTTCACCTCGCCCAGGCCCGACACGTTAGCCAAACCCGCTTCCCTAACAAGCCCGACGCGCCCCGCTCCTCAGAGCCAATCCTTATTCCGAAGTTACGGATCCAATTTGCCGACTTCCCTTACCTACATTAGTCTATCGACTAGAGGCTCTTTACCTTGGAGACCTGCTGCGGATATGGGTACGAGCCGGCGCGACACCTCCACGTGGCCCTCTCCTGGATTTTCAAGGTCCGAGGGGAAGATCCGGACACCGCCGCAACTGCGGTGCTCTTCGCGTTCCAAACCCTATCTCCCTGCTAGAGGTTTCCAGGGAACTCGAACGCTTATACAGAAAAGAAAACTCTTCCCGGATCTCCCGACGGCGTCTCCAGGTCATTTTGGGTTACCCCGACGAACTCTCTTGCGAGGGCCCGAATTGTATACGGTTCCGCTGCCGGGTTCCGGAATAGGAACCGGATTCCCTTTCGCCCGATGGGTGTGTGTCTTGTCATAACGTGAGCGCCTCTCGGCGAGTATATGTATATTACACACTCAGCGTGACTGATACACCGCATCGACATAGGATTTCTCCTAGGGCTTAGGATCGACTGACTCGTGTGCAACGGCTGTTCACACGAAACCCTTCTCCACGTCAGTCCTCCAGGGCCTCGCTGGAGTATTTGCTACTACCACCAAGATCTGCACCGACGGCGGCTCCAGGCAGGCTCACGCCCAGACCCTTCTGCGCGCACCGCCGCGACCCTCCTACTCGTCAGGGCCTCACGACGGGGAACGTGGGTCCCCCGTGCGGCTTGCCGCTGACGGCAGAGTATAGGCCCGACGCTTCAGCGCCATCCACTTTCAGGGCTAGTTGCTTCGGCAGGTGAGTTGTTACACACTCCTTAGCGGATTCCGACTTCCATGGCCACCGTCCTGCTGTCTTAAGCAACCAACGCCTTTCATGGTATCCCATAAGCGTCGACTTGGGCGCCTTAACTCTGCGTTTGGTTCATCCCACAGCGCCAGTTCTGCTTACCAAAATTGGCCCACTTGGCACTCTGATCCGAAATCTCGTGGCTTCAGCGTTCAAGCAAGCCAGAGATCTCACCCATTTAAAGTTTGAGAATAGGTTGAGGTCGTTTCAGCCCCAATGCCTCTAATCATTCGCTTTACCAGATGAGACTCGCATAAGTTCAACGAACACGCGAGTGCCAGCTATCCTGAGGGAAACTTCGGAGGGAACCAGCTACTAGATGGTTCGATTAGTCTTTCGCCCCTATACCCAGTTCCGACGATCGATTTGCACGTCAGAATCGCTACGGACCTCCATCAGGGTTTCCCCTGACTTCGTCCTGACCAGGCATAGTTCACCATCTTTCGGGTCCCAACGTGTACGCTCTGGGTGCGCCTCTCCTCGCGATGAGAGCGAGACGCCCCGGGAGTGCGGGACCGCATCGTAACGCGGACCATCCTCCCTCGGTCGGCGCGGGGCCGACCTTCACTTTCATTGCGCCTCTGGGCTTCGAGATCCCAATGACTCGCGCACATGTTAGACTCCTTGGTCCGTGTTTCAAGACGGGTCCTGAAAGTACCCAAAGCAGTAGCGTCGCCGACCGGTAATGCAATCTTCGAGCCGGTCCCAGTGCACCGCCGGCCAACAGCCGGCCAGGCACGGTGACGGCGCAAGGTCCGTGGCATCCGTGGTTAATCTCACTGGCCAAGCTTGCGGCGGGCCGGACGCATCTCGATTTCGTGTGCGGCTCAATACCGTGCGAGTACCGCCGGGCAGCTGGCCGGGCGACCGGGGGTCTGCCGCGCGAGGCCCCCCGAGGGAGACTCTCCACGTGACAGGCGCCCACCCGGGCCGTAGACCGACGCCCGACGGGTCGCGACGTCCTACTAGGGGAGAAGTGCACGCCGACGAGACCCGGCGTTGAGGACCCGAACGCGTGCACCGCGACGCGAGGCCGCCGGCATCGCGTATCGAGGCCCTCGCCGGGATTCGCTGACGATGAATCTCCCCATTCGATCTTTCGGGTTTCTCAGGTTTACCCCTGAACGGTTTCACGTACTCTTGAACTCTCTCTTCAAAGTTCTTTTCAACTTTCCCTCACGGTACTTGTTCGCTATCGGTCTCGTGGTCGTATTTAGCCTTAGATGGAGTTTACCACCCGCTTAGAGCTGCACTCTCGAGCAACCCGACTCTAAGGAGAGATCCTCCCGAAGGTCGTCCCGGCCGCTACGGGCCTGGCACCCTCTGCGGGTAATTGGCCCGATTCAAGATGGACTTGGGCTCGGGCCGTACCCCTCGGGATAGATGGATCCTCCCGAACACCACATCTCCCGGCGACCTTGCCGCGGGATTCAGTGCTGGGCTCCTCCCCGTTCGCTCGCAGCTACTGGGGGAATCCTGGTTAGTTTCTTTTCCTCCGCTTAATAATATGCTTAAATTCAGCGGGTGATCTCGCCTGCTCTGAGGTCGTCGTATGTTGCAGTCGCGCGCACTGAGCAGCCGCCGTCACCGCCGCCGCCCGCGGTCCTCTCCTTCGATCTGTCCTTCTCGCACGGATGCCGAGAGAGGGAGGAGGAGAAAGAGGGAGAGAGAGAGAGAGAGAGTGAGCGAAGTACGCGAGGCGCGCAGGCGCTCTCGTGTGAGAGCGCGAGCGTCTGGCCCCCGCGCGCGTCTACTACCCTCTTCTCTTCTTCTCTCCTCTGCTCTCTTCAGTCAGCGCGCTTCCCTCTCTCCGTGTCCGTCCACGGGGACTCGATCGACCGCTAGGCGGGCGGCGTGCCGCGCGCCCTCTGTGAAAACAGACGTGCGCGACCAGCGCAACCTCGGACGACCAGCCCCGCGTCGCGCAGGGTGTCGCCAGCGTCGAAGGTCGCTTCACATGTTTTTCTCTCAACGTGTCGTTTCGAACGACGCCGTTCGCCGGGCGGTTGCCGGACGCCCCCCTCTCCCCCGGCCCGCCGCAAGCGGACACCGGAGTGAAGAACGGGGACGTCACAGCAACCCACGCCTCTCATCGGCGAAACGACGAGAAGTTCATTACGCGCGCCTCTCTCTCTCTCTCTCGCGAGCGGGAGAGACGATGAGAGGAGACAGTCTCGTAAGTTTTAACGACCCTCAGCCAGGCGTGGTCCGGGAATTGTGTCCGTGGACCGCAATGTGCGTTCGAAATGTCGATGACATTTGTCGATGTCGATGACGAAATGACCCGGGCCTTTCGGCCAGGGAAGACACGCTGATTCCTTCAGTGTAGCGCGCGTGCGGCCCAGAACATCTAAGGGCATCACAGACCTGTTATTGCTCAATCTCGTGCGGCTAGAAGCCGCCTGTCCCTCTAAGAAGATTTGTTTGTACGTCGGTTGTAAAAACCGCCCGACCGGGGGCCGGGGGCCTTCGAGATACCCGAAAGTACGCCTATTTAGCAGGCTAGAGTCTCGTTCGTTATCGGAATTAACCAGACAAGTCGCCCCACCAACTAAGAACGGCCATGCACCACCACCCACCGAATCAAGAAAGAGCTATCAATCTGTCAATCCTTCCGGTGTCCGGGCCTGGTGAGGTTTCCCGTGTTGAGTCAAATTAAGCCGCAGGCTCCACTCCTGGTGGTGCCCTTCCGTCAATTCCTTTAAGTTTCAGCTTTGCAACCATACTTCCCCCGGAACCCAAAAGCTTTGGTTTCCCGGAAGCTGCCCGCCGAGTCATCGGAGGAACTTCGGCGGATCGCTAGCTGGCATCGTTTATGGTTAGAACTAGGGCGGTATCTGATCGCCTTCGAACCTCTAACTTTCGTTCTTGATTAATGAAAACATTTTTGGCAAATGCTTTCGCTTCTGTCCGTCTTGCGACGATCCAAGAATTTCACCTCTAACGTCGCAATACGAATGCCCCCATCTGTCCCTATTAATCATTACCTCGGGGTTCCGAAAACCAACAAAATAGAACCGAGGTCCTATTCCATTATTCCATGCACACAGTATTCAGGCGAAGGTAGGCTGCTTTAAGCACTCTAATTTGTTCAAAGTAAACGTACCGGCCCACCTCGACACTCGATGAAGAGCACCACGATGGGATATTAGTTGGACCGCTCCGTAAAAGAGCTAAGCCCACCGGTAGGACGTCTCACGGCATGCTAGTTAAACACCGCGAGCGGTGAACCAGCATCGTGACACACAGATTCAACTACGAGCTTTTTAACCGCAACAACTTTAATATACGCTATTGGAGCTGGAATTACCGCGGCTGCTGGCACCAGACTTGCCCTCCAATGGATCCTTCGTTAAAGGATTTAAAGTGTACTCATTCCGATTACGGAGCCTCGGATGAGTCCCGTATCGTTATTTTTCGTCACTACCTCCCCGTGCCGGGAGTGGGTAATTTGCGCGCCTGCTGCCTTCCTTGGATGTGGTAGCCGTTTCTCAGGCTCCCTCTCCGGAATCGAACCCTGATTCCCCGTTACCCGTTACAACCATGGTAGGCGCAGAACCTACCATCGACAGTTGATAAGGCAGACATTTGAAAGATGCGTCGCCGGTACGGGACCATGCGATCAGCACAAAGTTATTCAGAGTCACCAAGGTAAACGGTGGACGAGAGACTCGCCACCGATTGGTTTTGATCTAATAAAAGCGTTCCTTCCATCTCTGGTCGGAACTCTGGTTTGCATGTATTAGCTCTAGAATTACCACAGTTATCCAAGTAAATGTGGGTACGATCTAAGGAACCATAACTGATTTAATGAGCCATTCGCGGTTTCACCTTAATGAGGCATGTACTGAGACATGCATGGCTTAATCTTTGAGACAAGCATATGACTACTGGCAGGATCAACCAGGGAGCTCTCTCTTTTCGTTTCATATCTCCGCACCTCGCCCTTCTGCCGTTTACCAGCGAGAAGGAGGGCCCCTTGCTCTCTCTTCTTCTTCTCTCCTCTATCTCTTCCGAACCGAGGGGGCACACCGCTGTTTTGTGTGTGCCACCCCGCGGTTTCGCTTAAAACGTCTTCAAACGTTCCCAATAGCACTCGGTGTGTAAACCGACGAGATATCCCCCTCGGGGGAAATCCGTGTGTGTGCGGCACGTTGCGCTTGAAAAGCGGCGTCGTGTTTTCACTTGTCCTCGCCCGGTAATCGGCGAGTCGATGCTCGGTTCTCGCGTCCGTCAACCGAGTGCTTGGGTGTACACCCGTCACACCGGCTGATGGACTCTCTCTCGTCGCTTCTAAGTGCGTTGCCACGTTCAAAATAGGGCCATTCGGTCATAGACACCGACCCGTGGCGCTGCTGAGTTTTCGTCGTTTTAGCGAGGAGAAAGAATGGCGAAAACACACCTACTCCGTGTGTCAAAGAGCGTTGTCGATAATGTTTTCTGCGCTACTCTCTCTCTCTCTCTCTCTCATGTTTAGCTTGTGTTGTGTTAGTTGTAAGCGCGCGCCCCACGTGCTTGGGTTTGCGTCTTTACGCACAACAACGAGGATATGAAAAATATTACAAACATTTCATTCTCAATGAGTAGTACGAAGACGCGTACGCGACGCACGTTACGATCACCGAAGGGATGTACGCGCGCCGGACGGCTCCCATATAGTAACGAGCTGGCCGGCCTGCGAGCCGGCGTCCGACGGTCCCGGGCGTGCTTCGCTGCCGGGCGAGATCCCGCTGGAGGCCCGGTCTCGCAATCCCCGCCGCGGTACACGGGCGAGCCATCGCCCGACAGCGCCGTGGACCGATCCGTCGATGCCGTAGAGCACTCGACGTCCGCCGTGGGCCGATCCGTCCACGCCGTGGACCGATCCAAACGAAAATACCGCCGTAGACCGATCCGTCGACGCCGTAGACCGATACGAACGAGAATTCAGCCGTAGACCGATCCAAACGAAAATTCCGCCGTAGACCGATCCGAACGAAAATTCCGCCGTCGACCGATCCGTCCACGCCGTGGACTTCTACGAACGAGAATTCCTCCGTAGACCGATCCGAACGAAAATTCCGCCGTAGACCGATCGGTCGACGCCGTAGACCGATACGAACGAGAATTCTGCCGTAGACCGATCCGTCCACGCCGTAGACCGATCCAAACGAAAATTCCGCCGTAGACCGATCCGTCCACGCCGTGGACTTATACGAACGAGAATTCCGCCGTAGACCGATCCGTCCACGCCATGGACCGATACGAACGAGAATTCCGCCGTAGACCGATCCGTCCACGCCATGGACTTATACGAACGAGAATTCCGCCGTAGACCGATCCAAACGAAAATTCCGCCGTAGACCGATCCGTCCACGCCGTGAACTTATACGAACGAGAATTCCGCCGTAGACCGATCCGTCCACGTCGTGGACTTATACGAACGAGAATTCCGCCGTAGACCGGTCCGTCCACGCCGTGGACTTATACGAACGAGAATTCCGCCGTAGACCGACCCAAACGAAAATTCCGCCGTAGACCGATCCGTCGACGCCGTAGACCGATACGAACGAGAATTCTGCCGTAGACCGATCCGTCCACGCCGTAGACCGATCCAAACGAAATCTCCGCCGTAGACCGATCCGTCCACGCCGTGGACTTATACGAACGAGAATTCCGCCGTAGACCGATCCAAACGAAAATTCCGCCGTAGACCGATCCGAACGAAAATTCCGCCGTAGACCGATCCGTCGACGCCGTAGACCGATACGAACGAGAATTCCGCCGTAGACCGATCCGTCCACGCCATGGACCGATACGAACGAGAATTCCGCCGTAGACCGATCCGTCCACGCCATGGACTTATACGAACGAGAATTCCGCCGTAGACCGATCCGTCCACGCCGTGGACTTATACGAACGAGAATTCCGCCGTAGACCGATCCAAACGAAAATTCCGCCGTAGACCGATCCGAACGAAAATTCCGCCGTAGACCGATCCGTCGACGCCGTAGACCGATACGAACGAGAATTCTGCCGTAGACCGATCCGTCCACGCCGTAGACCGATCCAAACGAAATCTCCGCCGTAGACCGATCCGTCCACGCCGTGGACTTATACGAACGAGAATTCCGCCGTAGACCGATCCGTCCACGCCGTGGACTTATACGAACGAGAATTCCGCCGTAGACCGATCCGTCCACGCCGTAGACCGATCCAAACGAAAATTCCGCCGTAGACCGATCCGTCCACGCCGTGAACTTATACGAACGAGAATTCCGCCGTAGACCGATCCATCCACGCCGTGGACTTATACGAACGAGAATTCCGCCGTAGACCGATCCAAACGAAAATTCCGCCGTAGACCGATCCGAACGAAAATTCCGCCGTAGACCGATCCGTCGACGCCGTAGACCGATACAAACGAGAATTCTGCCGTAGACCGATCCGTCCACGCCGTAGACCGATCCAAACGAAATCTCCGCCGTAGACCGATCCGTCCACGCCGTGGACTTATACGAACGAGAATTCCGCCGTAGACCGATCCATCCACGCCGTGGACTTATACGAACGAGAATTCCGCCGTAGACCGATCCAAACGAAAATTCCGCCGTAGACCGATCCGAACGAAAATTCCGCCGTAGACCGATACGAACGAGAATTCCGCCGTAGACCGATCCGTCCACGCCGTGGACTTATACGAACGAGAATTCCGCCGTAGACCGATCCAAACGAAAATTCCGCCGTAGACCGATCCGTCCACGCCGTGGACTTATACGAACGAGAATTCCGCCGTAGACCGATCCAAACGAAAACTCCGCCGTAGACCGATCCGAACGAAAATTCCGCCGTAGACCGATCCGTCGACGCCGTAGACCGATACGAACGAGAATTCCGCCGTAGACCGATCCGTCCACGCCATGGACCGATACGAACGAGAATTCCGCCGTAGACCGATCCGTCCACGCCATGGACTTATACGAACGAGAATTCCGCCGTAGACCGATCCGTCCACGCCGTGGACTTATACGAACGAGAATTCTGCCGTAGACCGATCCGAACGAAAATTCCGCCGTAGACCGATTCGTCGACGCCGTAGACCGATACGAACGAGAATTCTGCCGTAGACCGATCTGTCCACGCCGTAGACCGATCCAAACGAAATCTCCGCCGTAGACCGATCCGTCTACGCCGTGGACTTATACGAACGAGAATTCCGCCGTAGACCGATCCGTCCACGCCGTGGACTTATACGAACGAGAATTCCGCCGTAGACCGATCCGTACACGCCGTAGACCGATCCAAACGAAAATTCCGCCGTAGACCGATCCGTCCACGCCGTGAACTTATACGAACGAGAATTCCGCCGTAGACCGATCCATCCACGCCGTGGACTTATACGAACGAGAATTCCGCCGTAGACCGATCCAAACGAAAATTCCGCCGTAGACCGATCCGAACGAAAATTCCGCCGTAGACCGATCCGTCGACGCCGTAGACCGATACGAACGAGATTCCGCCGTAGACCGATCCATCCACGCCGTGGACTTATACGAACGAGAATTCCGCCGTAGACCGATCCAAACGAAAATTCCGCCGTAGACCGATCCGAACGAAAATTCCGCCGTAGACCGATCCGTCGACGCCGTAGACCGATACGAACGAGAATTCTGCCGTAGACCGATCCGTCCACGCCGTAGACCGATCCAAACGAAATCTCCGCCGTAGACCGATCCGTCCACGCCGTGGACTTATACGAACGAGAATTCCGCCGTAGACCGATCCATCCACGCCGTGGACTTATACGAACGAGAATTCCGCCGTAGACCGATCCAAACGAAAATTCCGCCGTAGACCGATCCGAACGAAAATTCCGCCGTAGACCGATCCGTCGACGCCGTAGACCGATACGAACGAGAATTCTGCCGTAGACCGATCCGTCCACGCCGTAGACCGATCCAAACGAAATCTCCGCCGTAGACCGATCCGTCCACGCCGTGGACTTATACGAACGAGAATTCCGCCGTAGACCGATCCGTCCACGCCGTGGACTTATACGAACGAGAATTCCGCCGTAGACCGATCCGTCCACGCCGTAGACCGATCCAAACGAAAATTCCGCCGTAGACCGATCCGTCCACGCCGTGAACTTATACGAACGAGAATTCCGCCGTAGACCGATCCATCCACGCCGTGAACTTATACGAACGAGAATTCCGCCGTAGACCGATCCAAACGAAAATTCCGCCGTAGACCGATCCGAACGAAAATTCCGCCGTAGACCGATCCGTCGACGCCGTAGACCGATACAAACGAAAATTCTGCCGTAGACCGATCCGTCCACGCCGTAGACCGATCCAAACGAAATCTCCGCCGTAGACCGATCCGTCCACGCCGTGGACTTATACGAACGAGAATTCCGCCGTAGACCGATCCGTCCACGCCGTGGACTTATACGAACGAGAATTCCGCCGTAGACCGATCCGTCCACGCCATGGACCGATACGAACGAGAATTCCGCCGTAGACCGATCCGTCCACGCCATGGACCGATACGAACGAGAATTCCGCCGTAGATCGATCCGTCCACGCCATGGACTTATACGAACGAGAATTCCGCCGTAGACCGATCCGTCCACGCCATGGACTTATACGAACGAGAATTCCGCCGTAGACCGATCCGTCCACGCCGTGGACTTATACGAACGAGAATTCCGCCGTAGACCGAACCGTCCACGCCGTGGACTTATACGAACGAGAATTCCGCCGTAGACCGATCCGTCCACGCCGTAGACCGATCCAAACGAAAATTCCGCCGTAGACCGATCCGTCCACGCCGTGAACTTATACGAACGAGAATTCCGCCGTAGACCGATCCATCCACGCCGTGGACTTATACGAACGAGAATTCCGCCGTAGACCGATCCAAACGAAAATTCCGCCGTAGACCGATCCGAACGAAAATTCCGCCGTAGACCGATCCGTCGACGCCGTAGACCGATACGAACGAGAATTCTGCCGTAGACCGATCCGTCCACGCCGTAGACCGATCCAAACGAAATCTCCGCCGTAGACCGATCCGTCCACGCCGTGGACTTATACGAACGAGAATTCCGCCGTAGACCGATCCATCCACGCCGTAGACCGATCCAAACGAAATCTCCGCCGTAGACCGATCCAAACGAAAATTCCGCCGTAGACCGATCCGAACGAAAATTCCGCCGTAGACCGATCCGTTGACGCCGTAGACCGATACGAACGAGAATTCTGCCGTAGACCGATCCGTCCACGCCGTAGACCGATCCAAACGAAATCTCCGCCGTAGACCGATCCGTCCACGCCGTGGACTTTTACGAACGAGAATTCCGCCGTAGACCGATCCGTCCACGCCGTGGACTTATACGAACGAGAATTCCGCCGTAGACCGATCCAAACGAAAATTCCGCCGTAGACCGATCCGAACGAAAATTCCGCCGTAGACCGATACGAACGAGAATTCCGCCGTAGACCGATCCGTCCACGCCGTGGACTTATACGAACGAGAATTCCGCCGTAGACCGATCCAAACGAAAATTCCGCCGTAGACCGATCCGTCCACGCCGTGGACTTATACGAACGAGAATTCCGCCGTAGACCGATCCAAACGAAAACTCCGCCGTAGACCGATCCGAACGAAAATTCCGCCGTAGACCGATCCGTCGACGCCGTAGACCGATACGAACGAGAATTCCGCCGTAGACCGATCCGTCCACGCCATGGACCGATACGAACGAGAATTCCGCCGTAGACCGATCCGTCCACGCCATGGACTTATACGAACGAGAATTCCGCCGTAGACCGATCCGTCCACGCCGTGGACTTATACGAACGAGAATTCTGCCGTAGACCGATCCGAACGAAAATTCCGCCGTAGACCGATTCGTCGACGCCGTAGACCGATACGAACGAGAATTCTGCCGTAGACCGATCTGTCCACGCCGTAGACCGATCCAAACGAAATCTCCGCCGTAGACCGATCCGTCTACGCCGTGGACTTATACGAACGAGAATTCCGCCGTAGACCGATCCGTCCACGCCGTGGACTTATACGAACGAGAATTCCGCCGTAGACCGATCCGTCCACGCCGTAGACCGATCCAAACGAAAATTCCGCCGTAGACCGATCCGTCCACGCCGTGAACTTATACGAACGAGAATTCCGCCGTAGACCGATCCATCCACGCCGTGGACTTATACGAACGAGAATTCCGCCGTAGACCGATCCAAACGAAAATTCCGCCGTAGACCGATCCGAACGAAAATTCCGCCGTAGACCGATCCGTCGACGCCGTAGACCGATACGAACGAGAATTCTGCCGTAGACCGATCCGTCCACGCCGTAGACCGATCTAAACGAAATCTCCGCCGTAGACCGATCCGTCCACGCCGTGGACTTATACGAACGAGAATTCCGCCGTAGACCGATCCATCCACGCCGTGGACTTATACGAACGAGAATTCCGCCGTAGACCGATCCAAACGAAAATTCCGCCGTAGACCGATCCGAACGAAAATTCCGCCGTAGACCGATCCGTCGACGCCGTAGACCGATACGAACGAGAATTCTGCCGTAGACCGATCCGTCCACGCCGTAGACCGATCCAAACGAAATCTCCGCCGTAGACCGATCCGTCCACGCCGTGGACTTATACTAACGAGAATTCCGCCGTAGACCGATCCGTCCACGCCGTGGACTTATACGAACGAGAATTCCGCCGTAGACCGATCCGTCCACGCCGTAGACCGATCCAAACGAAAATTCCGCCGTAGACCGATCCGTCCACGCCGTGAACTTATACGAACGAGAATTCCGCCGTAGACCGATCCATCCACGCCGTGGACTTATACGAACGAGAATTCCGCCGTAGACCGATCCAAACGAAAATTCCGCCGTAGACCGATCCGAACGAAAATTCCGCCGTAGACCGATCCGTCGACGCCGTAGACCGATACGAACGAGAATTCTGCCGTAGACCGATCCGTCCACGCCGTAGACCGATTCAAACGAAATCTCCGCCGTAGACCGATCCGTCCACGCCGTGGACTTATACGAACGAGAATTCCGCCGTAGACCGATCCATCCACGCCGTGGACTTATACGAACGAGAATTCCGCCGTAGACCGATCCAAACGAAAATTCCGCCGTAGACCGATCCGAACGAAAATTCCGCCGTAGACCGATCCGTCGACGCCGTAGACCGATACGAACGAGAATTCTGCCGTAGACCGATCCGTCCACGCCGTAGACCGATCCAAACGAAATCTCCGCCGTAGACCGATCCGTCCACGCCGTGGACTTATACGAACGAGAATTCCGCCGTAGACCGATCCGTCCACGCCGTGGACTTATACGAACGAGAATTCCGCCGTAGACCGATCCGTCCACGCCGTAGACCGATCCAAACGAAAATTCCGCCGTAGACCGATCCGTCCACGCCGTGAACTTATACGAACGAGAATTCCGCCGTAGACCGATCCATCCACGCCGTGAACTTATACGAACGAGAATTCCGCCGTAGACCGATCCAAACGAAAATTCCGCCGTAGACCGATCCGAACGAAAATTCCGCCGTAGACCGATCCGTCGACGCCGTAGACCGATACAAACGAGAATTCTGCCGTAGACCGATCCGTCCACGCCGTAGACCGATCCAAACGAAATCTCCGCCGTAGACCGATCCGTCCACGCCGTGGACTTATACGAACGAGAATTCCGCCGTAGACCGATCCGTCCACGCCGTGGACTTATACGAACGAGAATTCCGCCGTAGACCGATCCGTCCACGCCATGGACCGATACGAACGAGAATTCCGCCGTAGACCGATCCGTCCACGCCATGGACCGATACGAACGAGAATTCCGCCGTAGACCGATCCGTCCACGCCGTGGACTTATACGAACGAGAATTCCGCCGTAGACCGAACCGTCCACGCCGTGGACTTATACGAACGAGAATTCCGCCGTAGACCGATCCGTCCACGCCGTAGACCGATCCAAACGAAAATTCCGCCGTAGACCGATCCGTCCACGCCGTGAACTTATACGAACGAGAATTCCGCCGTAGACCGATCCATCCACGCCGTGGACTTATACGAACGAGAATTCCGCCGTAGACCGATCCAAACGAAAATTCCGCCGTAGACCGATCCGAACGAAAATTCCGCCGTAGACCGATCCGTCGACGCCGTAGACCGATACGAACGAGAATTCTGCCGTAGACCGATCCGTCCACGCCGTAGACCGATCCAAACGAAATCTCCGCCGTAGACCGATCCGTCCACGCCGTGGACTGATACGAACGAGAATTCCGCCGTAGACCGATCCATCCACGCCGTGGACTTATACGAACGAGAATTCCGCCGTAGACCGATCCAAACGAAAATTCCGCCGTAGACCGATCCGAACGAAAATTCCGCCGTAGACCGATCCGTCGACGCCGTAGACCGATACGAACGAGAATTCTGCCGTAGACCGATCCGTCCACGCCGTAGACCGATCCAAACGAAATCTCCGCCGTAGACCGATCCGTCCACGCCGTGGACTTATACGAACGAGAATTCCGCCGTAGACCGATCCATCCACGCCGTGGACTTATACGAACGAGAATTCCGCCGTAGACCGATCCATCCACGCCGTGGACTTATACGAACGAGAATTCCGCCGTAGACCGATCCAAACGAAAATTCCGCCGTAGACCGATCCGAACGAAAATTCCGCCGTAGACCGATCCGTCGACGCCGTAGACCGATACGAACGAGAATTCTGCCGTAGACCGATCCGTCCACGCCGTAGACCGATCCAAACGAAATCTCCGCCGTAGACCGATCCGTCCACGCCGTGGACTTATACGAACGAGAATTCCGCCGTAGACCGATCCGTCCACGCCGTGGACTTATACGAACGAGAATTCCGCCGTAGACCGAACCGTCCACGCCGTGGACTTATACGAACGAGAATTCCGCTGTAGACCGATCCGTCCACGCCGTAGACCGATCCAAACGAAATTTCCGCCGTAGACCGATCCGTCCACGCCGTGAACTTATACGAACGAGAATTCCGCCGTAGACCGATCCATCCACGCCGTGGACTTATACGAACGAGAATTCCGCCGTAGACCGATCCAAACGAAAATTCCGCCGTAGACCGATCCGAACGAAAATTCCGCCGTAGACCGATCCGTCGACGCCGTAGACCGATACGAACGAGAATTTCGCCGTAGACCGATCCGTCCACGCCATGGACCGATACGAACGAGAATTCCGCCGTAGACCGATCCGTCCACGCCATGGACTTATACGAACGAGAATTCCGCCGTAGACCGATCCGTCCACGCCGTGGACTTATACCAACGAGAATTCCGCCGTAGACCGATCCAAACGAAAATTCCGCCGTAGACCGATCCGAACGAAAATTCCGCCGTAGACCGATCCGTCGACGCCGTAGACCGATACGAACGAGAATTCTGCCGTAGACCGATCCGTCCACGCCGTAGACCGATCCAAACGAAATCTCCGCCGTAGACCGATCCGTCCACGCCGTGGACTTATACGAACGAGAATTCCGCCGTAGACCGATCCATCCACGTCGTGGACTTATACGAACGAGAATTCCGCCGTAGACCGATCCAAACGAAAATTCCGCCGTAGACCGATCCGAACGAAAATTCCGCCGTAGACCGATCCGTCGACGCCGTAGACCGATACGAACGAGAATTCTGCCGTAGACCGATCCGTCCACGCCGTAGACCGATCCAAACGAAATCTCCGCCGTAGACCGATCCGTCCACGCCGTGGACTTATACGAACGAGAATTCCGCCGTAGACCGATCCGTCCACGCCGTGGACTTATACGAACGAGAATTCCGCCGTAGACCGTTCCGTCCACGCCATGGACCGATACGAACGAGAATTCCGCCGTAGACCGATCCGTCCACGCCATGGACTTATACGAACGAGAATTCCGCCGTAGACCGATCCGTCCACGCCGTGGACTTATACGAACGAGAATTCCGCCGTAGACCGATCCGTCCACGCCGTGGACTTATACGAACGAGAATTCCGCCGTAGACCGAACCGTCCACGCCGTGGACTTATACGAACGAGAATTCCGCTGTAGACCGATCCGTCCACGCCGTAGACCGATCCAAACGAAATTTCCGCCGTAGACCGATCCGTCCACGCCGTGAACTTATACGAACGAGAATTCCGCCGTAGACCGATCCATCCACGCCGTGGACTTATACGAACGAGAATTCCGCCGTAGACCGATCCAAACGAAAATTCCGCCGTAGACCGATCCGAACGAAAATTCCGCCGTAGACCGATCCGTCGACGCCGTAGACCGATACGAACGAGAATTTCGCCGTAGACCGATCCGTCCACGCCATGGACCGATACGAACGAGAATTCCGCCGTAGACCGATCCGTCCACGCCATGGACTTATACGAACGAGAATTCCGCCGTAGACCGATCCGTCCACGCCGTGGACTTATACCAACGAGAATTCCGCCGTAGACCGATCCAAACGAAAATTCCGCCGTAGACCGATCCGAACGAAAATTCCGCCGTAGACCGATCCGTCGACGCCGTAGACCGATACGAACGAGAATTCTGCCGTAGACCGATCCGTCCACGCCGTAGACCGATCCAAACGAAATCTCCGCCGTAGACCGATCCGTCCACGCCGTGGACTTATACGAACGAGAATTCCGCCGTAGACCGATCCATCCACGTCGTGGACTTATACGAACGAGAATTCCGCCGTAGACCGATCCAAACGAAAATTCCGCCGTAGACCGATCCGAACGAAAATTCCGCCGTAGACCGATCCGTCGACGCCGTAGACCGATACGAACGAGAATTCTGCCGTAGACCGATCCGTCCACGCCGTAGACCGATCCAAACGAAATCTCCGCCGTAGACCGATCCGTCCACGCCGTGGACTTATACGAACGAGAATTCCGCCGTAGACCGATCCGTCCACGCCGTGGACTTATACGAACGAGAATTCCGCCGTAGACCGTTCCGTCCACGCCATGGACCGATACGAACGAGAATTCCGCCGTAGACCGATCCGTCCACGCCATGGACTTATACGAACGAGAATTCCGCCGTAGACCGATCCGTCCACGCCGTGGACTTATACGAACGAGAATTCCGCCGTAGACCGATCCAAACGAAAATTCCGCCGTAGACCGATCCGTCGACGCCGTAGACCGATACGAACGAGAATTCCGCCGTAGACCGATCCGTCCACGCCATGGACCGATACGAACGAGAATTCCGCCGTAGACCGATCCGTCCACGCCATGGACTTATACGAACGAGAATTCCGCCGTAGACCGATCCGTCCACGCTGTGGACTTATACGAACGAGAATTCCGCCGTAGACCGATCCAAACGAAAATTCCGCCGTAGACCGATCCGAACGAAAATTCCGCCGTAGACCGATCCGTCGACGCCGTAGACCGATACGAACGAGAATTCCGCCGTAGACCGATCCGTCCACGCCGTGGACTTATACGAACGAGAATTCCGCCGTAGACCGATCCAAACGAAAATTCCGCCGTAGACCGATCCGTCCACGCCGTGGACTTATACGAACGAGAATTCCGCCGTAGACCGATCCGTCCACGCCGTAGACCGATCCAAACGAAAATTCCGCCGTAGACCGATCCGTCCACGCCGTGAACTTATACGAACGAGAATTCCGCCGTAGACCGATCCATCCACGCCGTGGACTTATACGAACGAGAATTCCGCCGTAGACCGATCCAAACGAAAATTCCGCCGTAGACCGATCCGAACGAAAATTCCGCCGTAGACCGATCCGTCGACGCCGTAGACCGATACGAACGAAAATTCCGCCGTAGACCGATCCGTCGACGCCGTAGACCGATACGAACGAGAATTCTGCCGTAGACCGATCCGTCCACGCCGTAGACCGATCCAAACGAAATCTCCGCCGTAGACCGATCCGTCCACGCCGTGGACTTATACGAACGAGAATTCCGCCGTAGACCGATCCGTCCACGCCGTGGACTTATACGAACGAGAATTCCGCCGTAGACCGTTCCGTCCACGCCATGGACCGATACGAACGAGAATTCCGCCGTAGACCGATCCGTCCACGCCATGGACTTATACGAACGAGAATTCCGCCGTAGACCGATCCGTCCACGCCGTGGACTTATACGAACGAGAATTCCGCCGTAGACCGATCCGAACGAAAATTCCGCCGTAGACCGATCCGTCGACGCCGTAGACCGATACGAACGAGAATTCCGCCGTAGACCGATCCGTCCACGCCGTGGACTTATACGAACGAGAATTCCGCCGTAGACCGATCCAAACGAAAATTCCGCCGTAGACCGATCCGTCCACGCCGTGGACTTATACGAACGAGAATTCCGCCGTAGACCGATCCGTCCACGCCGTAGACCGATCCAAACGAAAATTCCGCCGTAGACCGATCCGTCCACGCCGTGAACTTATACGAACGAGAATTCCGCCGTAGACCGATCCATCCACGCCGTGGACTTATACGAACGAGAATTCCGCCGTAGACCGATCCAAACGAAAATTCCGCCGTAGACCGATCCGAACGAAAATTCCGCCGTAGACCGATCCGTCGACGCCGTAGACCGATACGAACGAGAATTCTGCCGTAGACCGATCCGTCGACGCCGTAGACCGATACGAACGAGAATTCTGCCGTAGACCGATCCGTCCACGCCGTAGACCGATCCAAACGAAAATTCCGCCGTAGACCGATCCGTCCACGCCGTGAACTTATACGAACGAGAATTCCGCCGTAGACCGATCCATCCACGCCGTGGACTTATACGAACGAGAATTCC
>OY390729.1:206195-263695 GCA_959613375.1 Heteropelma amictum
GTAGCTGCAAGCGAACGGGGAGGAGCCCAGCACTGAATCCCGCGGCAAGGTCGCCGGGAGATGTGGTGTTCGGGAGGATCCATCTATCCCGAGGGGTACGGCCCGAGCCCAAGTCCATCTTGAATGGGGCCAATTACCCGCATAGGGTGCCAGGCCCGTAGCGGCCGGGACGACCTTCGGGAGGATCTCTCCTTAGAGTCGGGTTGCTTGAGAGTGCAGCTCTAAGCGGGTGGTAAACTCCATCTAAGGCTAAATACGACCACGAGACCGATAGCGAACAAGTACCGTGAGGGAAAGTTGAAAAGAACTTTGAAGAGAGAGTTCAAGAGTACGTGAAACCGTTCAGGGGTAAACCTGAGAAACCCGAAAGATCGAATGGGGAGATTCATCGTCAGCGAATCCCGGCGAGGGCCTCGATACGCGATGCCGGTGGCCTCGCGTCGCGGTGCACGCGTTCGGGTCCTCAACGCCGGGTCTCGTCGGCGTGCACTTCTCCCCTAGTAGGACGTCGCGACCCGTCGGGCGTCGGTCTACGGCCCGGGTGGGCGCCTGTCACGTGGAGAGTCTCCCTCGGGGGGCCTCGCGCGGCAGACCCCCGGTCGCCCGGCCAGCTGCCCGGCGGTACTCGCACGGTACTGAGCCGCACACGAAATCGAGATGCGTCCGGCCCGCCCCAAGCTTGGCCAGTGAGATTAACCACGGATGCCACGGACCTTGCGCCGTCACCGTGCCTGGCCGGCTGTTGGCCGGCGGTGCACTGGGACCGGCTCGAAGATTGCATTACCGGTCGGCGACGCTACTGCTTTGGGCACTTTCAGGACCCGTCTTGAAACACGGACCAAGGAGTCTAACATGTGCGCGAGTCATTGGGATCTCGAAGCCCAGAGGCGCAATGAAAGTGAAGGTCGGCCCCGCGCCGACCGAGGGAGGATGGTCCGCGTTACGATGCGGTCCCGCACTCCCGGGGCGTCTCGCTCTCATCGCGAGGAGAGGCGCACCCAGAGCGTACACGTTGGGACCCGAAAGATGGTGAACTATGCCTGGTCAGGACGAAGTCAGCCCACCTCATTGACACCCTGAGAGAAACCGAGCGGCGCCGTACAACAGGCAGCTCAGCTGGTAGTAATAAAGGGGAAAGTCAGAATGTCTGACACAGGACGCTTATGACGACTCGGATATATGCAAGGAGTAGATTGGATTTAGGCCATCGTGCCGAAGAAACCTTATGATACGAAAATGGCAGACAATATAATGAACGCCTCGGAGGCGAGTGGCTCAGATCCCGAATCACTCGTCGCGGATTCATCCGCTAGGCAGGGGATCATCGAAGACGAACAGGCAAATCCACGGATAATGAGAGACTGGGAAATAACAGTTCCTCTAACGGGGCCAATGTTATGCGAACCATGCAGGTCAACCAATGTACGAATGGCACACATACAATTAAAAGATCTGATAAAACATCTTGCAGATCAACACTGGCAAACAAACATCTCGTTAAGATGTAACCAGTGTTTTAAATGCTTTCCGGGACTAAGGAACTGGAATAGCCATAAAGGCCGCTGCAAAGGTCCTGACCAAATAGCCATACAGCACGAATTCACGTGCACAGAATGCGACATGAGATTTAGCACCAAAATAGGGCGATCTCAGCACGAAAGGCACGTGCATCCCAACCTTCGCAACGAGCATCGCACGAATCAGCTCTGTAGAGAGGACCGCCCTGGGAGGCGAGCATACATATGGTCGCAAGCGGAAATAGAACGCCTCCGAATACTGAGCGAACGCTTTGAAGGGAGAAGGAATATAAATACGTTACTGGCTCCGTATTTCCCAGGAAAAACACCGCGACAAATAAGCGAGAAAAGGAGAATCCGGCGAAGAAACCCGCCCACGGCGGCTGAAGCCGATGAAAATATTGTCTCGAGCGGTGAGGAAGAAAATGAGGAAGGAGAGACGAGCATTTCGACCGATGATGTCGAAGCGCGGAATCCCGAAGATAATGACGAGAACACACATGAGAGGGAATGGCAGGAAAATATAAAAAGGGCTATTAATACCCAAAGTCAACGGGAGGAAGGCCCTATAAGCGAATGGGTAGAGGCGCTAAGAACAATGTGGCGCGACAACCACGGCACACCACAGGCGATGCAGGCTGGCATAGATGCATGGGTGCTTGAACTGGTCACTATTGCAAAACCAGAAAACGAACATGTGAACGCCACCGTCGCCACGCTCATGAACAATGCTCTTACAAGGGAGCAAGAACAAATGCGCAATAACAGGCCTCGAAGAAAAACGCGAAAACGGCAAAACAGGCCCGCAAACAGCAATAGAAGGAAGAAGTTTGCGTTTGCAAGATGCCAAGAGCTCTATGACAAATGCCCGCAAAAGTTGGCTGAACTAGCGGTACAAGGCGACTTCTCTTTCGTAGAGATGAAGACCCACACAGCAGAAATCTGTCCAAAGTACGTCTTTCGGACATCTCGACAGTTGTCTCATGATAGTATTGGGATTATCCTATGGGACTCCCATACGCTTTTAAATGTCCGCTACGTTTACCGGAATGGGACAGTCCCACTCACGTCCCTACGATGTCCAAAGATTTGCTTATACGCATATCTACGGGACATCTCTTAGACTGTTAACATAGAACAGTGGAGATATCGATAAGACATTATAAAGACTGCATTAAGACGTCCTTAAGACATTGTTAAGACTATATAAACTCGTTCATGAGACGATGTTTAGACTGGACAGAGACGTCCATGGGACTTAATTTAGACTGTATAAAGACGTCCATGGAGCATCGTCTAGACTAGAAAAAGACTCTTACGGGATAGATATCTAGACTGGATAGAGATGTCCATAGAACCTAATCCAAACTGTGTTAAGACGTCCAGGAAATATTATCAGGGCTGCATAAAGATCTTATGTGTATACTTTTCAGCGGTATACTATCACAATTATTCACCTAATAATATACGGCAATACGATAATAATACGGTGTACTTAATTTGAAGTCCAGTTAAGTAAAATTGAATAACGCACATTAATAGCTGATAAAACATACGGATGATGCTCGAGTAAACTCAACTTGTATACCGATGAGATATCCAATCAAAGATAAAGGTGAGAAATATACGCACAAGACCCTCCCAAACAGATGGTAATTGATTTCACAAGTGAAGGAGTACTCACGAGTATATTATATTTAAAAACATATGATACGTAGGAACAATAACACTTCTCGCTTAATTTCAACTTGTTATATTAGATATGCGTATTTAATCCTGATACATAGTACAATGAGTCTGATACATAACCGCTTTTCTAAAGTATTCCATTTAGAATGAACTTACATACGTTTCTTGATGGAAAACAAAAATTAGTTTGTGTTCAACCGGCGAATAATACTATCGTCGAGAAACAAAAAATAAATCTTTATGCTGATATCACATTTGTTAGAAAGAAAATCACGAAAAAAAGAAAATAATGTTGTTTTTCCGGTCACAGAAAAACCTAAAAATGAATGAATGCGTACTAAAAATTATAAATACACCTTATATTTCTTAGTGGAATTGTTGTCTTTAGAATAAAATATTGCAGCAGAATTTTACCATTGTAATCTTACAAACGTATCAATATTGACACTCACATAGGAAGAAAACCCAAGAGATTAAATTAAAAAGAAAATGTTTAGGGGTCGAACATTACCGTTAAGAAACAAAAAATAAATCTGTATGCTGATAGCACATTTGTTAGAAATGGAAAAAACCTCATGAAAAAAATTAAATAAATTTGTTTGAACACGTACTGCGAATGATAACTACACCTTACATTTTTCAGTGGAATTGTCTAATTGACGGTAGATCTTTGATAGTAGACGTGGCTGTCGAGTTTTCGACAGTCACGAAATTTTCGACCACATTATTGATAACGTTTTGATTAACCTGTGGGTTTCCGTTATTGTTGATTCTATTGTTGTTAGAACCGTCATCATGATCGGTCACGGTTTCCGGATTATTGACAGCGTTCGTTGTTTCAGATTTTCTGAAAAACATTTTGTGTGCAAAAACCATTGACAGGATTCCTTAGCATTGTAATAATGAAACACACACGCGTACGCTCGCACGCACGCACACAAAATAACTCGAATGCAGCAGTTCAGTACTCTGTATAGAGTATTGATTTGAAAAACTTTTCATATTACTTCGTGTAAATATCCGTGATATCACGAATTATTTAGAAAAATAGGCGGAATAAAACTTACTTTTCTTCTCGTGCCAAGCGCGCAGGGGCATGACGCAGCCATGATTTAATGGGATCACTAATTTCTTTGTTTACTACAAGAGGCTTCGTGAAACGGCAGCGGATGACACCTGCATAGATTAAATAAATTTAATGTGTAATCTACATTACTATTGCAAGTACATCGTAATAGTTAACGAATAGAATCTTAACATTTCGACATGGATTTAGCTTACTTGATACAACGTCGCAGAGTTTTAATTTTTCAAAAGCTTTTTTTTTGTGGGCTCCATGGAAGCTGTAGTTTGCGGCCAGTGCGTTACTTATGATTTCGTGCATCAATTTCGATACGGTGGATTTGACATCGCTTTGCACGAAAATAGCCAAATCCTTAATCTGCAAGAATACGCACACATATATATATGTAAGTTATTCCATGCCCAATCACCGAGGTTATATGTTTATGATTTTTCTCAGAATTTTTGTCCATCTACTCATGCGATGTGATTTTTTTTAAATTATCTATATAACTCGCCAAAAAATAGACCAAATTAAGATTCCTTTTCCTTTGAATGGTTAGTTTTTACCGTACTTTTCTCATGCGATAATAAAAAATGATCTTTTTTTTTAAATATCAAGTTTTTTTTTGAATTACAAAAAAATTAGAAGGAACGACACAGCCGTGGTTGAACTAGTTTTAAAGATCATTAATTTGGTCAACTTTTTAAAATAATTTACTGAAAAAAATCAAATTATTTATTTGACCCATTTTTCGACCCATTTTTCGCCAAGTTATAAACGATTTGAAAAAAAATCACATCTCATTAGTGGATGGACTACAAAACAGCTGAAAAAAAATACAGAGGTTTTTTTAATAGATATAACAATTGAAACTTTGAGTCAAAATTAAAAAAGTAAGGTTCGGAAGTCATTGGCTTGGCATGGAATACCTTATTAGAAATTTAGTGAATAATGTAAGTGCACTGCCAGTTTAAATATTTATTGGAAGAATATTTTAACAGCAAAAAATGTCTGCAAGTGCGCAGAAAGAATACATTCAAATTACATGTGTAGAATTAACGGCAATATAACAAATATTATGAACTCACCATAGTATTCTTGTAATTTGCGTCGGTCGATAGACGTTGTTCCACTTGCGCCAAATCCGTTTCGTTTATCAGAGGAAAAGCTTTTAGAATTTGACTCTCCGTCTTGTCAATTTCTTCGTCGGTGGTCTTCGCTGCCAACGTTAGTACGATGCTCCGTACCTCGGCTGCTAGAGCATCTATTTTGAGATCTAGCTTAGCCAGTGCTACGAGGATTGTTTTGGTTTCATCTATGAAAATGATGAAAATATAACATAAAATGGACAATACACTGTTATTATAAATATTTACAATTTTTTGAAATTGTTTCGCTACGTACTATTGTGTGTTTCATGCATCGAATTCGTTTGTACTTTCGACGTACTTTTTGTTTTGATCATTTCGATATCCAAATCTCCATTATTACTGCGGTAGCATGCTGCATCGTCAAAGTCAATCAGTGGAAACGGTCCAACTCTACCAGTTGACTTAGTTGATTTTTTTGATCCAACATAATCAAACTCTGAATCCGTGTTGATATCAGACATTACTAAAGCTTCTGAACATTTAGTTTGTCCACGCTTAAATGTTTCTAAAAAAGATAACGAGTACATCTTTGAACTTAATTATTTTTAGAAAAATAATAATAGTGACTTGTGATTTGTACAATCGGTTTTTACACATGCATTGGTATAGAAGCATATAATTTACTATAAAATTGGTTCAACGTACTCGTCGTCGTCAATATTTTTATAATATCGTGCCGAGGCCAGTCTATGGTAGCGTCCTCTTGATTTTCAACAGCCTTCAATATTCTCGATTGGTTTTTATATGGAGGCCAATAACAATGCGTTTTTCGAGGTGTTATCCATTTTTCCGCGGCAAGACTAACGCCATCTTCGAATTCAATGACTGCATATCGATTACATTCCATCTTTGATAGTCCTGCAAAATTAATGGTTTCAGTGTCACCGATGAATGTTAAGGTGGTCGATGTACCGATTGCTCAAGAGGGTGGGGGGGGGGGGGGGGCGAGATTAATTCGCTATAAAAAAAGGCTATTTACGATCTTTTTTTTTTGGCGACACAGTTTATATGTATTTGTTCATGTAAGAAAGTTCAGAATAAAAGGATATTTGAAGTATATTCTGTAAAATTTTCGCTACTAATAATGCAGAAATGAGTCATTAACAGCAAATCATTGACATTGACATTGACAAAAAGTTACATTGCGGTGAACTGCATAATTCATCACTGAATCATCTGAAATAAAAAATGTCATTCGTTTATAAGTTTCTTGAGGTAACGCTATCGAGTTTGAAATTTGTTTTTTTTTTATCCATTTTAGAATAATAAACATTCCGATTTTTTTAGTGAAAAAACGGTATTTTGACTTCTAAGTGTGAGTAAAATATGAAAAATTAAAAAAACCTCAACCAATTTTACAGAATATTCTTCAAATGTCCTTTTATTTTATACTAATTATGTAAACAAATATACATAAACTGAGTCGTCAAAAAAAAATTATCGAAAGTATGCTTTACTTATCGCAAATTAACCTTATCCCCCTCGCCCCTTAACTGTACATAATGAATTACCATTGATGCATTTAAGGTTTGACTAATTTATAATGTGAAATGTCTAGTTCCAATTTACCTACATCCGAACATCATCCCACGAATAATTGATACAATGAACTGTTCTCAGATGTTTTAACTGCAAAAGTTTAGTAATAGCGGCGAAAGAAAATGTAACACGAATCTCAATATACTTGTTTAAATTGAATTATCATGGAGAAATGGGAAAATAACGAATCCTAATTTGTGCGCGAGCTTTACACACTTTTTTGCGACATCGCCGAGTGGGTGTATAGTCAATCTTTCGACGCATGTGTTCCTTTTTACTTTATGTATTCCTAGCAATGATGATGGGCATGGAATAGTATAAAAGTCTTCCCTGGCAGTGAGTTTTCTACCTATTATCACAAATTTTTGAGTTTCGCGACAGACAGCTATATTCTGAACGTCAATTATATCACCGTTTTTTAGAACACAACAGCTATCTGCATTTTTATTACTTCTAATAGTAAAGTTCGATGATTGAATGGCTTTATACTGTGGATTACTGCAGTTCTCAGGTAGCGGACCTCCTACATGAAGAGAAGTGCCAACAGGTACCAAATTATCATTCATGTCTTGAGCGTACTTTGTACATGCAGTTTTCATTTTTTGAATTTCTTCGCAGCGCCGAGCGATTTGTTGCAATGGTTTTTCGGATTTCCGTACCATAGGTTTTAGTGTTTGCATAAAATTCTCAAATTTGAAGGCACTGAACTGCTCAATAGAACCATATAACTTCGCATCTTCTACGAGGTGGATAATGTTATGCACGTTGTGCGTCAAGTGATGGACACCGTATATTGTAGCGAATGACGTAATAAAATGTTTCGCGAGTTGTGTTGCGTAGTTTAACTTATTCCGATGCTGCTCCACATCGCATAATATTCTTATCAAAACGTGCAGCGTCATGAAGTGATTGTACATATTTTTTGGTAAAATCTTTCTCAAAACAATTGGTCCCGTATATAAAAGAAATTGTCGAAACTCTGTGGCTTTCCATTGCTTCAAAAATTCCAACGACTGAGGTCTTCGACCAAAATCTTGTGGAATAAAAGGTCTCATATCATTTTTAAGCCGTTTTGATATTTTCATAATTTGTAAACGACCGAGTCTATAGTGGTTTTCGCCGTGAATCCATAACATTAACATTTTTTTAACGACACCCAGCAGAATCAAATGCATGTAATCTAAAGTTACATTAGAGACCAATCCCAATCCCGGTATAGAGTCGAGACACGTTCTTCTTTCATGATACTTCTGATCGCGATAGTTCGAAAAATCTTCATCTGTTCGCCGTTTAGCATTTAATTTGGGGAAACACCTGCGATTTTTCACTGTTTTTCCTTTCGTCACACATTTAGTGCAGCTATTAAATCCGTTAAAACTGTTCACGCCCAAAATAAATGATTTTGCAGGAGCATCACAAATGATAAATCGAATCGAGAAGTTATAATTTTTCCCGCCAATCACAATACCATTTGTGGACAACTCAATAGATTCTTCGACAAATTCGATTAAATAAATATTCGCGTCTTGAGGTTTCTTGTGGCCGTAGTATACTCCAATCATGAAAACTTCTTTGTACGGTATAATATTTCCCAAAATAGGCCAAAGCGCTGCGGAAGAAGACTTGAATAACGGGACCCCATCAATATTTATAGCAATAGCTATGTCTTCCACTTTTAAATTTCCAATTCTATCGCAAACGTCCTGAATACTTGAGGCAAGTCCGAAATGATGGTACTTTCCCGGAAAAACTTCCCTAATATCGGTTCTTTTCGTCGTCTGCAGCAAAGTACGAGGATCGCTCGGTAAAACTGTTGATAGGCTGGGGACAAATTTCAACAAGTTAAGTAGTTTTTTTAAGCTGTTATGCGATATTTTTTCCTCAACAGCCCATACCCCTAACTTTATCTTCACATAATCCGCGATCTGAGAACAGTCTACCAATGTTTCTATTCCGGAAACTTCAACAACGGAAGTTGTATTTCTATCGTTATGCGGGTTTTCGTCACTGCTCGGATAATTATCCATTTGAAGAGAATTATTTATCGCTTGTATTGAGATACAGCTCTCATTGGACGATGTTAAAGAATCAGACGAATTATTTGAGAATGGTCGTTCAATCGTTTTTGAACAGGGTAATAGGTCGATAATTGTGTTTGCCGGCGACAAATCGGTTGATTCACTAGCGGCTTCAGGTTGATTTTCCCACTGCTGAATAATTTTTGCAATTCGACGTCGTCGTTGTCGACTACAAATTTGAGAATCACTCTTTCTTGTGGATGACTCCATCTGTTGAAGAAAAATTGGTTCTTGGGGCTTCGTAGATTTTGAG
Source organism: Heteropelma amictum (assembly GCA_959613375.1). Lineage (NCBI taxonomy): Eukaryota > Metazoa > Arthropoda > Insecta > Hymenoptera > Ichneumonidae > Heteropelma > Heteropelma amictum. The sequence goes on from OY390729.1 coordinate 215,489, forward strand.
ATATATGCGCGGAACGCAGTGCACTTTCGATTAAGGTATATAACTTCCACCAAACTAACATCTTGCGTTACCAAAAAAAAAGAAACAATTTTGTTTACACACTTATTCTCTTTCCTAATATTCCGAGAGCAACTATAAAATTGATTTATGAGGCAGAGAAAAATTGAATCAATCAATTGAAGAAAAAAACTGGCTTTTTCTACGCATTATTTTTGAAATCGAAATTTTTAAAACATATCCATAAATGTTCGTAATAATAGTGAATTTATCTCAAAAACAAAAAAAGGCGAATGAATGAATGCATTATTTTGAACTGTAAAACTTTGTTCTGTAACCGTTCTCCAAAAGCCTCGAGTTATTTTTTTTCAGAAACATGAATTGTAAAACTGCTGTTATGAAAATTAATCATTCAACATCGTAGGACTTAAAAGAAACCAGGACGACTTTTGGTGATAATGATTGTATAGAGGACAAAATTCAAAAAATTGAGATAGATTTATAAAGAAATATCATAATTTAGCATCCTACGAATAGCAACAAACAAAAAAAAATGTTTCGCCTACACTAATTAAGGTAGAGTGTGCGCGTGGCAAAAGAGTTTCCTAAAAGGATAATAGAAAAACACAAATAGAAGAAATTATACGAATAAAAAAAAAATTCATAATGAAAAAAAATTAGCAAACACAAATGGTGACACATTTTTTTATATTTCAGCTTCTACGGGGTCCTTCTTCTTTAGTCCATTTCCCTATTTTCTTTCTTTCGTTCGGGTTTTCCGTTATATTATTTTTATACAAATAAAAAAAAAACATTTTTTTTTAAAGTTAAAAAATCAATCAATATCGTCAGAATCAAACAATACAAAGCCTATGCGAAAAGAGCACACAATTTTTCATATTCATATATGCGTATTATCACGATAATTTTATATAGAAATATGCACAATAATTGAACCCGTACGAATACGAGTAGCCTCGAACAAGAAATAAATATTCGCGGACACCGTTTGACGTTATACATGCTTGTGGCACAAAAGTTTTGTTTAACGATAATGTAATGGGAAAACAGAAATAGATTACACGAATATAGAGGGAAAAAAAATTAATCTTTTTTGCGATCAAATAATAATACATAAAGCCCCTCAAGAAATGACACATTTTTTTATATTTCAGCTTCTAGGGAGTCTTTTTTATAGTCCATTCTCCCAATTACTTTCTTTCATTCGGGTTTCTCGTTGTATTATTTTTACACAGATTTAAAAAATGACAAATTTCAAAAAAGTTAAAAAAATTAATTAATATCGTCATGATCGAATAATACAATGCCCACGCGAAAAGAGCACACATTTTTTGATATTCATACTTGGGAATTGTCACGATAACTTGAAATAGAAATTTCATAATTGAACGTCTTACGTGTACGAATAGGGTCGAACGAGAAAGAAATATTTGCAAACGCCGAGCGAGGTTATGAGTAGATATATGGGGCCGGTTCTAGTGCCAGATCCCTGCACCGACATTTACCGACACTTAGTCGAGACACGAACCCCGATTTAGCCGGGACACGAACCCCCCGGAGAGGGGGTATTTTGGCCTGGATGTGAATTCTCGAGAAGGCAGAGTGGGAGGGGGAGGGGGGGGGGGGGTTCACGGCACGTGTCGCCCGATTCCGTCGAACGTTGTATATATCGAGCGCTGATTTATGATAAACTTTTTTGAAGACTCGAAATTTCTCGGAAGTGGTGTGCGTGTCGTTGCAGGACGGCACTTATCAACGCGTGTCGTCCGATTCCATCGAACGCTGTATGTATATCGAGCGTTGATTTATTGTAAACTTTTTTGGAGACTCGAAATTTCTCGGAAGTGGTGTGCGTGTCTATGCAGGTCGGCACTCATCAAACGTTGATTATGAACTTTTGCGTAAACATGCACATGGAGAATGGCGCCGCTATGGCGCGGGAGGATTTATTGGAAACGGCATCGCGGCGGTCAATCATCAAAGGAGGGTGGTGACCAAATGAAAGGGATCATTTAGCTCAGTCCGATGCAATATCTTCGATCGCACGTGTCGGCACTATTGAATTTGTTTCTCCGAAAAAAATGGGCGCGTGTAACAAATACTCGGTTTTTCCCTGCGCGGATCCGCGAACGTTAACTAGGAACGAGCTGGAATATATTCCGAAAACATTGCTTTTAAAGTATTGGGGTGATCATATACATTTGCTCTGGCATCTCCTTCCGAGACGTTATCACATTGATCCTGAAGTATTGTCGTATCTTCCGTGTAGAGAGCATTATAATACTTCTGTGAATATGGATCATTTCGATGGCACCCCACCCCAACGTCGAGTGTGTGAAAAATGTTTGTCAAATTCGCGGGTGGAGAAAAAGAATGAGTAATTTTTTTTTTTTTCGTGTGTGGGGAGGGTAAGGATATATAACCGGCAATTTCGTGAGCGGCTTCATTACAGAACGATCAAATGCGAGACAGACGAGTCGTGCTGAAACAGCGATTATTGTTACACTTGAAAAATATTAGAGAAGTGAAAGTCTTGTTGCAAAGAGTGTCGGTGATTCGAGATATCAACGAAAGTGTGAAAAATCTTTCAATATCCGAAGTAACGTTGCATCCGCACAAATCTCGCACCGTGAACAAAGTACCGAGCCACAACGACAACAACAACAATGGATCTCGAGGCTATCAACAAAATCGGCAAGATGGACGATTTTCTACCGACGAAAAAACTGTCGGAACTGCCGGTGTCAACGAATCAACGTATATCAAACGTGAGAGCTGTCCAGACGAAATTCGGACGACGGTACATCGTCGATATTAATGACGAATTTTCCGTCTTCCTGCCGGCCAGAATCACGAAAGCCATCGATGAGGATCCAACGACATTGGACAAATTCCAGACTGCGACTAACGATGGGAAATTATATTTGAATTACATCGGTGGAAAATATAACAAACTAGAATTTATTCTGTTGTAGGGAAATTTGAATAAAAAACAAATGTCATATAAATGTGTGTGTGTTTTTTTTATTTCAAAGAATATCGCGATTACACAAAGTTTGATAGGCCTTTAGCCAACTTTTCAGCGATTTCACATTCGCGCTGGCACAATTGTATTTCGTTTGGGCGGAATGATGCGAACAACCCGGTGGAATTTTCGGCAATTTCTTCAACGATGGGCAGTCCAGAGTCTCGAGATCGATAATCTCAGCGGTCGTGAACTTTTTCATCCATTGTGTTTTTTCGAGTCCCTTGACGTATACTTTGCGAGCTCGTTGCAATATGGCGCCAATCACCGTTTCTGCCGCTTCATAGGGTATTTCACCGTCTTCCCAGCTCATCCCATGATAATTGCGTGTTAGCCATAAATTCATGGCTTTGTATTTGACCGGCAACGATTTCCATGGCGATGGTGAATCGAAGAACAGGGTCAAAGGTGGACCGTCTTGTTGCACTTCGACAAAAGATATTTCTTTGAGGACAAACTCGTTAATTGGCCGTTTGAAGCCTTGAAGATCAACGATGTAATCCATTATATCAGCTTCTTCACGCCGCCGCTGATCGGATTATACTGAACGATACGATCGTGAAGTATGAGGCAGTAAGCCGATGTATGCGCAGGAATATTATTTTTCGACTCAAATTCAAGGCGAACATCCACCGGGCCTGTCTTCAACGATTCGTTTTGCTTGGAGCAGTCGATAATAATGAGCGGAGCATACTTCAGAAATTGCGACTTGTCTAACCATGGCTCGGACTCTCTGTTGTAGTACGTGGATTGGAAATTTGCGTACATCTGATACAGCAAAGCGTACTGATTTTGATCGATGTTGAGATTCAAATTTCCATAGGGATAACATTGCGAATTGAGATACAGTTTGACGTCGGTGATTTTGCAATGATCGAAATTACTCGCATTCTTGTTCTTCTGATTTTTTCGATCTGTCTGAAATGCGAGAATGACGTAACGAGGCTTCTCGAGTTGCGTCGATGTTTTCACGGACCAAACGTGTTTCGAGGTGGCTGGCAGCAGCGGATATTCGTATAGTTCCCACGTGCGGAAACTCATGGAAATCGGCGGATCCTTGGCTATGTACTTCAAGAGTTGAATTTTCCGCTGATCCGAGACTGTCACGTATGGCACGAGCCATTCAATCTTTTGCAGAACGAGTTTGAAATCTTCATCGGCCGCCTGTACAACAGCATCATTGTCGGTCTTTGATCGCGATAGGATGAGCTCGTGTTTAGCATTTATCACGATTTTTCGATAATCCTCAGCAAAGCCCAGCAGCATGCTCAGCGGTATGCATATGTCGAAATTACCCGCAGCATCTACGATTTGCTTCGTTTCCTCGACGTCGAGCCATCCGGTGTTCTCCAGCATGCTGCTTTTACTCGGGCTCATCGACGAGTAGCCCTTAATCAGACTCGTGAGGCCGACATTTTTACTTCGATCGATCTCGATGGCATTGAGCTCGTAACGTATTTCCTCGAACAAATAGCAAATGGCGTTATTGACGAGGCTCGTGGCGAGGGTCGGTGTGCCATCGTTTTTCGTCAATTTTCCGCATATATGTAAGGAGCTGTGACTCGGTAGTATGCAGAGATCTTGATGCTGAATAGAGATGCGGATTTCATCGCTGTTGTTGAAGGTTGCAGATGCATACGGCTGATGAGCATGAATCTCACAATGTGTGATGGATTCATCGAAGATGACGGGGTTCTGAATATTAACTATTTCCTCCTCCATTGTACACAGCATATGGCCAAAGCGCAGAACAAAAATTTATGTCTCACACGTTTTTTTCGCGAATTTTTAGGCCTAGACTCTGCAGGAACAACACGTTTTGAGGTGTTAACGCTCTGCGCGTTGATCGACGACTGTCCACCGCAAGCCATGTCGGTTTATTAAGAATTCTGTTGTAAACTATGCCCATTGCGATTTTATATGCAAACGAATCGTAATAACTTCACCGCGAAAATTGACTATATCACCGTCCTGATCGACTATCTGAAGTCTGATGCAATCTATCGTTCTGCTGGTGATCGGCAGATAAATCACATGTGCCGGTACTTCGATGATTTTGTAACCAGGTGGGACTGTCGGAAAAAACTCGTGAATCGTGTGTACTTTTCGCTCGTTGATATAAGCTCCCGTGGTGATGTTACACTCAACTCGCAGGGCGTTCACTTTGAGAATGGCTACCGGTAGATCGGATTTGTGTCTTTTATCGGCACTCAGAATACGCGGTGTAAATCCCAACAAGCGTCCGATAGAATCATTAGGTATAAAATTTATTTCGCGATTACACTTAATTTCACTACGCAAAGTATTATTATTGGGCTTTATATTGAGAATAATATCTTTACGCGACAACTCCGACTGTACGTATTTCTCAATATCTTCAATCTCGTAGCTGCCCGTAGGTATCGTCAATATCTCATCTCCAACGTAAAGTTTATTACTTTCAACGTCGATGTTAGGAATGGAATTGAAGGTTAGCAATTCGATGAGACCGAGGCTATAATTTTTGTGAGGTGAGAGCTCGATCGGTGGAAAGTATTGCGCCTCGAGTATGGACGAAGTTCCCGATATCGTTAATGTGAAACTATCATCCATGACGGTTAATTTACGACTGACCTCCCTGTTTTACCCTGTACGTTTATATAACGCATACTTTTCACCAAAATCCAATTGATCGCAGAGAAACTTCAAGCACAAATGACCGCACTCGATTGTATCATAGTCTTGGTATCTCTCGTAGTTGTAATTCACGCTACCGACACCGAAATATTTCATGAGTTCGGATGGTGGTCGAAGGTTGCCAAAACTATCGAAATAATCGATCCTTTTTTCAAATTTTTTGTACGCAACCCAGTGTGTACCACGACCGATATTCTCATCCAAATTCACAATTGCCGTTTCGTATTTCAGCGGTCCGCTCTTCGGCAGTTTATCCCGCATGTAAACACCTCGAAAATGTCGAATGTTCATGATTCGTGCGTATTTACGGAGATCCGCGTCCGTGAGCGGTCGATGCGGTAGCTTCAATTCACGTTTTTTGGAGCTATATGAAGACCCAATCCCTGCTTGTATGGTTTAAGATGTAAGCCTTTGCCCAATGCAATAGCCTCGATCGTTCGATTGTGTCGTTTGTGTTCGTCCAATTCTCGTTTAGCCGCCTGAGCAGCGTTAACGGCTTTTGCTATACTCGCCGCACCACCGGCCAATGCCCCGGTAGCGCTGAGCCCCGCGAAAATCGGCACGAGAAACGGCAAGAAACCACCGATCTTTTTCGGCACGCGTATAACACGAGGAGCGCGCATTTTACATCCTGCTGCTGCTGCTCTTTTCGTCACGCTCCGAGCGCCCTTGAGAGCGGATCTGATGAGTGCTCTCGAATCATCGCTGCGAATCATCGTTGCTCGTGCTGCTGCGACAACTTTTTTGAAACTTGGCTTGACCCCCATACCGAATTTCCTTTTAACCTTCATGATATTAGCGATACTCAGGGCACTCGCTTTCTCGCCTAAGCTGGCGTCTCTGGCGAATACTCGTTTCCACGCTTCCTCGGTCAGCACCTTGTCGGCCGCGTGTCGCGCCGCAATATTCTCCCGATTTTTCGAATACGCGATATCGTGTTCTTTGCAAGCCGCGTCGAGCGGATTAACGCCAGGATCGCCTCGCGCAAGCCGCTCAGACAATTTTGTGCCGGGCCCGCAATATTGATATCCCGGTATGTGTAACTCGAATGGAAGTTTATTAATCAAATTGTTGACGGCACCTTTTCCACGTTTTTTGTTTTTCGCACCAACGATCATGCTCCTCGTGACAGTTTTCGATGCTCGCGATATCCCTATTTACACTGTTTCTTCTTCTTATCACCAACTGCACCGTATCGTCCCGGATCAACTTCACCCGTAAATGGTGTACTTCCTCTAATGTTAGGATTGGAATAGTGACGATTGGCAAATTTCTTCAAACTGTCGGTTATAGGATTTTTCGGATCGTCTTGTTTCGGCATTTTCCACATATGTTCATCAGACGGGAAAACATTCGCAACTGAGACATCAATCGTTATAAGCATACTACTTATACCTATTTCCATCAGTCACGGTCAAGATGAGTTCACAGATGGGACTATTGCCTGTAATAAATTTCGATGGATTTACGCGAGCGGAGAAGAGACAAAAACGCCATGGTGATTTGCTGCCTGATACTATTCGTGCTGTGTTTTGCGGTCCATCGAATTGTGGCAAAACCAATGCTATGCTCTCGCTCATAATACATCCCAATGGACTGAGATTTGAGAACATTTACCTCTATTCAAAATCGTTGAAACAACCAAAGTATAAATTGCTCGAACGATTGCTCGAACCGGTGAACGGGGTCGAATATCATCCGTTCAACGAGCACGAACAAGTGGTGTCACCTAGCGACGCGCGACCTCACTCGATAATCATCTTTGACGATGTTGCGTGCGAGAAACAAGACAATATGAGGGCCTTTTTCTCCATGGGAAGACACGAAATTGTCGACTGCTTCTATCTTTGTCAGACGTATGCTCGCATTCCTAAGCATCTCGTGCGAGATAATACGAATTTTCTCGTTCTATTCAAGCAGGATGATATGAATTTGAAACATGTGTATAACGATCATGTTAACACGGATATGACTTATTCGCAATTCAAGAGCATTTGTTCGGAATGTTGGAATTCTGATAAATACGGATTTATCACGATTGACAAGGATAGCGAAGTGGACAAGGGTAGATACCGACGGGGTTTTGATACTTTTCTCACCATTAAATGACTTTGTTGTATCCAACAAACAGCAGTATCATCAGCGTCGCTACAGCGACAACATGGAGCATAAAAAAGAGCGAGATGTGTTGCATCAGCTTGTTCGAGCGAGCGAAGCGATTAGAAAAAAACATCGTATGATGAAAAGCAGCAAGGATGATGTCGAACTCATGAGGCGGGAAGTTTTCAAACCTATAGTCACACCGCTGGAAACGTTAATACGGAATGTGGATCATCCAATCAAGGAGGAGGAAGTAAAAAAAGAAGAAAAAAACGTTAAGGAAGAACACGATGATTCGTTTGGAAAGGAGGATGTTAAAAAAACTGATACGTCTTATGATGATGATGTCTCCTTCAAATCGACATATGATACGAGTATGGATGAGAGTGATAATGATGATGACAAATCAACCCGCAACGTTGACCAATTAATCAACGAATATATCGTGTTATTACAAACAAATCGAAAAACGAATTTCGATGTTTTTTACGGTGTTCGGCTTCTCGCCAATGACAAACTGAAAATTGGCGATTCATCGATAAACTTTGATTCACCGAAGATTCGCGTGGGTGATCGAGAGTATGCAAAAACTGTCGGATTAATCGAGCTATTGTTCAAAAAAGTTCCCGATATCGAGACTATCACGGAGGATGATGTAAAAAATTATGAAGATATCGTAATTACAACGAACGCTCATAAAAAGTTTTACAAAGCCGGTGAAGCGACGCGAAGGGATAATACTTATAAATTTAAAACATATATCACAAAAATCGCATCGAGAAAACATATTGGCGGAGGTATCCATAAAGTGGTTGAAAAAAATACCAAATTCGATTATGTTTATTGGGATGATCCTAACGAATTGGTCGATCGTTTACGTTTACTCGTAGCATCTCAAGCAGCCGGCAACTTGTCTCATTCCAACGAAATTGTATCAATCATTGAAGAATTACGCGAGGCTGGAATTATTCATTAAAACGATTCTCACCAAGATCTTGTTGCACATTCGCAAGATGAGCGTTGACGTGTTTGGACGCCAATTGCAGCCGAAAAATAGAAGTGAAAATGTTCGCGGACCTCGAGGCAAAGGATTCAAGATTACTCGCGATGGACAATACGATATTGATAAAAAACGTTTGTGTAATTTGGCTGATCCGATAGACGAGAATGATGCGATTTCAGTGCGAGTGATGCGAAGCGCAATGCAACAAGAAGTACGTCAGATACATCACGTTACATCTTCTCTACGGGAGGATATTGATACTCATGCCATGATGATCAGTGCACTCGAGTCCCAACTCGCGGAGCATATAAGACATCAAAAAATCAATCATGAAAATCATGAAAACCTGACGAAACGCAATTCCGAGCTCATTGTGCTGTTGGAAAACGAGCTGAAAACATTGGAGCAAAGTAGCGGTGATTATATGTTAATGATCGATAGTGTCAAGAGCCACTTGAGCCAGTTTAAAACGGACCAAGAAGCTGTACACGCGTTATCGGTGAAAAATTCCCAAGTGCTCGCGCTACTGGACAACCGCTTGCACGCGCTCGAGCATGAGCGAGAAAGAGACCGTGGTGAGAGAGCTACATAAGCCGGCGCGAAGAAATTACATCCGTCGGCGTGTTGATATACGCGGTCTCGATGAGACGTGGCAGGCCGATCTCGTCGATATGTCATCTTACGCTCACCGAAACTCTAAGCAAAAGTTCCTCCTCACCGTTATCGATGTATTCTCAAAGTATGCCTGGGCTGTACCGATCAAGAGTAAGACGGGGAGAGATACGACATTGGCTATGAAATCCATACTAGTTCAGGGTCGAACACCGAAAAACTTGCAAGTCGATCGAGGAAAAGAGTTTTACAATGCCGAGTTTCAGGCGCTTATGGAAAAATTCAACATTCACATGTACTCGACATACAGCAATTTAAAAGCTTCGATCTGCGAACGTTTCAATCGAACACTAAAAAATAAAATGTGGATACGATTCAGTCTTCGCGGAAATTACAAGTGGATAGACATTCTCGATGATATGATTTCCGAATACAACAATACCGTACATCGTACAATTAAGATGAGACCAAAAAATGTTAATACAGCTAATGAGAAACAAATTTTACGCGATATTTACAAGAAAATCACGTCTCCTACGAAGAAACCGGCAAAATACAAAATCGGCGACAAAGTGAGAATCAGCAAATTTAAGAACGCATTCGAGAAAGGTTACACTCCGAATTGGACAACGGAAATATTTACGATTGATCGAGTGAAAAATACGAATCCAACGATGTACCAGCTGAAGGATCATCGAGATCAACCCATCGGTGGCGGTTTCTACGAACCAGAGCTCCTCAAAGTGAAATATCCCGATGTTTATCTCGTTGAGAAAGTATTGAAGAAACGTGGAAATAAAATATTTGTAAAATGGCTTGGTTTTGACAATACTCACAATAGTTGGGTAAATAAATCTGCTGTATGACATTGATTTATTTAAAACTTGTGTGTGTGTGTGTACAATTTTTTTTTCATTCCTCATTTTCACTCTCACTCAACATTGCAGCGCGTCGCTCTCGCCATGCCAGATTTTCGAATTCGCACGATTCATACCCTGCAACAGAGATATTTCAAAAGCGTAAAAATCTGAACGGCATTTCAATTATGTAGAGTTTTAAAAATGATATCAAAATTACCAGAATCTGCTGGTGATGGAATCCATGTTGATGCATCATCATCATCGCTACCATACTCTTCATCGGCATCGTATTCATGATGCACCCAGTTGTCCGCAGCATCGTCTTGCACCGGTGCCTCCTCAACTGGTGGGGATGGTGATCTTTGACACATATCGCACACATTAAGAGACTCTTGCGATGGTGTTAGTGGTGGTGGAGATGCTTGATTTCGACCGGATGGTCCGGCTACAGCTCCATCAGCTTGCTCGAACTCGCGTGAATATTGATTTTGATCCATCCATCGAACGCGTTCTTCAATGCTTCCCCATCGCGATGCATCATTGATTAAGCTATTTTCATCCTTCTCCGATCCTGATGGCTCATCAATATGATGTATCGATGGAGATGTTGACGAAGATGATTCATCACTCGAAATTTGGCGAAGTCGAATTATCGCTTAAAAAAAGAAAATAAACCCAATTAGATGGTTTCTAGAGTTGTTCAATAATGATGATGAGCTTATAAAAAATATGCTCTTACCATGGTCCTTCAATATAGGCGCAAACATGTCCAATTCCGCCCAGTCAAATTTGGCAATGATTTTAACTGCGGAATCCAATAGCTCGTAGTTGCACAATAAGTCATTGTCATATGCTTTCCTGATATCCGCACGCGGCACCAAAGACAATACTCTCCGTAGTCTCCGGTAGACCGCTGATTCTGGGAGTAAGCGTATGTCGACAGCTCGCAAATTTGGCCATATGTTTGTCAAATATGGATTTCGATTCAGCAGGAAAATCAAAAGAGTATGGACTCTATCGATGTCACGTCGCTGTCTCATTCTTTTCGAAAACTGCAATAGAATGGATTTTATGAAAATTTCTTCTTTATTCGAGATAGTGGAGCGATAATTTTATAATACGTACCCGATGAATACTTGGCTCCAAATGATCCGCCGAATATTGCTCGAATGACCATCGTTGACATCTTCGATGTTATTGATAGCCGCCGTGTATATAATAGTTTCTGATTTCCGGTGCGTAAGAAGACTGTTTGCTCTTAAAATTGTTTATATTCGGTATATACAGCTCTCGTTTTTGTCGGCATGCGAGAAGTCACGTCCGAAATTATTAGCGCGCACGAAATATCGGGTTATACTAACGAGTAACCCCATGGTAGTGTATCAGTTGAATCATACATCAACATTCTCTTATCATCTCTCCAGCTTAGAGCAATTTTTTTCTGTGTCGCAGTATGAACAATGTGTTTTTTACTTTGAATTAAATTTTGAGGTTTGACTACATTTTTATGTTCAAACAGACACATTTTGTAGTCGTCAAGCGTAATAGTTTTGAGCGTTGAGCCCTTGATGCCTTTTGCCCGCTTTTTTTCACCATTGTCGCCAAAAATTTTATAAGCATACAATTTTGCCCTCAATCCGATAAACTCCTCCATGATATTACCGTTGTTTTCGTCCTTCATCAGACCCAATACTTTTTTATTAGCTCGTGGAATACCATACGGATTATCAACCGAATAATCCGAAGTGTCAAATTTGTGTATATCTCCTTTTATAATTTGGTAAACGTTGGGTACCTTGATGTGATAGATGAGGCTGTCGGTGTCTGTATATAATAATTTCGCTTTTTGTCCAAAAGTCGTCTTCATGTAATAATAGTGAAAGTCGTAGAGCCAAAGTTTGGAGATGTCGAGGATCGAATATCCAACGTATATGGGCTTGTTGAATAAAACGCTGGCCTTGTTGAGTTCTATTATCACCATATCACGGTCGAATATAGTGCAACTGTGGAACGTTGGTTTAGCGATCTGTGCTTTTGCCCCCCACCGTCCACGCCATTCCGTCACGAGCCGCACTTCTTTGTGCTTTCGCACATTTTCCATTGTTTTCCCAAATACGGCATTATTCATTAATTTGTAAAAATTTTTTTCAAACTCGTTGTTCGATTTTTTTCTCAGTTCCGTGTTTACGTCGATGTATTTCTTGAGCCAGGGCGTCTGTCGAAATTTCAGCACGCGATGGATGTGTGTTACACGAAGACCCAATTTTGTGCACTGTTTCAAATTTCTGTAGTGAATAACGTATTTCTCTTTCGGCAACAATGTTGTCATTAATTTTTTCAAACCTCGAGCCTCAGAAGCAAAATGTTGGGGACACAATGGAAGGTCTTTGTGATTTTCATGTAACTCGCGAGGATACTCGAGATCGACTTCGAAAATATAACCGACCGGAGAATCATCTGGAATATTTTCAATGTCCTCTTGGAAATTTTCCACCCAAGCGAAAGAGCCGCAAGGTAATGCCTCGCTCATGGCCGCACCATAAAGATTATTAACGTCGAAATACATCAAATATGATTCTTCTTTTTTTGAATCGTATTCGTCTTTCATGTAGCGATTGTTGGCTTTCGCGTATCTATTCGAACACTGTGCCACACCACCGCGGATTCCCTTCTCGATGAACATTAACATGTCAACATCGGTCAAAAGTTCGAGTTCGATACCGGTGCGCTTTAGCATCGCGTCGAACGAGAGACCCGGAGCCGTATAATAATGCAGAGGATCGAGAGCGTACGTTTCCATGCAATTTCGTCGAAAATTTTCGAAAATGTCCGTCAAAAGCAGTACATCGGTTTTCAGGTACAAATCCGAATATTCACCCAATGTGCGCACATTGAACGTTGTCCATACGTCGCGAGCATGGGCATAATCATCGTCCGAGATGTTTGAGCTTTGAAGTTTTGAAAAAAAGTCTTTTTTCTCCGGTAATTCGGTCTCGTCGAGTCTCCTCCAATCATCAACGTAATCATACGGAAAAACACCTTTTCGCGTTAGTAATTCAAATTTCTCATCAGTATCGCAAAATCGTCGTGTTATGGTTTTTTGCTCGTGTTTCAGATACGATGCTAATTTGTCGATGCTACTTGCCATGAATCTGAACGAATCGATGAATCGATATTGCACACGTGTTCCTTTGACGGTTTTGATGAACGAAATATATTTCTCCTTATTCACCGGCAAAAGCTTCACCGATCCTTCAAAGTTTTTCGCCAAAGCTTTTATCAAAAAATGCGCATCATAACCCGACAAATTATGAAATATAATGGGAACAACGTGAGAATTTTTGTAATTTAAATTACAACCCTGATGAGCAGCACCTCGATACTGTCCCGTGAAATGACAATGATCTCGTACTTTTGTCGCGGTGACGATGAACGGTTTTTCACAGATGTGACACTTTTTAGCCGAGCGAAAATTGTCACTTTCACGCGAGTTCAACGGATTCATCGGCACTATTGTCTGGAAAAGCGTGTTGAAAGACACCGCCATTTCTTGCAATTTACGCATAAACCACTCCACGCAATCTTTCCCTCGATGAAATTCATACTTCGATTTCGATTCGTCGAAACTGCAGTGTACGTAATAGGCGATACTGTGAGGCGTATGCTTTTGATAATTCATCGTATTCTTTTGCGGGCTTGTTACCGGCTCGAGAAGACATTCTAAATCTGCATAGATCGCGAACGGCACAGCTTCTTTGTATTTATAGTTTTTGAATTTTAAAATGGTCGCCTCATCTTTTGGAAAAACAACACGACAATGATTAACGTTTGCACAGTCTATTTCATGTTTATTCAGAGTATCTTGTTTTTTGAAGTGGCACAAACATCGGTCGCACAACCACGCTTGATGATCTGTCTTTGATATTTGCGCGCTCACCAATCTCGAGATGTTTTTTATCCACGCAAAATGATGATAGACTTTCTCGATATCATCATCATCGTCGATCGAATCAATCGCTTCTATCATAAGCAAATGTATCGTAGGTCTTTTCGATATCTGCTTACTAAGATGTACTGGCACAATTTCGCTCCGCCCATTCACACGTTCTATACCGTACACATGAATCGATAATCCATTAATTTTTTCGAATTTTTCAACATGCGATAGACGCATCGGAAAATCGAATCCTTCATAATTAAGCACTTCGCTAAAGTGCGGATAAGAAGTCATATTTTCAGGATGTGAATGGGGAGGTGGAGATAAAGCTGCCACTATAGACCATAGGAAGCAGTAGGCATCAGTGTTCCGAATGTTTACAACCGCTCGCTTCAGTTGAATATCTCGAGGCATAGGCGTGTATGTGGATGAGCCACCGAGCAGCGGTGTGTACGAATTGATGCTAACGAGGAGATGATCGATTTCATGCAAAGACCAGCCCGATTCTTTTTCCTGAAAATCTTCGATTTTCACGAGCAGTTTTGATTGCACATACTCCACAAACCATTCATCGATATCCGTTGATAAGGAAATGCTCGCGTTCCTCGTTTGAAATGTTTTTTGCTCCTCAACGATCTCGTCTATCTTCGAAAGGTGAAATTTGCATACTAGCGTAACGTTGACCTTGATGTTATTTTCTTCTCTCACGACTGTTTTTAATTTCGGCACCATTACTTTCTTCGCATCTTCGAGGAAATTTGACACATCTTTGTGGTCCAAATTGATTATAGCACCCGTCTTTATTCGACCTTGAAACGCTGATTCTACATCAGCCCATTTCACCGCACCGCTCGCGACACTCAAACTAGCGCCACTTTTTCGCGGGTTGATACGCGCAATTTTTTCCTTCAACGATAGCAACTTGGCTACACTAGCCTGAATTCGTAATTTTTCACCCGTCTTGAGATGAAACGTTCGAAAATTTATCGTCAGTTCTTTGATGCTAGCATCGCAGAACTTTAACATTTTTTCGACTTTAATGCGGGAAACGTTACTTTTGAGCGCCGCATACGCTCTTTCCAACTCATCGATAATTTTACGATATTCATCAGCGTCCATCGTGAATGCAAGCTATTCGCTCAATAGATCAATCGCAAGTGTGGCAATTTTCGGCGTAGCAGCATCTTAAAAGAGCGCTTATCGCTTCACCGCTCTCCTCCTCCTCCGCTTCGCATAAACAAAAGGGTGATGTAATTTTTACGCATGAAATTCGTCGTTGCGATCTCCTTTAGAGAGTGTACATTTTTTATAAAAATTGTACATTAACCCCCCGAAAAAGCATATTTATTGCATACCATAAACTTTATTACAGCTAATGCAGATTTCAATCGCTCAAGATAATACTCTTGTGCGTTTTGAAAATTCATACAAGCTGTTCGGTACATGTCGTTGCTTAGCCACGAATGTCTCAAAGTATAGACGATCGGAGAGGAGGCAGAGTAAAACGTCTATAACATATTTAGAGAGGCTGGCATAAACCGGCCAACGTAAACCATTTCTCTATATCCCTTTTTTTATCTTAGACGTTCTCGAACCTTTGTATATATTTTTCTACCAATACGCCATGCGTCCGGCCAACCTTTGACTGTGTCATATGTTCAAGTGTTTTTGCGCTATGTGCTCTATGCTTTGTGTGAAGCAGATACTTTTAGTCAGTCACACGGCGACGTTCGTACGAGGAAGAGTAGAAAAATATTAAGCAAGTTTGTGAAGACGAAGGAAATAAATATTACAGTAAGTTTGTGATTCTCTGAAAATCATTCAAATATTCCAATTTCTGCTAATATTTAATATTTATATTTTTTAGATGTTGCAGGCAATAGTAATAATGCTACTAAGCATCTTCGAGAAGCCTGAAGAGCCTGCTCCTCTTCAAGAGGTGGAGGAATATGGGCAGTGGGTGTTCGAGTATGAACCCCAGTTCCATCCACCTCAATTTCCTCCGGTGGAGGAAGAGGAGCCGGAGGAACAAGAGGAGCAGGAGGAAGAGGCCCAGGAGGAAGAGGACGAGGACCAACAGGAGGTGGTGGACGATGAGGCGCTGGGTATTGTGGACAGGAGGGACGAACACCACCTCCTGCCGCCATACCCACTCCCTCCCATTAATTTTGACGAAGAATTTTGGGAGTGGCAATATGCGCAGACTTGCCCCTCCTGTTGGGGAAATCTTCCATGCCCTTATTGCAGGTGAATAAAAAAATTGGATTACTTATACATTCATTTATATATAACCATTGTAAATGCATTAATTTTGTTTGTTTCAGGGAATAACAACAACAATGATGCACCGTTTTTATAGTGTGTGTGTGTGTGTGTGATTTATAATAATTTTGTATTGACTTTTTTATATTTTGTATGATTTTATATTTTTGTATTTTGTGTGCGATTTTTATAATTAAAAAAAAAATATCAATAATGTATACGATACATTTTTTATTCTTCCCTCTTCCTCACTGTTTTCTCCCTTCCACCATGTTCTGGTACGGACCGCTTTTCGGAGGTCTCCTACGTTGTGCGTTTGCAGCGTTCATCTCTCTCTCGCACTTCATGGTTTGGTCTTTCATCGGAAAATTCTTTCGTAGTGGTCGGTCGGTCGGTCGGTCGGTCTGTTTCGTCGTTCGTTTTCTTTCTTCCTCCTGCACTCGCATCATTCGGCTCTTTCGTTGACGGGTTGGTCGTTCGGTCTCTCTCTTGGAAAAAATCAAAACTGGGCATTCGTTTTCTCTCTCTTCCTCCGTGTCTCGACACGGTCGACTCTTCAGAGGTCTCCAATGTTCGACGCTCGCATCGTTTGTCGCTCCCTCTCTCTTGCGCCTGGTACTTCAGTCTTTCATCGAGAAATATGATGTGCTCGCATTGTTTGTCTCTCTTTCTTAAATCAGCCCTCGATATATATATATATATATATATATATATATACAACGTTCGACGGAATCGGGCGACACGCGCCGTGAACCCCCCCCCCCCCCCCCCCTACCTTCTCGAGAATTCACATCCAGGCCAAAATACCCCCTCTCCGGGGGGTTCGTGTCCCGGCTAAATCGGGGTTCGTGTCTCGACTAAGTGTCGGTAAATGTCGGTGCAGGGATCTGGCACTAGAACCGGCCCCATATATCTACTGTTATGTATGCACGTGTGGCACAAGAGTTTTGTACAACGATAATATAATGGGAAAAAAAGGAATTACACGAATATAGAATGGAAAGAAATCAATCCATACCGCTATCAAATAAATACAAAGGCTACATAATAAATGGCGACACTTTGTTTTAAATATTTCAGCTTCTACGGGGTCCTTCTTTTTCTTAGTACATTCCCGGCAATTCCTTTCTTTCATTCGGGTTTCTCATTATATTATTTTCATGCAGATTAAAAAAAATGAACAAATTTTTAAAAAGTTGAGAGAATCAATTAATATCGTCGTGATCGAATAATATAAAGCCTACGCGAAAAAAGCACACATTTTTTTATATTCATATATACGTTTTGTCACGATAATTTTATATAAAAATCCTATAATTGAACGTCTTACGTGGACGAGTAGCCTCGAATGAGAAACAAAATATTCGCGGATACCGATTGAGGTTATGCATGCACGTGGCACAAGAGTTTGGTACGATAATGTATGGGGAAAAAGATAGGAATTATACGAATATAGACCAAAAACATCAATCGATTCCGCGATCAAATAATACAAAGCACACATAATAAATGACGACACATTATTTTTGTATATTTCAGCTTCTGCGGGGCCTTCCTTTTTCCCAGCCTCTCATATTTTTCATATGTGTTTCTACGTGAAAATTAATTATTCACATAATTACTTACCTCAATTAAATATAGCTCTGCTCTGTAAGAAATCACACGATAATTCACACCATCTATGCAAATTTTGCAACAAATTTTATTCGTAAATACCACCTCGAATGTTCGTCGGCGAAAACTTGCACAGACCCGCACTGGTTCGACCTTCGCAGCAGGGAGAGGGGTGAAGACCGTGCAAAGTCTATACGAGAAGAGATATAGGGACCGTGTACAAAACTGTAGTGGCAGCACTGTCGCTGACGCCACCGCACTCTTGTGACAAGTGGCTGTACTTTTGTGATGAACTAATGACTAATGTAATGAGATAAAAGGAAGGAATTATACGAATATAGAAAGAATAAACATTAATCAATATATTTCGAGATCAATTAATACATAGCCCACATAATAAATGACGACATATTTTTGTTTATATTTCAGCTTATACGGTGCAGACTAAGAAGACAGACGAGACCTGTCTGTCTTCTTAGTCTGCACCGCTGAACCCAATACCTTACTCTCCACTCTCAACTCAACTTACCTCAACTCAATATACCTCTGCTACGTAAAAAATTACACGAAAATTCACACTATCTTTGAAAACGTGACAACACATTTCGTTGAAAAGTAACTATCTCGATCTTTCGTCGGAAAAAGCTTATAGGGACTCGCTCTGATTCAGGAGATCAACAAGCGCGAGCGCTAATGAACACGAGCTCGCATACGAAACAATATAGCTTCGCAGAGCCGGGCGAACACGCGGCTTTCAAAATTTGTAAAAATTATAGTAATTTGTTGACTTTTCGGAATTTTCAAACAAATAAATATGTTGTAATGGCTGAGCGATTTGTCTGATTCTAACTAGATTTTGTATTCGATCTGCTGAACAAAATGTCATACTTTAGAAATCAAATAAATTGAAATAAAAAAGTCCGAAACGAGACGCAAGGGGCGTGACCACGCGTATTGCTATGACGTATTGCTATCTTTGCTTATATGTAATTAATATAATTTCTTTTGGCATTATTTTATTTCATGTTATTTATTCATATATGGTAACTAAGCATATTTCTGACCAAAACGATATCATTACGGCAATATTCGTATTGGCAAAATACTAAGGTGCGGGACACATTCTTCAGAGCTGTTTAAGAGGTTCACGCGTTATAGGCCTGCGTTCGGCGAATTCCAAGATTAATTGTTTAAAATTTGTATGAACCTTCTTAACAATCATACTCAACTGTGGGTAAAATTTGAAAGAGTTTGACCGTCTGGAAATCGAGTTACTTGTTATAAAAAATCGTTCATCTTTGTAACTTCCTATACGACCTCATGTTAAAGTGGCGATTTTAAACACTGAATATCTCGATTACCAGATGGTGAAACCTCCTCAAATTTTTTACACACCCACACTGCAAAATTAATCCCGGGAGCATCTTGATACAGTTCAATTCCTGTCTCGCCAAGATAGAATGTCTTATAGACGTCTGTGGGAGGTACTAGTAAGACACTGTTCTACTTGGGATTAATATAGGATGTAGTAGTAAGGTATGTAGTAGTAAGACACTGTTCTATCCGGGATTAAAATAGGATGGCTTGAGGATATCTTGTCGTAACCATAAGTAGATGATCGGTAGAACAGTGTATTACTAGTACTTCCCACAGACGTCTATAAGAGAGTGCACTGTAATTGTCTCCTCACGGTTACGACAGGATATCCTCAAGCCATCCTATATTAATCCCAGGTAGAACAGTAACCCGCAAAACTGGACGCGACAACAAAAAACCTTTGATATCATTATATTGGTCAAGTTATGAATGTTTATCATGTAGTCACAAAAACCACACCACATGAGTAAAGCTGTTCGTAAAATGTGCATCACAAAAACCACACCATATGAGTAAAGCTGTTCGTAAAACGTGCAAAACCACTCCATGAAAAAAAGTACTTGGCGCATTTTTAATATACATCATACGGCATTCTAAAAAAGAGTTACATCTTCTACAAAGTATCAAGTATATTAAACATGCGCCAAGTACTTTTTTTCATGGAGTGGTTTTGCACGTTTTACGAACAGCTTTACTCATATGGTGTGGTTTTTGTGATGCACATTTTACGAACAGCTTTACTCATGTGGTGTGGTTTTTGTGACTACATGATAAACATTCATAACTTGACCAATATAATGATATCAAAGGTTTTTTGTTGTCGCGTCCAGTTTTGCGGGTGATAAAAGAATAGAGCAAGCACACGACAAAGTACTTGTCCAATTTTTTTTTCGTCGTAGACGATTTTTTCTGGGATATCATTCGTTTTGGTAAAGATTTAGTTTTACCAACAAAGTATATCGAATTTCTTAAATGAACTGATTTTAAATCAATATTGATAGAGAGAAATCGTTTGACTAATAACTTTACGATTGAGTCAAGTTGTTGTTAAGTTAATTGTTCTTCTTACCTTTGTCGATCTTTTTACTGTGAATTTTTTTTTTTTATGTATTCGTTTTTATTTATTTTTTTTCTACGTTAAATTAACAGATGAGGTTATGTATGATACCGGTAAACTGAAACCACACTGTTTTTTAATGCACCATTAGCGATCTATGTGAAGTTGGCCATCTTTGTATGCATTTATTTTTGTTTCATCCAAATCTCACGTCGATGGTTATTTCATCAGATTTTATTTACGAAAATATTTTCATCTTACTGGAAAGGACTTTTCACTGTTTGAAATTCATAAGAGCTGACGTTTTTTTCTAATCCACATTTTATAAGTTTGTTCGAAGAGGTTAGAAAACGCGTATCGTAAACTCAGTTTGCGGGAAAAAGATACGTCGAGATACTCGAGATATGATATGAAGATACTCTCGTTTATTCCATTATACAGCATGTAAACGCGGTGGAAACTCGCCCTGCGTGACCGAAAACTAGTCGCGCTCATGAAAATCCGGCATGCGTGACATCTCAAGCAGACGCTACAGCGTCAAAACTAAGGCACGCATTGGAATCATGAAATTAATGAAACACGAAAATCCGACGTCTGGGCGCAATTTTATCGACACCAATCGACAGATCGTTATCACATTACCTAATGAAACTGTGATCAAAAGTTAATTTCATTCTTTAGATCGATCTAAAATTAATGGGAAAAGGTCGGCAATGCGCGTGAAAGTAGTTTGTTCGGGAAAAGATACTCGGCGAGCCTCGGGACACGTACTTGTCCCGAGACTCTGCCGAGTCTCTTGATCTTACTAGTACCTCCCACAGACGTCTATGAGAGAGTGCACTACGATTGTCTCCTAACGGTTACGACAGGATATTCTCAAGCCATCCTACATTAATCCCGGGTAGAACAGTGTCTTACTAGTATCTCCCACAGACGTCTGTAAGAGAGTGCACTGTGATTGTCTCCTCACGGTTACGACAAGATATCCTCAAGCCATCCTATATTAATCCCGGGTAGAACAGTGTCTTACTAGTACCTCCCACAGACGTCTATAAGAGAGTGCACTGCGATTGTCTGCTCACGGTTACGGCAGGATATCCTCAAGCCATCCTATATTAATCCCGGGTAGAACAGTGTCTTAGTAGTACCTCCCACAGACGTCTATAAGAGAGTGCACTGTGATTGTCTGCTCACGGTTACGGCAGGATATCCTCAAGCCATCCTATATTAATCCCGGGTAGAACAGTGTCTTAGTAGTACCTCCCACAGACGTCTATAAGCGAGTGCACCGTGATTGTCTCCTCACGGTTACGACAGGATATCCTCACGACATCTTATACTAATCCCAGGTAGAACATTGTTTTACTAGTACCTCCCACAGACGTCTATAAGAGAGTGCACTACGATTGTCTCCTAACGGTTACGACAGGATATTCTCAAGCCATCCTATATTAATCCCGGGTAGAACAGTGTCTTACTAGTATCTCCCACATACGTCTATAAGAGAGTGCACTGTGATTGTCTCCTCACGGTTACGACAGGATATCCTCAAGCCATCCTATATTAATCCCGGGTAGAACAGTGTCTTAGTAGTACCTCCCACATACGTCTATAAGAGAGTGCACTGTGATTATCTCCTCACGGTTACGACAGGATATCCTCAAGACATCCTATATTAATCCCAGGTAGAACAGTCTCTTACTAGTACCTCGCACAGACGTCTGTAAGACGTTCTATCTTGGTGAGACACAAATAGGACTGTATCAAGATGCTCCCGGGATTAATTTTGCTGTGTGGGGAGAGAACCACCTGAATCAGCCGACATAAAAAGGCTCTATGACGGCCTTTGTGGTCGGGAAGGACCTCAAAAGTTGATGACTAATAGAACGGGATGGGCTCGCCCAAGGAGTCTAGCGGAAGTACTCCCGCCCTTTACGAAAGAGGAAATCAGGAAAAGGATCCGCAAAATAAAGGGAGGAGCAGCCGCTGGCATAGACCTGATTGTGAAAGCCGATATGCAAAGGCAAGGAATGGACGGAGCATTAGCCATGCTATATAACGTCATTCTGACTGAGGGAATCTTCCCTACGAGCTGGAGGAAAAATCGAACAACCCTCATTCCCAAAGACGGGAAAGACATATCGGATGTTAATAACTGGCGCCCAATTACAGTAGGGTCTATGCTAGCAAGAACATTCTCGGCGATATTGGACCAAAGAATCCGTGCTTTCGTAAGCCAGTCCCCCCGACAAAAAGGATTCACGACCGAAAATGGATGTGCCCTGAATGTGCTATTATTGAACGAAGCGCTAGCCGAAATGAAAGAGAACGCAGGAGGGGTAATAACAATACTAGACGTGTCGAAGGCCTTTGACACCGTACCGCACTCCTGTATTGAACCGGCGCTGCAAAGAAAAGGAGTGCCTAAACTCTTAAGTAAATACGTAGCGAAGATGTACGTATATTGCACGACAAGAATAAAAGGGAGGAACGGAACAGTGGATATAACCCTCCGGAGAGGTGTTAAACAAGGAGATCCATTATCCCCGCTGCTATTTAATGTAGCAATTGAAGCTATTATCGAGGAAGCCGAGCAAGGAGAAGGAGGATTGCGACTTGGCAACACGTGTATCTCGGTACTAGCCTTTGCTGACGACTTGGTGCTACTCGCAAAGGACGAACGCGAAGCCCAAGCAAAACTATGTAAGGTCCACAAAGGACTTGCCTCGATGGGCATGACCCTGGCAACGGACAAATGCTCGGCCTTTCAGATAGTTGCAAAGGGAAGGACATGGGTCTTGAAAGACCCGCAACTGCGGCTTGGAGTTGAAAACGTGCCCACAACAGAGCCACAAAGCTCCTTACAATACCTTGGCGTAAAAATCGGGCCGTGGAAAGGCCTCATACGAGGAGAAGAGGTACCGGTAGTTATAAGAGCCGTTAAGAACGTACGGCGTCTAAAACTGAAACCGCAACAGAAGCTGGACCTCATCCAGACCTACCTGCTGCCGAAGTTCATCCACTCGCTGGCCAACAATAGACCAAGTCGAGGCACATTGCAACTCCTTGATCAGGGAATAAGGCAAGAAATCAAGGAGATCTTACACCTCATGCAATCAACACCCAGAGCCTTCTTTTACACTCAGAAGGCAAGAGGGGGCTTAGGAATAACGAACTTCGAGCGTACAATACAGTTAGCGAAGATAAATCTGCGTCTCAAGGCCAGAGAGTCGAATGACCCCGCCTTGATATCCGTATGCGAACGGAGTAAGCTGGATAAAGCCGCCAGGGAGGCAGCTAGAGCACTGGGCGTGGCACACCCAGACAACTCGCAAGCCTATGAGGAAATTAAAAAGAGGACAAAGGATAAGTCCATACAAGAGTGGCAGACTCTCGCGACCCAACACGGGGTAAATGATTTTAAAAATGATAAAATAGGCAACCGCTGGCTAGTTGACCCTTCCTTACTGGGCGGGTCACGGTTCCTGGATGCCCCTAGACTGCGCACGAACACACTCGGTACTCGTGATGTGCTCAGTCGGGCTAATCCGGGAGTGCAAGCTACCTGCCGGCGGTGTAGAGCTCACAGAGAAACCCTTGGCCACATTTTGGGATTATGCATACATACGAAGCGAGAGAGAATCCACAGGCACGATGAAATACGTGACTACATCGCGTCTAAAGTCGCCACGAGGCATACCGTCATGGTTGAACCTCAAATAAATGAGATCGGGGAGCTGAAAAAGCCCGATCTGGCCATTAAAATACGGGACAAAGCAGTAGTGGCTGATATTACGGTGCGATATGAGAAGGGCACGTATTTATCCGACGCTGCTACCGAGAAGATCGAGAAGTATCGGCACACGTCTGAACTGGTTAAGCTCATGTGGGGCTGTACATCATCATCGGTTATGCCGATAGTGATAGGAAGCCGCGGAACAATCCCTAAAGCCACCAAGAAGGGATTGACTGAGCTGGGCTTAGTACGAAGCGATCTCATCACGATATCAATGATGGCACAAAGATCATCTATTGAAATCGCTTGCGCCTTCATGGACTACGACAGCTGAAAGTGATGAAGACCGAGAACAGACTTAGTGCATTGACGAACGAGAACATGGCACACGCGGACAGAGACAAAGTGTAAAGTGGAAAATATAAGTGCAGTGGGGGAAAATACGCGGACTTGGAACTGTACAGACACGGAAAAGGACCTAGTGACATGGACGAGTCTTGCGCAACTCAAAACACGCCATCTATTTTATTTGTATTTACATATTTATTTATTTATTTATTTATTTCTTTTACCGATCGACGTGCATATTTTATTCCTTGACGGCACACGCGCAGAGGTAGAATACCTCGATAACAGTCCTTGGCAGAAAATACAAGCTCGCTAGAGGAAAATGAGAACTGTAGCGATGCGAGTCGTAAGGCACCGGTAGTACGGGCTGCCAGGTAGCCACGGCGGCGGAGCCAACACGTGTTGGGCGAGCACCTCCACGAGGTTTTCCCTGGAAACGTCACTACATACAAAGGACGGCGAAGACTCGCAAATGCAGACGCAACTCCGTTCGGCTAATTTTTCCAAGCCCGGCGAAAGCCCGGAGCACCGCTCGAATGACATGGCTAATGAATTGACTGGAGCATCAGCTCTACAAGATTAAGTTTTAACCCAACAGGGGGGTAAAGCCCTGGAAGTATGTCCACTCGCGTACGATGGTTAGAGTCGTTTTTTCTGCTGCCATCAAACGCTAGAGAAAGACACAGGTATTAGCCAAATGCCTCGTCATCTAATTAGTGACGCGCATGAATAGATTAACGAGATTCCCTCTGTCCCTATCTACTTTCTAGCGAAACCACTGCCAAGGGAACGGGCTTGGAAAAATTAGCGGGGAAAGAAGACCCTGTTGAGCTTGACTCTAGTCTGGCACTGTAAGGAGACATGAGAGGTGTAGCATAAGTGGGAGATGGCAACATCGCCGGTGAAATACCACTACTTTCATCGTTTCTTTACTTACTCGGTTAGGCGGAGCGCGTGCGCCTCGGACCTCGTCCCTGGCTGTCACGGTGTTCTCGAGCCAAGCGTGTAAGAGTGGCGTTAGGCCTCGGCCGATCGCCGATCATACTCCCGCGTGATCCGATTCGAGGACACTGGCAGGCGGGGAGTTTGACTGGGGCGGTACATCTGTCAAAGAATAACGCAGGTGTCCTAAGGCCAGCTCAGCGAGGACAGAAACCTCGCGTAGAGCAAAAGGGCAAAAGCTGGCTTGATCTCGATGTTCAGTACGCATAGAGACTGCGAAAGCACGGCCTATCGATCCTTTTGGCTTGAAGAGTTTTCAGCAAGAGGTGTCAGAAAAGTTACCACAGGGATAACTGGCTTGTGGCAGCCAAGCGTTCATAGCGACGTTGCTTTTTGATCCTTCGATGTCGGCTCTTCCTATCATTGCGAAGCAAAATTCGCCAAGCGTCGGATTGTTCACCCGCCAACAGGGAACGTGAGCTGGGTTTAGACCGTCGTGAGACAGATTAGTTTTACCCTACTGATGACCGGTCGTTGCGATAGTAATCCTGCTCAGTACGAGAGGAACCGCAGGTTGAGACATTTGGTTCACGCACTCGGTCGAGCGGCCGGTGGTGCGAAGCTACCATCCGTGGGATTATGCCTGAACGCCTCTAAGGCCGTATCCTTTCTAGTCAAAGGAGGCAACGATATCACTAGGAGTCTCGTGGGTCGAAAGGCTCAAAACAATGTGAATCTACTAGGTGGCGCGTCCACGGGCGCGCCATCGCACGAGCCCCGTTTGCCTCAGGGAGCCGTTACGGGACTGCCGCGGGATCTTGCCGCGCGTCGTCTCGGCTTCTGGGGGTCGATCATGGGTTTTCAGAGTTCGATGTCGAGACTCGGAATCGTCTGTAGACGACTTAGGTACCTGGCGGGGTGTTGTACTCGGTAGAGCAGTTACCACGCTGCGATCTGTTGAGACTCAGCCCTTGGCTTGGGGATTCGTCTTGTCGGTTTGACGAGGCCCCACACACAAGCATCAATCGCCATCTCACTCGATGGGCGTCAACGGGTGACGGGGCGGCGTGATCGCGCGCCCTCCGTCTCGCCGATGATGGTGTGCGCGACGCGCATTGCTTGACTCAGTCTCTGCAGCCGGCGAAGTCGTCGATGTATGCGTGAGCGACGCGCATTGCTTGACTCTGTCTCGGCAGCCGGCGAAGTCGTCGATGTTGGCGTGAGCGACGCGCATTGCTTGACTCTGTCTCGGCAGCCGGCGAAGTCGTCGTCGTTCCGTCGATGTTGGCGTGAGCGACGCGCATTGCTTGACTCTGCCTCGGCAGCCGGCAAAGTCGGCGTCGTTCCGTCGATGTTGGCGTGAGCGACGCGCATTGCTTGACTCTGTCTCGGCAGCCGGCGAAGTCGTCGTCGATGTTGGCGTGAACGACGCGCATTGCTTGACTCTGTCTCGGCAGCCGGCGAAGTCGTCGTCGTTCCGTCGATGTTGGCGTGAGCGACGCGCATTGCTTGACTCTGCCTCGGCAGCCGGCAAAGTCGGCGTCGTTCCGTCGATGTTGGCGTGAGCGACGCGCATTGCTTGACTCTGTCTCGGCAGCCGGCGAAGTCGTCGATGTTGGCGTGAGCGACGCGCATTGCTTGACTCTGTCTCGGCAGCCGGCGAAGTCGTCGTCGATGTTGGCGTGAACGACGCGCATTGCTTGACTCTGTCTCGGCAGCCGGCGAAGTCGTCGTCGTTCCGTCGATGTTGGCGTGAGCGACGCGCATTGCTTGACTCTGCCTCGGCAGCCGGCAAAGTCGTCGTCGTTCCGTCGATGTTGGCGTGAGCGACGCGCATTGCTTGACTCTGTCTCGGCAGCCGGCGAAGTCGTCGTCGATGTTGGCGTGAACGACGCGCATTGCTTGACTCTGTCTCTGCAGCCGGCGAAGTCGTCGTCGTTCCGTCGATGTATGCGTGAGCGACGCGCATTGCTTGACTCTGTCTCGGCAGCCGGCGAAGTCGTCGTCGTTCCGTCGATGTTGGCGTGAGCGACGCGCATTGCTTGACTCTGTCTCGGCAGCCGGCGAAGTCGTCGTCGATGTTGGCGTGAACGACGCGCATTGCTTGACTCTGTCTCTGTAGCCGGCGAAGTCGTCGTCGTTCCGTCGATGTATGCGTGAGCGACGCGCATTGCTTGACTCTGTCTCGGCAGCCGGCGAAGTCGTCGTCGTTCCGTCGATGTTGGGGTGCGCGACGCGCATTGCTTGACTCTGTCTCGAAGTGCTCAAGGCGCTGCGCTCGGCCGTCGAACGATCGTGACTCAGACCCGCCGTTCAGTACGGTGTACGGCGAAAATCCCGTTCTGATCGGTCTACGGCGTCGACGGATCGGTCTACGGCGGAATTTTCGTTCGTATCGGTCTACGGCGGAATTCTCGTTCGTATCGGTCCATGGCGTGGACGGATCGGTCTACGGCGGAATTTTCGTTCGTATCGGTCTACGGCGGAATTCTCGTTCGTATCGGTCCACGGCGTGGACGGATCGGTCTACGGCGGAATTTTCGTTCGGATTGGTCTACGGCGGAATTTTCGTTTGGATCGGTCTACGGCGGAATTCTCGTTCGTATCGGTCCATGGCGTGGACGGATCGGTCTACGGCGGAATTTTCGTTCGTATCGGTCTACGGCGGAATTCTCGTTCGTATCGGTCTACGGCGGAATTCTCGTTCGTATAAGTCCACGGCGTGGCCGGATCGGTCTACCGCGTCGACGGATCGGTCTACGGCGGAGATTTCGTTTGGATCGGTCTACGGCGTGGACGGATCGGTCTACGGCAGAATTCTCGTTCGTATCGGTCTACGGCGTCGACGGATCGGTCTACGGCGGAATTTTCGTTCGGATCGGTCTACGGCGGAATTTTCGTTTGGATCGGTCTACGGCGGAATTCTCGTTCGTATAAGTCCACGGCGTGGACGGATCGGTCTACGGCGGAATTCTCGTTCGTATAAGTCCACGACGTGGACGGATCGGTCTACGGCGGAATTCTCGTTCGTATAAGTTCACGGCGTGGACGGATCGGTCTACGGCGGAATTTTCGTTTGGATCGGTCTACGGCGTGGACGGATCGGTCTACGGCGGAATTCTCGTTCGTATCGGTCTACGGCGTCGACGGATCGGTCTACGGCGGAATTTTCGTTCGGATCGGTCTACGGCGGAATTTTCGTTTGGATCGGTCTACGGCGGAATTCTCGTTCGTATAAGTCCACGGCGTGGATGGATCGGTCTACGGCGGAATTCTCGTTCGTATAAGTTCACGGCGTGGACGGATCGGTCTACGGCGGAATTTTCGTTTGGATCGGTCTACGGCGTGGACGGATCGGTCTACGGCGGAATTCTCGTTCGTATCGGTCTACGGCGTCGACGGATCGGTCTACGGCGGAATTTTCGTTCGGATCGGTCTACGGCGGAATTTTCGTTTGGATCGGTCTACGGCGTCGACGGATCGGTCTACGGCGGAATTTTCGTTCGGATCGGTCTACGGCGGAATTTTCGTTTGGATCGGTCTACGGCGGAATTCTCGTTCGTATAAGTCCACGGCGTGGACGGATCGGTCTACGGCGGAGATTTCGTTTGGATCGGTCTACGGCGTGGACGGATCGGTCTACGGCAGAATTCTCGTTCGTATCGGTCTACGGCGTCGACGGATCGGTCTACGGCGGAATTTTCGTTCGGATCGGTCTACGGCGGAATTTTCGTTTGGGTCGGTCTACGGCGGAATTCTCGTTCGTATAAGTCCACGGCGTGGACGGACCGGTCTACGGCGGAATTCTCGTTCGTATAAGTCCACGACGTGGACGGATCGGTCTACGGCGGAATTCTCGTTCGTATAAGTTCACGGCGTGGACGGATCGGTCTACGGCGGAATTTTCGTTTGGATCGGTCTACGGCGGAATTCTCGTTCGTATAAGTCCATGGCGTGGACGGATCGGTCTACGGCGGAATTCTCGTTCGTATCGGTCCATGGCGTGGACGGATCGGTCTACGGCGGAATTCTCGTTCGTATAAGTCCACGGCGTGGACGGATCGGTCTACGGCGGAATTTTCGTTTGGATCGGTCTACGGCGTGGACGGATCGGTCTACGGCAGAATTCTCGTTCGTATCGGTCTACGGCGTCGACCGATCGGTCTACGGCGGAATTTTCGTTCGGATCGGTCTACGGAGGAATTCTCGTTCGTAGAAGTCCACGGCGTGGACGGATCGGTCGACGGCGGAATTTTCGTTCGGATCGGTCTACGGCGGAATTTTCGTTTGGATCGGTCTACGGCTGAATTCTCGTTCGTATCGGTCTACGGCGTCGACGGATCGGTCTACGGCGGTATTTTCGTTTGGATCGGTCCACGGCGTGGACGGATCGGCCCACGGCGGACGTCGAGTGCTCTACGGCATCGACGGATCGGTCCACGGCGCTGTCGGGCGATGGCTCGCCCGTGTACCGCGGCGGGGATTGCGAGACCGGGCCTCCAGCGGGATCTCGCCCGGCAGCGAAGCACGCCCGGGACCGTCGGACGCCGGCTCGCAGGCCGGCCAGCTCGTTACTATATGGGAGCCGTCCGGCGCGCGTACATCCCTTCGGTGATCGTAACGTGCGTCGCGTACGCGTCTTCGTACTACTCATTGAGAATGAAATGTTTGTAATATTTTTCATATCCTCGTTGTTGTGCGTAAAGACGCAAACCCAAGCACGTGGGGCGCGCGCTTACAACTAACACAACACAAGCTAAACATGAGAGAGAGAGAGAGAGAGAGTAGCGCAGAAAACATTATCGACAACGCTCTTTGACACACGGAGTAGGTGTGTTTTCGCCATTCTTTCTCCTCGCTCAAACGACGAAAACTCAGCAGCGCCACGGGTCGGTATCTATGACCGAATGGCCCTATTTTGAACGTGGCAACGCACTTAGAAGCGACGAGAGAGAGTCCATCAGCCGGTGTGACGGGTGTACACCCAAGCACTCGGTTGACGGACGCGAGAACCGAGCATCGACTCGCCGATTACCGGGCGAGGACAAGTGAAAACACGACGCCGCTTTTCAAGCGCAACATGCCGCACACACACGGATTTCCCCCGAGAGGGATGTCTCGTCGGTTTACACACCGAGTGCTATTGGGAACGTTTGAAGACGTTTTAAGCGAAACCGCGGGGTGGCACACACAAAACAGCGGTGTGCCCCCTCGGTTCGGAAGAGATAGAGGAGAGAAGAAGAAGAAGAGAGAGCAAGGGGCCCTCCTTCTCGCTGGTAAACGGCAGAAGGGCGAGGTGCGGAGATATGAAACGAAAAGAGAGAGCTCCCTGGTTGATCCTGCCAGTAGTCATATGCTTGTCTCAAAGATTAAGCCATGCATGTCTCAGTACATGCCTCATTAAGGTGAAACCGCGAATGGCTCATTAAATCAGTTATGGTTCCTTAGATCGTACCCACATTTACTTGGATAACTGTGGTAATTCTAGAGCTAATACATGCAAACCAGAGTTCCGACCAGAGATGTAAGGAACGCTTTTATTAGATCAAAACCAATCGGTGGCGAGTCTCTCGTCCACCGTTTACCTTGGTGACTCTGAATAACTTTGTGCTGATCGCATGGTCCCGTACCGGCGACGCATCTTTCAAATGTCTGCCTTATCAACTGTCGATGGTAGGTTCTGCGCCTACCATGGTTGTAACGGGTAACGGGGAATCAGGGTTCGATTCCGGAGAGGGAGCCTGAGAAACGGCTACCACATCCAAGGAAGGCAGCAGGCGCGCAAATTACCCACTCCCGGCACGGGGAGGTAGTGACGAAAAATAACGATACGGGACTCATCCGAGGCCCCGTAATCGGAATGAGTACACTTTAAATCCTTTAACGAAGGATCCATTGGAGGGCAAGTCTGGTGCCAGCAGCCGCGGTAATTCCAGCTCCAATAGCGTATATTAAAGTTGTTGCGGTTAAAAAGCTCGTAGTTGAATCTGTGTGTCACGATGCTGGTTCACCGCTCGCGGTGTTTAACTAGCATGCCGTGAGACGTCCTACCGGTGGGCTTAGCTCTTTTACGGAGCGGTCCAACTAATATCCCATCGTGGTGCTCTTCATCGAGTGTCGAGGTGGGCCGGTACGTTTACTTTGAACAAATTAGAGTGCTTAAAGCAGGCTACCTTCGCCTGAATACTGTGTGCATGGAATAATGGAATAGGACCTCGGTTCTATTTTGTTGGTTTTCGGAACCCCGAGGTAATGATTAATAGGGACAGATGGGGGCATTCGTATTGCGACGTTAGAGGTGAAATTCTTGGATCGTCGCAAGACGGACAGAAGCGAAAGCATTTGCCAAAAATGTTTTCATTAATCAAGAACGAAAGTTAGAGGTTCGAAGGCGATCAGATACCGCCCTAGTTCTAACCATAAACGATGCCAGCTAGCGATCCGCCGAAGTTCCTCCGATGACTCGGCGGGCAGCTTCCGGGAAACCAAAGCTTTTGGGTTCCGGGGGAAGTATGGTTGCAAAGCTGAAACTTAAAGGAATTGACGGAAGGGCACCACCAGGAGTGGAGCCTGCGGCTTAATTTGACTCAACACGGGAAACCTCACCAGGCCCGGACACCGGAAGGATTGACAGATTGATAGCTCTTTCTTGATTCGGTGGGTGGTGGTGCATGGCCGTTCTTAGTTGGTGGGGCGACTTGTCTGGTTAATTCCGATAACGAACGAGACTCTAGCCTGCTAAATAGGCGTACTTTCTGGTATCTCGAAGGCCCCCGGCCCCCGGTCGGGCGGTTTTTACTACCGACGTACAAACAAATCTTCTTAGAGGGACAGGCGGCTTCTAGCCGCACGAGATTGAGCAATAACAGGTTTGTGATGCCCTTAGATGTTCTGGGCCGCACGCGCGCTACACTGAAGGAATCAGCGTGTCTTCCCTGGCCGAAAGGCCCGGGTAACCCGCTGAACCTCCTTCGTGCTAGGGATTGGGGCTTGCAATTGTTCCCCATGAACGAGGAATTCCCAGTAAGCGCGAGTCATAAGCTCGCGTTGATTACGTCCCTGCCCTTTGTACACACCGCCCGTCGCTACTACCGATTGAATGATTTAGTGAGGTCTTCGGACTGGTGCGCGGCAGTGTTACCGCATTGCCGATGTTGCCGGGAAGATGACCAAACTTGATCATTTAGAGGAAGTAAAAGTCGTAACAAGGTTTCCGTAGGTGAACCTGCGAAAGGATCATTATCGTTGATGCGCTCTTGCAAACGCAGCAAACAACGCGAAGTCTTCTCGATAGGGAGAGAGAGAGAGAGCCCTCGTGCGGGGAGAGGGGCAGCCTATTCCGTTCGGCGATGGTTACTCTCTGTGGAACCACCAACGGATGAAGAGGCGCGCGGAGAGATTGACGACGTGTCCTTCTCCATCCGTAAGATAGAGAGAAGGGAGGAAGTCATTGCCGCGTCGCTCCGAGGCTTTTGAATGAACGTCACGCCCGAAAACGGGGCGCGTTCGCCGCGTCCCCGGGCGGTGTTGCTCGTGTGCGCGTGCATCGATATATTTGATGCTGCGGGCACGCAGCCGCCCGGGGGTGTCGCGCGTGTTCTCGCTCGCCGCGCGTGGCTCTTTCGAGCTCCGAACGAGGCGAAAGACAAAATCGAGTCTTGGCCCGCGCGTGATCTGCGACGTGTGGTGGTGGGTGGCGGTGATGGTGGTCGGCGCAAGCCTCCCTCTCACCCCTCCCCCTCCCGCGCACGGTCGCGTCGCGTTACAAGTACAGAGAGAAGAGAGAAGGGGTGGTTCATACTGAGCACACAACGCCGTGTGTATTACACGCTGAAACAAATGAATTATTACCCTGAACGGTGGATCACTTGGCTCGTGGGTCGATGAAGAACGCAGCTAATTGCGCGTCAACTTGTGAACTACCGGACACATGAACATCGACATTTCGAACGCACATTGCGGTCCACGGATACAATTCCCGGACCACGCCTGGCTGAGGGTCGTTAAAACTTACGAGACTGCCTCCTCTCATCGTCTCTCCCGCTCGCGAGAGAGAGAGAGAGAGAGAGGCGCGCGTAATGAACTTCTCGTCGTTTCGCCGATGAGAGGCGTGGGTTGCTGTGCCGTCCCCGTTCTTCACTCCGGTGTCCGTTCGCGGCGGGCCGGGGGAGAGGGGGGCGTCCGGCAACCGCCCGGCGAACGGCGTCGTTCGAAACGACGTTCGAAACGACGAAAAACATGTGAAGCGACCTTCGACGCTAGCGACACCCTGCGCGACGCGGGGCTGGTCGTCCGAGGTTGCGCTGGTCGCGCACGTCTGTTTTCACAGAGGGCGCGCGGCACGCCGCCCGCCTAGCGGTCGATCGAGTCCCCGTGGACGAACACGGAGAGAGGGAAGTGCTGACTGAAGAGAGCAGAGGAGAGAAGAAGAGAAGAGGGTAGTAGACGCGCGCGGGGGCCAGACGCTCGCGCTCTCACACGAGAGCGCCCGCGCGCCTCGCGTACTTCGCTCACTCTCTCTCTCTCTCTCCCTCTTTCTCCTCCTCCCTCTCTCGGCATCCGTGCGAGAAGGACAGATCGAAGAAGACCGCGGGCGGCGGCGGTGACGGCGGCTGCTCAGTGCGCGCGACTGCAACATACGACGACCTCAGAGCAGTCGAGATCACCCGCTGAATTTAAGCATATTATTAAGCGGAGGAAAAGAAACTAACCAGGATTCCCCCAGTAGCTGCAAGCGAACGGGGAGGAGCCCAGCACTGAATCCCGCGGCAAGGTCGCCGGGAGATGTGGTGTTCGGGAGGATCCATCTATCCCGAGGGGTACGGCCCGAGCCCAAGTCCATCTTGAATGGGGCCAATTACCCGCATAGGGTGCCAGGCCCGTAGCGGCCGGGACGACCTTCGGGAGGATCTCTCCTTAGAGTCGGGTTGCTTGAGAGTGCAGCTCTAAGCGGGTGGTAAACTCCATCTAAGGCTAAATACGACCACGAGACCGATAGCGAACAAGTGCCGTGAGGGAAAGTTGAAAAGACCTTTGAAGAGAGAGTTCAAGAGTACGTGAAACCATTCAGGGGTAAACCTGAGAAACCCGAAAGATCGAATGGGGAGATTCATCGTCAGCGAATCCCGGCGAGGGCCTCGATACGCGATGCCGGCGGCCTCGCGTCGCGGTGCACGCGTTCGGGTCCTCAACGCCGGGTCTCGTCGGCGTGCACTTCTCCCCTAGTAGGACGTCGCGACCCGTCGGGCGTCGGTCTACGGCCCGGGTGGGCGCCTGTCACGTGGAGAGTCTCCCTCGGGGGGCCTCGCGCGGCAGACCCCCGGTCGCCCGGCCAGCTGCCCGGCGGTACTCGCACGGTATTGAGCCGCACACGAAATCGAGATGCGTCCGGCCCGCCGCAAGCTTGGCCAGTGAGATTAACCACGGATGCCACGGACCTTGCGCCGTCACCGTGCCTGGCCGGCTGTTGGCCGGCGGTGCACTGGGACCGGCTCGAAGATTGCATTACCGGTCGGCGACGCTACTGCTTTGGGTACTTTCAGGACCCGTCTTGAAACACGGACCAAGGAGTCTAACATGTGCGCGAGTCATTGGGATCTCGAAGCCCAGAGGCGCAATGAAAGTGAAGGTCGGCCCCGCGCCGACCGAGGGAGGATGGTCCGCGTTACGATGCGGTCCCGCACTCCCGGGGCGTCTCGCTCTCATCGCGAGGAGAGGCGCACCCAGAGCGTACACGTTGGGACCCGAAAGATGGTGAACTATGCCTGGTCAGGACGAAGTCAGGGGAAACCCTGATGGAGGTCCGTAGCGATTCTGACGTGCAAATCGATCGTCGGAACTGGGTATAGGGGCGAAAGACTAATCGAACCATCTAGTAGCTGGTTCCCTCCGAAGTTTCCCTCAGGATAGCTGGCACTCGCGTGTTCGTTGAACTTATGCGAGTCTCATCTGGTAAAGCGAATGATTAGAGGCATTGGGGCCGAAACGACCTCAACCTATTCTCAAACTTTAAATGGGTGAGATCTCTGGCTTGCTTGAACGCTGAAGCCACGAGATTTCGGATCAGAGTGCCAAGTGGGCCAATTTTGGTAAGCAGAACTGGCGCTGTGGGATGAACCAAACGCAGAGTTAAGGCGCCCAAGTCGACGCTTATGGGATACCATGAAAGGCGTTGGTTGCTTAAGACAGCAGGACGGTGGCCATGGAAGTCGGAATCCGCTAAGGAGTGTGTAACAACTCACCTGCCGAAGCAACTAGCCCTGAAAATGGATGGCGCTGAAGCGTCGGGCCTATACTCTGCCGTCAGCGGCAAGCCGCACGGGGGACCCACGTTCCCCGTCGTGAGGCCCTGACGAGTAGGAGGGTCGCGGCGGTGCGCGCAGAAGGGTCTGGGCGTGAGCCTGCCTGGAGCCGCCGTCGGTGCAGATCTTGGTGGTAGTAGCAAATACTCCAGCGAGGCCCTGGAGGACTGACGTGGAGAAGGGTTTCGTGTGAACAGCCGTTGCACACGAGTCAGTCGATCCTAAGCCCTAGGAGAAATCCTATGTCGATGCGGTGTATCAGTCACGCTGAGTGTGTAATATACATATACTCGCCGAGAGGCGCTCACGTTATTACAAGACACACACCCATCGGGCGAAAGGGAATCCGGTTCCTATTCCGGAACCCGGCAGCGGAACCGTATACAATTCGGGCCCTCGCAAGAGAGTTCGTCGGGGTAACCCAAAATGACCTGGAGACGCCGTCGGGAGATCCGGGAAGAGTTTTCTTTTCTGTATAAGCGTTCGAGTTCCCTGGAAACCTCTAGCAGGGAGATAGGGTTTGGAACGCGAAGAGCACCGCAGTTGCGGCGGTGTCCGGATCTTCCCCTCGGACCTTGAAAATCCAGGAGAGGGCCACGTGGAGGTGTCGCGCCGGCTCGTACCCATATCCGCAGCAGGTCTCCAAGGTAAAGAGCCTCTAGTCGATAGACTAATGTAGGTAAGGGAAGTCGGCAAATTGGATCCGTAACTTCGGAATAAGGATTGACTCTGAGGAGCGGGGCGCGTCGGGCTTGTTAGGGAAGCGGGTTTGGCTAACGTGCCGGGCCTGGGTGAGGTGAACCCGGGCGCCCCCCCAGGGGGCGCGCTCGGCGGGATCCGAGCTCGGTCCCGTGCCTTGGCCTCCCGCGGATCTTCCTTGCTGCGAGGTTTCCTCGGCGGTTTCCGCCGTCTTGGTCGTCCTCTTCGGCCGCCATTCAACGCTCAGCTCAGAACTGGCACGGACTAGGGGAATCCGACTGTCTAATTAAAACAAAGCATTGCGATGGCCCTCGCGGGTGTTGACGCAATGTGATTTCTGCCCAGTGCTCTGAATGTCAACGTGAAGAAATTCAAGCAAGCGCGAGTAAACGGCGGGAGTAACTATGACTCTCTTAAGTCATCCTTAAGTCAAAAGGCAGGCAGTGGTCTTGTGGTTAGACCGGTTGGCTACCATTCGGAAGGGCAGGGTTCGATTCCCGGCCAGAGCACAAAACATTCGAGGTGGTTTTTTCCCCGATTGTTAGCTGTCCGGTGGCCCCACTTGACCAAAGGAGTACCTCTCCCCCCAAGGGGGGGGTCCTCTAGGTCAGACACCCCCCCCTAACGGGGGCCTGCCCCGATTCTTCTCCCTCTGTCCCTACCGTAAAAAGTAGGGGCAGCGAGGGGAGGATCCTGGGGTGTCTCACTGAACAATGGGTCTTTGGGGTTGCCAGCCCCTCTGGCCCCAATAGTTGGCCCTGATAATATTAACCCAGCCTCGGATAGCAACAATAGCGGACCGTCCTCTGACGGTACCGCCCCAACTACAGTCAGCAACACTACCAATCACACAGATGCGAACAACCTGGATGTGGACGCGAATTCTCAACCAAGACCGGCCTCGGAGTCCACAGGAGGAGGGCCCACCCGGAAGCTCACGATCGCCAAATGCCAATCACTATCAAGGCAAGATGGACCACGGAGGAAACCGGGATGCTTGCCAGAGCAGAGGCGGAGCTTACCCTAAGAGGGGTACGCTTCATGAATCAGGCACTGGAACCACTCTTCAGACCCCGCACCGTTGAGGCGATAAAGAAACAGCGGCGCTCAGCGGGATATCAGGAGATGGTCCAGAATGAGATAGCAGTGATTCAAGCATCAAGGGCTACCCCCCCTATGCCGGATCCTCCCAGAGACGACAACGAAGAACACCCTGACGAATTTCGACAGTACCTTCAGGCTCTACCGACGATAAGAGGGGAGGAATATCACCAAACCGAACTCCAAGATATCGTGAACCAACTCCAGGATACGAACAGAAATGCCACCATCAATAGAATCGGCCACTACCTACGATTAATCCATCCGCCCAGAGCGCAAAGGAACATCCAACGGCGAGAACAGCCACCTCCAAGGATCTCCAGAAGGCAGAAACGCCGCCAGGAATATGCCACCACCCAGAGGCAGTGGGGGATGGACAGGAGGAGATGTATAACTAACATCCTGGAGGGGAGAACTGAAATCCATCAACAACCACCACAGCATAGGATGGAGCCATACTGGCGGGCAGTCATGGAGGAAGAAAACACCTCCACCCTCCAAGAGACAACGCCAGAAACCACCTATCCAAACCTCTGGGCTCCAGTCCAACTAGAGGAGGTAGCGGCAATCAAATACCCACGTAGCACGGCCGCTGGCCCAGACGGAGTCTCCGCAAGGCAATTCAACGCCATCCCCCGGCCAGTGCTACACAGGATATTGAATATCATCATGTTCTGCCAGGATCTGCCACAGGATCTCCACCAATCAAGAACCATCTTCCTGCCGAAAACAAAAGAACCGAAGGATCCAGGAGAATTTCGGCCCATCACCATACCCTCCATCATCGTCCGAAGCCTGCATAAGATCATAGCAGCGCGGATCACACGAACAATCAGGATAGATCCACGTCAAAAAGGATTCAGGGAGGGTGTCGATGGCTGCCGAGACAACACCTTCCTCCTGGACACGCTTCTCAAACACCACCATGCATCCTTCAGGGACATATACGCAGCCTCACTCGACGTCCGCAAGGCATTTGACTCCGTAGCACATACCGCACTAGTAACGGCTATGCGCTCTGCCGGATGCCCACGCGGGCTGCTCGAGTATATGTCAGCCGTACTGTCAAAGGGGAAAACAATCCTGGAAGGAGACGGGTGGACAGCTACGATCTCCCCCCGGAGGGGCGTCAAGCAAGGCGACCCGTTGTCCCCCATCGTATTCAACTTGGTTATCGACGGGCTTCTGAGAGGACTCACGCCAAACATTGGGTGCCTCATTGGGCAGGAACGCATAAATGCCACCGCCTTTGCCGACGACCTGGTGTTATTTGCGACCACGCCCAGGGGGCTGCAACAACTGATCAACGACGCTCAGCGACATCTCCAGCAATGCGGGATGACAGTCAATGCTGACAAATCCATCACCATCGGGATCAAAGCAAATGCACACCGCAAGCGAACAGCAATTGACACCAACACAACGTTTGAATGCGATGGGCGGACCCTCCGCATCCTACACCAGAGGGAGACACTAAAGTACCTTGGGATCGAGTATACTCCGTATGGCAGAGCGAAGTTTACCCCCAACAGCATCCTGGGGGAAGGACTCCGAGCGCTTACCACCGCGCCTCTCAAGCCGCAACAACGGCTCTATGCCTTGAGATCAGTGCTACTACCCAGGACCTACTACCACCTGGCCCTGGGTGACGTAACCATCGGAGTCCTCAACAAAGCCGACAGGATCATTAGGAACGCCATTAGACAATGGTTAAGTCTCCCGCATGATGTCCCCACGGCATACTTCCACGCACCATACGGAGAAGGGGGTCTCGATATACAATCAGTAAGGTGGGCAGCACCACTCGAACGGCGAGCACGCCTCCGGGCAATGATAGGCCAGGAGGGGACCCGTGAGATTACGAACAACTACCTCCGGAAAGAACTGGCCAAGTGCGACAATCGCCTGCGGGACGGGCAACCGCTAAACACCTGCACGGAAGTGGGGAAAAGGTGGGCATCCCTTCTGCACAACGCCGTAGACGGAAAGGCCCTGAAGCAGTCTAACCAAATGCCACAACAACTCCAGTGGATAATCGATGGGACACTCCTTCTCTCGGGGAAGGACTTCGTAAACAGCGTCAAACTAAGGGTTAACGCGTTACCTACGAAGTCACGATCCGGGAGAGGCAGAAACCACGACAGGTTCTGCAGAGGGGGATGCAACAAAATCGAGACGCTCAACCACATCGTCCAGAACTGCCACCGGACCCACGGTATGAGAATCAAGCGGCACAACGCTGTAGTCTCCTACCTAGCGAGGAATCTTCGATCCCAAGGGTACTCAGTCACGGAGGAAGAGATCTTCGACACGGCAGAAGGAAGACGGAAACCCGACTTGGTGGCGGTCCGGGGGCCATCGGTGCTAGTCATCGACCCTCAGGTGGTGGGGGAACAAGTGAACCTGGACGAGGCCCACAGGCGGAAGGTTCAGTACTACGCCAACAACGAGAGTCTACAAACCGCCATCATGGCAAAGTATGGAGTACCGGACATCCGAACCTACTCAGCAACAATGTCTTGGAGGGGAGTTTGGTCGAAAGCGTCAGCCGAAGGTCTACTGGAGCGAAGGATCATCAAAAAGACGGAGCTCAAAGTCCTCGCCACGAGGGCGATCACCGGGACCATATCAGCGTATAGGGCCTTCCAACGGACGACGGCCACGAGAATAGGTGTAGGTTAAGATTGTCATAGTGTTGTATTAGAATTGTACAGGTGCTACCTGCCTCTCAGGTATAAATATCCGAATAAAGTAGGATACATTTTTAGCCAAATGCCTCGTCATCTAATTAGTGACGCGCATGAATGGATTAACGAGATTCCCTCTGTCCCTATCTACTCAGCCAGGTGCTGTGGGGCAGTAGCTAGGTCAATAGCTACGTGCCTATGGCAATACCTGGCAATATTACTTCGGCGTATTACCGGGCAATAGTTAGGCAAATGACTATGGGACCACAGTAATACGCGGAAACATGTGTGAGGACAACGGCCGATAACGCCGACATTCCACGGCAGATGCCTCTGTGCGACTCCGTAGAAGGTCACGTGAGCCATGGCTGCGATGTGGGATTGGGTGAGGCCCCCAGTCCTGCAAGCAGTCATCGGCCGGACCTCAAACGCCCACTACATCGGCAGTGGGCGGCGGTTAGGATGGGTATTTTGATGTCGGCTCACCTATGACCCATGCCCATCCTGTATCCTTGTCATTTCTGGGCTCGTGTCCAGGCGGGACACGGAGAGCGGGCCTTCCCGTGGTTCCCCGTGAGCACGCGGGGCTATCTGGGCTCGCGACTCGGATCCGTCCGGGTAACGAGACGCCGGATGCTTCCGCGTGGCCAAACCGCTCTTCTCGCGACTCCGCCCGCGAGAGTCAAAGGATTTTTCTATCGCCCGTACTCGGGGCGGTGCGTCTTTGCTGGAGGTAGATTACCATTAGTTGCGTATGCCTTTATAGGCGAGGAAGCAGAGGCCGTCTCACTTCGCGTGAGCGGTCTTCACACTAAATGTCCCTATCTACTACGAGAGGGGAGCCAGGTTGGAAAGGCTCATTCGGGAGTTCGGATACGTGGTCCTCAACGACGTTAACCAGGCTCCGACCTATTGGACGGACAGGGGTTCGTCATACATCGACGTGACCCTTGGATCGCCGGACATGGCCCGCTTCTTCGGGTCTTGGACAGTGCGACAAGACTGGACGTCGAGCGATCACAACGCCCTGGACGTGAGAATGAGGGTCCCAAAGGTCCGTGGAAATGACGGAGACATCGGGACCAGTCGCTTCAATACCAAGAAGGCTGACTGGGACCGGTTCTCCGAGATCCTGGCCGACGCGTCGGCAGCAAGACTGGAAGGGCTCTCGCTCGCGTCCGGAGCGGACGTCGAATCCATGGCTGTGACTCTCACGGGCGTCCTAACGGATGCCTGCACCGAGTCCATGCCGAGAAAACGGTACTTTAGGAAGTCCAATCCGTCGTGGACAATGGCTTTGACCAACCTCAAAAAGGAGGTCTATCGTAAACGTAGAGCCGTCCAGGCAGAGCAGCCTGGCCCCCTTCGCCTCGCCAACGTGCTGGAGTACCGCAACTCTTTGCGCGGATACAGCAGAGAGGTGAGGAGGGTCAGGCTCGAGAGCTGGAGAACCTTCGTCACGTCGCACGGCAACGCGAAACCCTCGGGCTTCGTGTACAAGCAACAGGCGGATAAACTTCGCGTTGAGAGGGTGCTCAGCACCATCCGGCGTGACGGCGGGTTCAGTGAGAACATGAGAGAAACCGCCAGCTGTCTCCTCGACGCTCACGTCCCAGACGACCGGGAACAGGATGACACCCCCGAGCAGCGAGTGGTCAGGGAGGGTGCACTCATCGCACCCGAAACCCCAGAGGACCCTGCTGCGATCTCCAGGGCCGAGGTGGCAATGGCCATCAAGTCCTTCAAGAACGGAAAGGCTCCGGGACCCGGCCTAATTGAGGTCGAGGTGCTGAAGTGCGCCTTTACCGTTATTCCCGAGCAGTTCGTTCGTCTCTTCGATGCGTGTATTAAAATGGGCACCTTCCCCGCCACCTGGAAGGAGGGCTCCCTGAGAGTGCTCCTGAAGGGTGAGGGAAAGGACGAGAGGGATCCGAAATCCTACAGGCCCATCTGTCTTCTTTCGGTGCTAGGGAAGGTCCTCGAGAAAATTCTTAGGGGGCGCATCGCGCGGACGGCAATGGCTCCGGGAAGAATCTCCGCTCGACAGTTCGGCTTCGTCCCGGGCAAGTCGACGGAGGACGCGATCGTCGAGCTGCGCAAGATGGTGGATGACTCGCAAGAGTCGTACGCGATTGCGATGCTCTTCGACATATCTGGGGCCTTTGACAACGTGTGGTGGCCCCTTGTCCTCAAAGCGCTCAAAGATAGGGAATGCCCGCGAAATATCTTTCAGGTTTTCCGCAGCTATTTTGATAGCAGGAAAGTTAGTATCGCGTGGGGAAACAGCGAGGTGTCCAAGCGGCCGACGAGGGGTTGTCCTCAAGGCTCCGTGCTTGGACCGGCTTGCTGGAACCTCATGTTTGACGGGCTCCTCAGAATCCTCGAGGAAATAGCACCGAACAAGTTCGTTGCTTACGCTGACGATCTTCTCGTCCTCGTGAGTGGCAACTCCCGTAGGGAATTGCAGGAAAAGGGCCAGGGGATAGTATATAGGATTGTTGAGTGGTGTCGCGCAGCCAAACTAGAATTGTCCGCCCGGAAGACGGAAGCCATCCTCCTTAAGAGCGAATGGATCAGGAGGCCACCGGTAGGCCGGCGCGGCGGGGACCGCCCCGACCGTGCGCGCAGGGCAGCCAGGCGACCGAACCTGGCGAACAGATACCCGGTCATCCGTATAGGAAACACGAGCATAGCCTTTAAAGACAGCGTTAGGTATCTTGGCGTCCATTTTGATAAGGAGATGGGGGTAAAATCTCACTGTAAATACATAGCGGAGAAGACAGGGCGACTTTTTGACCGAATGGGCAAACTAGCTAGGGCAGGGTGGGGCTTGCGGTACAAAGCAATGCGAGCAGTCTACAGGGGCGTATTCGAGCCGGTAGTGGCGTACGCTGCCTCGGGTTGGTCGGACCTGTGTAGCCAGGCCGACATTAGGGTACTTAGGACAGCGCAGCGACTCGCGCTCATAGCGACCACATCCGCTTATAGAACCGCGTCGTACGACGCCCTGTGCGTCATCGGCGGGGTACTTCCGGTGCAGTTTCTTCTGGCACGAAGCAGGGCCCGCTACGAGTCGAGAATAGGAAAGGACGCTAGGATAAACAACGTCGTAATCCCGGCTAATGCCGCCAATGGCTACAGCCGCATCGAGGACATGGCAATGAATATGTGGCAGGCAGACTGGAATGCTTCACCAAAAGGCCGCACCACATTTGCCTTCTTCGAGTCGGTCCGCGAGCGAATGGCCGCCAAGTGGTTCCGGCCAGACCACTATACGACGCAGGTGCTCTCCGGGCACGGGGACTTCAGGGCGCGCCTCTCGTCACTGGGCCTCGTCGGCGGGGAGGCCTGCGAGTGTGGGGGGCTGGACACGGCGTGGCACTTCCTTGCGGACTGTCCGATTTTCGAACCGCAGAGAGTCGCTCTGCGGGACATCCTCGGCGAGGCGCGGAGGCCAAGACCGGCGGCCCACCGATTGGTGGCCGAAAAGGGGGCCTTCGCGCTCTTTGCCGACTTTTGCAGGGAGTCCCTTTGGCTAAGGGGTCAGGAGAAAAGGGCGTAGCTGGGTTCCGTTCCCGAACCAGCTGGGCCGCAGACACACATACGTGTGTCTCGACTTTCAATCTTCGTTGCACTTGGGCTGGCTAGCCCGGTGCATGTCGTTATAGGAGGGATGTCGCGGAATCCCCAAATCGCCGCGGCCGTGTTCCCCGCTGGCTGTCAAACCGAGGAGATGTCGGACTCCCTCGGTCATGGGTAGCCTGAGCCGAAAACCTCTCGGTCCACCAGGCTGCTCGACGAAGGTGGGCACGGCAGAACAAGTCGCAACTACACTCGCAGAAGTGGCAATGATCCGACTCGAGAGTTAATCAGATGCCACAGGATATACAGGGTGACATGTTAAGGGTGGCCACCTCCTTTTATTTCGCCCCCCGTAAAGATAATCGGATGGGTCGCGGGTGATTTTTGAAGGAAATTTTCTGAACTTTCCGATAGAAAATACGGCGTTCATCGGAAAATGATAGGTTTTGCAGCACAAAAGTGGCCACTACGAAAATAATGTGAAAACACATTTTTTTCTGACAGGAATAAAGTAGACTTTATTCTGAATACGGGCCATACGCGAACATTTTTTTTTGAGTATTGCATCATTGAGAAAAGTGATATCAAAAATGCGCGTTATCGAATAAATTTGAATATGACTGAACGAAACAACGGAATTGAAGGAGCGGTACGAGAGTGATTTGCTGCGTCGTCTGCTTGCTGACGGCATATTTTTCAATCACCTGACATTTCTTAAGGGAACCGTATGGTCTAGAAATTTGAAAAAATCGATTTTTTTTTTTTTCGATATGTCGAAAGTATAGTATCTCAAGGATATACTGTGAAATTTTCATGCAGAAATTCTCAATATTACAGCTTCTACAGCCCATAACGCAGGTAGAGAGCGGTCCGCGCGCTCCTAACGGGTCTAGCGCTAACCGGTAACCTAATCGGAGCACAGCAGCTGTCCCAATCCTTCTCCGAAAATATATACCTGTATATAGTACATACTATATACCTATATATACTTTTCCCTTCCCCGAAATATACCTATTGTCGAACATTTGTGAGGGAAACGGTCATTTCGCTTTCCCCTG
This sequence comes from Heteropelma amictum, assembly GCA_959613375.1. NCBI lineage: Eukaryota > Metazoa > Arthropoda > Insecta > Hymenoptera > Ichneumonidae > Heteropelma > Heteropelma amictum. The sequence goes on from OY390729.1 coordinate 260,484, forward strand.
ACTTGATCAGTACAACGTTACGTTTTGACGAACCAACATCGAAAATTTTGAAATAAAATATCAGAAAATATGGATAGAAAGCAAGGCCGTAACTCTTCTAGACGACCATCTTCTGTAGGTCGCAAAAGATATTTCAAGGGCAATCGATTCACTATCGAAAATACTACTGATTTTACGAGCACGTCTGCGAAAAAATTAAAAGGCAATGAGGAATTGGAAGTAAACGTTAATCCTACTTTCAATTATTGCATCATCGAATTCAGCATGATATTTTTAACGTTGCAACAGTTGTTGAAGTGTAAAGATTGTAACGGTGCGGTCACTTTTAGCAAAAACGGACAACGTGGTCTAGGATTCAAACTCTCTGTGAAGTGTGAGTGTAAAGAAACTTTTATTTTGTCTTCGCCGTTAATTGATAAGGCATTTGAAATCAACCGTCGACTTGTTCTCGCCCTGAGAATGCTTGGAGTAGGATTTGAAGGCTTGAAAAATTTGTGCGGTCTCATGGATCTTGGACAAGGAATTTGTAAGAGTACATATTACGGCATCGTGGACAATATAAAAATTGCAGCTGAAGCCGTCGCGAAAATCGTTTTCCAAAGAGCATTGAAAGAAGAAGTCGAGTTGAATGTAAAAGCTGGGCGTCCCGCGGATGAACTTTCTGTGTCTGGTGATGGATCGTGGGCGAAACGTGGATTCTCATCGCTTCTCGGTATTGCCTCGTTAATAGGGAAATACAGTAATAAAATTTTAGATGTTGTCGTCAAATGCAGTATATGTCAAGCCTGCTCTCAATGGAAAGGCCAAGAGGATACGATTGAATATGAAGCGTGGTATCGAGAGCATGAAGATCACTGTGACGCAAATCATACCGGAAGTGCTGGCAAAATGGAGGTAGACGGCATCGTGGAAATGTTCAAGAGATCGGAAGAGTTGTACAACGTAAAATACGCGAACTATATCGGAGACGGCGACACGAAAACGTTCAAAGCCTTATTGGACACAAAGCCTTACGGGGATGATTTTTTAGTTTGCAAAAAAGAATGTGTTTTGCATGTTAAAAAACGTTTGTACAAACGTGCTGTTGATGCGAAAAAAAAACATGCACAAATAAAGAAAGCAACAAAGAAATTGACAGAAAAAGAAGAGGGAAAAAAGACACAGCGGAAATCGATAAATAAAACACCGAAGCGTCAACAATTGACGAATAAATTATTGCAAGAGCTGTCAACTTATTACGGTCTAGCAATTAGACGTAATTCAGATTCGACTGAAGGGATGAGAAGTGAAATATGGGCAGCATATTATCACAAAATTTCAACAGATGAAAATCCGCAACACTCGTACTGTCCTCCAGGTTCCGAATCGTGGTGCAAGTGGCGTCAAAGTGAGGCTGCAGGTACTTTAGACACCTACGAGCACCCACCTGCTCTGTGCGATGAAGCACAAGAGATATTAAAACCAATTTATGAAGAATTGACAGCAGAGACTTTATTGGAAAGGTGTATTGGCAGTAATACGCAGAACAATAACGAAAGTTTCAATGCTTGCGTGTGGCACCTTGCGCCGAAACATCTGTTTGCCGGAAAAAAAATCATTGATATTGCCACTCACATTTCCGCTTGCATATTCAATGAAGGATTCGCATCCCTATTGAAAATAATGGAGACCATGGGCATAACAATCGGGCCACAAGCGGAGCAACTAGCGCAAAACCGAGACGAGCTGCGAGTATCGAGCGCCAACCGTAGGAGCACGGACAACTCCAAAGAGGCTCGGACAGCTCGAAGAAATGAAAGGAGTGAGGAAATCTTGAATTATGAACGTTCCGAAGGAATCCTATATGGTGCCGGAATCGCGGATTAAATGTAAGTATTCAAAATTTGCTCAATTTTTGAAAATATCTGTACCTCAAACTTTAAACTCATTTATCTCGAAACGACTTTTTTCGGCACCGCGCAGGTGAAAACAAAAAAACTATTCAACCGAATCACTTGAAATTTGGATATGTTGTTCACAACATGTATGGCTATCGTCGGGGCTGCAATCATAATTTTATTTAAATAATTTCTTATTGTTTATACTAAAAAACTAGTGAAAAAAACCCGATTTTACGAATTTTTTTTTCAAAAGCGCGCCATTTTGTCAATTTTTAATTTTTTCGATTTGTTCCAGCCCCGACCATAACTGCACTCTTTCTGATTAAGAATCTTCTTGAATTTTGTATTTCAGATGAGTAGAAGTCTCGGATCGATCTTCACCGTCCGGGTCGGATTTTTCGAGAGGGTCGTCTTCAATGCCAATTATATGATAATAAACACTGTTTTTAAAATTAAAAAAAAAATTTTTTGTATACTTAATAAAGGTAGTAATAAACCCGAAAAGTTAAAACATCGATTTTTTAATTTTTTATGGCAAAAAAAAAATCGTGAAAATAGGTGAAATTTTCGTGCTCTAGACCATACGGTTCCCTTAAATAACCTTTTTGGCATTTCACACTGACAGATACAAAATTAACATTGGGAGAGTGAACTTGAGCGCAAAAGACAAACCGAGTTTGAGACAAAACACTACAACCCTGTTCATTCGATTCCAACGTTTCGTTTAGATAAGTTTAAATTGGTATTATAACACCTAATTTTGACATAACTTTTCTTAATGATGCGATACTCAAAAAAAAATGTTCGCGTGTGTCCCGTATTCGGAATAAAGTCTACTTTATTCCTATCAGAAAAAAATATATTTTCACATTATTTTCGTCGTGGCCATTTTTGTGCTGCAAAACCTATCATTTTCCGATGAACGCCGTATTTTTTATCGAAAAGTTCAGAAAATTTCCTTCAAAAATTACCCGCGACCCGTCCGATTATCTTTACGGGGAGCGAAATAAAAGGGGGTGGCCACCCTTAACATGTCACCCTGTAGATGCCGCCATAGGGTCGTCAGCACACCCAGTTCCAGCTGGGTTAGCACACACATACACACACGCACACGCACAAGTACACCAAAATACACAAAAATCTACGCTCGTCGCAAAACCCTGTCCACCAAGCCCATCCTTAATCCTTATCAACTTCTGGGCTCGTGTCCGGGCGGGACACGGAGAGCAGGCCTTCCCGTGGTTCCCCGTGAGCGCGCGGGCATCCCCGGGCGGCCGGGACTCGGAGTATCCGGGTAACGCTGCGGCCCGGAGGATGCCTGCGCGGCCAAAC
>OY390729.1:268695-586799 GCA_959613375.1 Heteropelma amictum
ATATCTCGTCGGTTAACACACCGAGTGGTATTGGGAACGTTCGAAGACGTTTTAAGTGAAACCGCGGGGCGGCACACACAAAACAGCGGTGTGCCCCCTCGGTTCGGAAGAGAGAGAGGATAGAAGAAGAAGAGAGCAAAGGGGCCCTCCTTCTCGCTGTTGAACGGCAGAAGGGCGAGGTGCGGAGATATAAAACAAAAAGAGAGAGCTCCCCGGTTGATCCTGCCAGTAGTCATATGCTTGTCTCAAAGATTAAGCCATGCATGTCTCAGTACATGCCTCATTAAGGTGAAACCGCGAATGGCTCATTAAATCAGTTATGGATCCTTAGATCGTACCCACATTTACTTGGATAACTATGGTAATTGTAGAGCTAATCTCTCTCTCTCTCTCTCTCTCTTTACATAAGGTTTTATCGTTTAGCAAGAGTCAGGTGCCGTTTATTGCAGGGCACGATCTTCTTGAACTTAACTATGTATATGATGCTCCGCGGATCTCAGAGAGATCGATTTCCCGACGTAATGTGAGGAGTTTTAACCATCTGGCCTTTCTAAATTCTTTCGCTACTTCTCGCTTTGTTACTAATCTCTCCACCTGGGGACAGGTTATTACGAGTAACGAGTTTGATACTGCTGTGGCGGATTTAAGTGTGGCACTGACAGCGGCTCTAGATCTTTCGGCTCCTGTGCAATCTTTCCGTGGTAAAGGTCCATGTGTTCCGTGGTTCTCTCATGAGCTCAAACTACAGGTCAAACAAAAGAATGCCCTCTATGTTACTGCTCGTCGATCTGGCTCTATGTTAGCATTAGCGATATTTAGAAAATTTCGCGCGAGACTTAAAATTGATATAAAAGCTGCCAGAGACAAGTACTTCATTGATCGCTTTTCTTCCTTAACTCACTCCGCGGATATCTGGCGAGAGCTTAGAGCTTTAGGCTTGGTAAAGGTCAAGAGTCCATCATCTTTTAATTATTTTAGCAAGACGGAACTTAATGAGTATTATGCCTCTATTGTATGCTCGGATCAGCACTACAGTTTGGTTGAGCTCGCTTCAGAGTCTCACATGGTTAATCAGATTACATCTCACTTCAGCTTTCAACCGATTACTGCAGATACAGTTGTCAAAACAGTGAAATGTGCCACCTCCACATCCTTGACCTTGAGTCCCGATGGTATCTGTCCGTTTTCGATTCACAAGTCGCTGGATATTCTAGCTCCTCTTTTAGCACAGATTTTTAATGTCTCCTTTCGGCTCGCATATGTACCTGAAGTTTGGAAACGGGCACATATTCGCCCAATCTTGAAATCCTCCAATCCTTTGTCACCGTCTGACACACGGCCTATTGCAAACTTGAGTGCGATAGTCAAAATATTAGAAAAAATTGCTTATCGTCAATTATACGACCACATTACGGTACATAATTGGCTTAGTCCGTATCAGTCTGGATTCCGTAAGGGTTACAGCACGCAAACAGTTTTGATTAAGATCACTCAGGATGTGCGCAAGGCTGTTGATGATCGTCTTGTCACAGTTCTGATACTGTTCGATTTCACCAAAGCGTTTGACACGATTCCTCATGACAACTTGTTGCGGAAACTGCAGACTCTTGGTCTCTCTCAACCTACGCTGTTATGGTATGCGTCGTATCTCTCTGGTCGACAACAGGCCGTCATTGATGACACCTCTGTGTCGGCCTCCTGGTGTGCCGTTAATAGGGGAGTTCCTCAGGGCTCGGTTCTTGGCCCTCTGCTATTCTCAATCTATATAAATGACATTGCTGCACTTCTCCAATACTCCAAATGCATGATGTATGCAGATGACACGCAAATCTATCTGAGCTGTCCAATATCAGAGCTTCAGAATGGGATCGAGCGGCTCTCGCTGGATGCTAGACTCATCTCTGACTTTGCTAAAGTTAGCGGGCTTCAATTGAACCATTCAAAATCCAAGGTCCTGATACAAGGGAGTAAAGCATTTCTTGCTCAGATTGATGTGAATGTATTACCACCTATTATTATTGATGGGATCTCTCTCCCTTATGTTACTAATACGCGCGATCTTGGTCTCATTCTTTCCTCAGATTTGTCATGGACGAGGCATGTTGCCTCTATTGCTCAAAAGGTTAACAATGTTTTCTTTAAACTTAAACATCGGAGAAATTCTTTGCCCAAAGAACTGCGGAAAAAGCTTGTCACTACTCTTGTCTTTCCGCACTTTGACTACGGGTCACTGGTTTACAATGATCTCTCCGATGTGTTAAATGTAAAACTGCAAAAACTTCAGAACATGGCAGTCAGGTTCATATTCGACCTTCGCAGAGATGTGCATATTTCTCCTTTCAGACGCGAACTAGGTTGGCTCACGGTACGTGCTCGTAGACAATACTTGATTGGAATATTTATGTTTAAAGTTGTCAAGGGTGATGTCCTCCGGTACATCCTCGAATTGTTTCCATTAGTTTCAGCAACGGCACGCCCCCGACGAGGGCCAAGAGCACCGACTTTTTCAATACCTATCCATCGTACCTCCTGTCTGCATAACTCCTTTGTACTTGCTTCTGTCTACCTATGGCACTCTTTACCTGATGAGGTCGTTGAGACTGAGTCGATAGCTGCATTCAAGAAACTGTTGTTTGCGTACCTTTTTGCGCGTGATATCTGATCCCTGATTTGGCTGACTTATTTATTCTCAGTTACTCCATTACTGCTCTCTAACTGTGGCGCACTTTTATGCTGCACTTCTGTCTCTGTTAATTAACTCTCTTGACTTTTGCTGGGTCTATCTCGCTCTATAACTACTTCTCTATCTTAACCCTCGGCCTCATTTATTTATTTATTTATTTATTTATTGTAACCATACTTCCAGATTGTATAGAAGATGGGAATCCAATCTATTATCTATTTATTTATTACTTATTTTATATGTGTTCTTACTTGCGATGTTATATCGCGCTATTTAATATTTAATTTTATGCTCATATTTAGCACATACTTCATCTGTTTTTACTTTATTGTATCTCATTCTATGTGCTACTGTCTTCATGACTGCAGTAGCACTGCCTTTGTTTCTTTTCTGCGCTATGTTTAATATTCTGTTATAATATTATTGCCTGAAGGTGTATACCATGGCATAAATAAACCAACTCAACTCAACTCAACTCAACTCTCTCTGTGTGTGTGTGTGTGTGTGTGTGTTTCTTCTTCTTCTTCTTCCTCTTCCTCTTCTTCTTCCTCTGCTTCTTCCTCTTCTTCTTCCTCTTCCTCTTCTTCTTCTTCTTCTTCTTCCTCTGCTTCTTCCTCTTCTTCTTCCTCTTCTTCTTCCTCTTCTTCTTCTTCTCTTCTTCTTCTTCTTCTTCGTCTTCCTCTTCTTCTTCTTCCTCTTCTTCTTCTTCCTCTTCTTCTTCCTCTTTGTCTTCCTCTTCTTCTTCCTCTTCTTCCTCTTCTTCTTCCTCTTCTTCTTCTTCCTCCTCTTCTTCCTCTTCTTCTTCTTCTTCTTCTTCTTCTTCTTCTACATACACTTCATTCGTAATGAGAAGTACGGAGACGCGTACGCGACGCACGTTACGATCACCGAAGTGATGTATGCGCGCCGGACGGCTCCCATATAGTAACGAGCTGGCCAGCCTGCGAGCCGGCGCCGGGCGGTCCCGGCCGTGCTTCGCTGCCGGGCGAGATCCTTCTGGAGGCCCGGTCTCGCGATCCCCGCTGCGGTACATCTTTTTCTTCGACCGTACACAAATCCACTAATGGTTCTACATGAGGAGTCTTCCTTGCTTCTTACTCCTCTTCTTCCTCTTCTTCCTCTTCTTCCTCTATTTCCTTCTCTTCTTCTTCTTCTTCTTCCTCTTATTCTTCTTCTTTTTCTTCTTCCTCCTCCTCCTCTTCTTCCTCTTCTTATTCTTCTTCTTCTTCCTCCTCTTCCTCTTCTTCTTCTTCTTTCTCCTCTTCTTCTTCTTCCTCCTCTTCTTCTTCTTCTACATACATTTTATTCATAATGAGACGTACAGAGACGCGTACGCGACGCACGTTACGATCACCGAAGTGATGTATGCGCGCCGGACGGCTCCCATATAGTAACGAGCTGGCCAGCCTGCGAGCCGGCGCCCGGCGGTCCTGGCCGAGCTTCGCTGCCGGGCGAGATCCCTCTGGAGGCCCGGTCTCGCGATCCCCGCCGCGGTACATCTTTTTCTTCGACCGTACACAAAGCCACTGATGGTTCTACATGAGGAGTCTTCCTTGCTTCTTTTCCCTCTACTATCATTTTTTTAAAAAATAGTTTCAGCATTTGCCCGGTTTGCACGTCCCTCCAATCATCTGCATACAAATATATTCACTCATTACAATATAATAATTATTAACAGAAGAACCTAATGCAATGAGTGCTGGAAAACTTATGGACAATTATTTCATAGTAACTGTGATTCTCAGATAAGATGGTTCACATTACGTAGTAAGAATTACGAATGTTTGAAAAAGCTATTTTACCTCGTCCAGAATACGCAATTTTTTATTCATCTGAGCATAACTCTGATGGCGTCCATATCTTCAGCCTGCTTACTTCTTTCCGGAATATGTTCAGAATCCTCCGCAGGAGTCTCGTACAAGTTATGCATCCTTTCATCATTTCCGGTATCGTCTGTGCTCCTTAATTTGTTCTACGTAACAATATGTACACAGACTATCTCATACTCATTGGTCGGTTGTTATTACTCTCTAATAAAATATGTATATTCTTTTGCTACAATAGTTGTCGTTGAACTGAACCATTGTCCATATTTTATTAATAAATATTCTATTTTTCATTCGAGCACGGTGGTATAGTTCAACTGTACAGGCGTCCATCCACAATTGTACCTATTCTTATGTTTCCATTGTCGCTTACTGTTTGAAGCTTCTGACGTTTATTACTACCTTTACGACGAATTTTTGTTCTGCAGGTGTTTGTGTTTTCTTCGACGCACCTCCATGTTGACTTTGTTTCTCAACCGTTCTGTTTCCATATAATTTCGATGCACATGATTTCGATGTTCCTTAGCTAGGATCGAAATTATCATAGAAAGATCTCCACTGTGAAAATACATATTTTTAAATGATTAATTTTACCGTTTGAAGCATTCTGCCGTTTTGGCACTTCTCCAATCTCCTGGCGTACGTTTTTCAGTCTATGATAAATTTTTTTTCATGCATTATACAGGAATATTTTTAACTGTTTACTAATTTGACACATTCATGTACGTATTGACTTACATCAAGTTTCTTTTCGACGGGGTACCACGATGATGAGTTTACCCGGAATTGTATTGGGTGGCATAGCATGTCTCCAGTTCGTTTTGGGATTCCCATGTCCTCTATTTGGTCGTTAAGAATTTCAACATTATTAACATATTACAATTCCCATGTCTCAGGCTAACATCTATTACTGTCTACCTTTTCACTAGACGAACGTGAATTTGTGACATTTTCCTTAGTATCCAGGACAGTCGGTTGTCTTCTGAAAGCGATCGTTAGATTTCCTTCATGAATCTGTTTCGTCAAGTTTCACACAGTTTTAATTACTATTCTACTCTACTTGTGGCTTATAAGCACATGCAAAGGTTTCTATGCTAGTTTTGTCATCTCTTTACATGGATTTTTACTTTCATTTAATGCAAATATTAGAAAATTTTCGACCCCGTCTGTGACATACTTACAAGTTCCTCATGCGTTTCGCAGTCTGCCGATATCTGTTCAGTTATGTTCAAAAATATACAAACAAGTATTTTGTCGATTAATGTAATTGTTGTTGAAAAGTATCGTGATTTGCACAATTGGTCGAGAATGTCTATGATGTTTGGTAATGGGTTGCGACGCCTTTTTCGGGGAAAGGCGAAATAATACCGGGAATGAGCATAACAAAAAATAAGAAAAATAACTGAAACGAGTAAAAAAAAATGAGATATATTCTATGTTATTAAAAAAAAAAAAGAAAACAACGGTTTGGGCGCCAGCGAGTTTATCGCCGAACTCGCAACGATATTCAATGAAAACAAAGAAAACAAAAAAGAATTAAGAAAATGTACTATCAACTACGCGACGGGGTGACGGGGGGAAAGGGGGGATCTCAGGGGCTAGGTTCCCGGACGCTATGACGCCTCTTACTCTTGACCGCCGAGTCTACGAATGCGAAAAGAAAATGAACGTAATAATTAATAAAAAGAGAAAATACAACAAAAAAAACAAGGCTCTCGAACGCGAAATAACGACGGGGGGTGGGAAGACAGGGAAGGGCAAGGTCACGAAGGGGCGAGGGGGAGAATACGGAACGCAGGGAAATCCGGGAACGCAGGGAAATCGGCAAAGAAAAAACGTGGGCCTCGGGGCCACTCGCAACGCAATAACGAAAAACTAATAATATCGAACCGGTAAAGAGAAAATAAGAAAAACTCACGCTGGGTTATCCTCGGTCCGCCTCTCTTTCCTCACACTCTCAATCACAATTTCCTTCACTTTCTTCACGCTACTTCTTCACAATTCCTCTACCTCACTCACTCTCTCACTCACTCTCAAAAGAAATAAAAATGACTTTAGAAAACCCAAGGGGGGCACGCAAAAGAAAGTTTAACGCAATATCGCAAAAAAAAAAAAATAATAAAAAAATGACTATACGCTCGGTTTAACGCCTCGCTCGCAAGTAACGAGTTTCTTGCGGCTTCCGGGTTCTTCGCGCAATTAGGGAAAGTGGGAGAGATTTTTGGGGGGGCTAATACGCAGGATGGGAGAAATTTCTAATAGGTGATACTTGGGACGGGAGAGGGATGGCAGCACGGTGACTCTGCATCGATCGTAGATCCTCCAAAGGTGCGCCGCGGGAACGAGATGTCGTGGGATATTCCGACCCCGGGGGTCGATGCATTAATCTGGGTCTGCTCCGGTGTTGCCGGCCGGTGATGGTGGCGCGGCTCGGTTGCCCCAGGTTCGATATGTCCACGGAGGATGGGCCTTCTCCTCCGTGTTCTGACGGGGTTCAGCGACGATCGCTGAGGCGGCGAAGCAAGGTCCTCCGCCGATACTTTGATGCACCCCCGGGGTAGAGACGACGAGATAGGGTCCGCTTCGGCGATGATCTGCACAGGGGCTGCGGTCCACCGCTGATGCTGCGCTTTGGGGGGGAAAGCGAGAACGACGCTTTTGGTGCTGTTTTGGGCGCATTAACGGCGATATAATTGCGAAACTTAAACGTAACTAAAACTACTCAAATTTCTTGAATTTCGCGACATTTTTGGACGACTTAAGCTAATACGGGGATCTCAAGGGGGAAAATCGCGAGGGAAGGGAATGGGGGGACGTGTGTGGTGGACTTACGAGGGGCAGGTCGGGGCGACCTGTGACGCAACGTCACAGGGTATGCATCGGGGATGGTTTTTCCGTTGAGTTTCCGAAAGTCAATAACCATACGCCACCTTTTTTTTTCCTGAATCGTCTGATTTCTTGGGGACTATCCAAACCGGAGAGTTATGTGGGGACAGAGATGGTTGTATAATGTCTTTTTTCAATAAGTCCTGTACTTGTTCATTTATTTCGGATTTGTGTACTTGTAGGAATCGATACTGTTTGGTGTTAATGGGTCTGCTATCGGTGGTGTTAATTTCGTGTTTCACTACAGTCGTGTATTCGAGTCGTTCGTTAGGTAGGTTAAACAGATGAGGATGTTCCGAAACAAGCTGGTATACTGTCTTTCTCTGTGTCATCTAGATGATCTAGGTGCAAGAGTGAGTTTACCGTTTCGGACCTTTCCTTGTTTCCGTCTGTAACCGCTAAGCAAATTGCTGCACGATGCTCGTCGAAAGAGTCGAAAAATGTTATGCAGGATTTTGTGTATAATATATTGGCGGGTGTATCTTTGAAAAATGCATCTCCGAGAATTGAATCATATGGAACAGGGATAGTGTCCTCGACGACATGGAATTCGACGTTAATGTTTTCGATTCGGATGGTGTATTTGCCGGTTGTGTATAATATACCTTCTGTAATTCCTGAAAGTTCGTAAATTATATGTGGGTCGATTTTATTTTTGTGCCGTATGATAGATATTTTAGCCAAATTTATTTGTGCACCTGTGTCTACTAGGAATCGAGAGTTTCGTTTGTTTATATCGGTTGAATTAATGGCGACTGTTGGTGGTTTTCGCCGTTTAGTAAGCCCTAGGCACATTGTCGCTTTTCGGATCTCTAGGTCACCTGATTTTATTGGTTCGACGTTGATGCGCGTTCTGTCGAGGGGCTCCGCGTCGCGCTGTTTCGCGGAGCTGCACGCCCGTTTTTTGGTGCGAGATCGTTAAATTTGTCCATGTTCTCTACCCTTGTGCCCCAATTGTCTCGGCGGCTCGAGTGACCGTTTCTGTCTTGTGAGTTCGTGCGATAGCGGTCGCGAGAGTTATCGCGGTATCGATCGCGAGAATTATTTCGATATTGGTCATGGGCGTTGTTTTGGTAACGGTCGCGAGAGTTGTGACGATATTGATCGCGGGGGTTATTACGAGGGTCATCGCGGGAATTATCGGGATATTGGCTGTAGGAGTTGCGATATCGGTCGCAAGAGTTATTTCTGTATCCGTGTTGGGAGTTTCTGTACTGGTCGTTACGGGTGTTGTTGTACTGATTTTGCGTGTAGTTGCGATATTGGTTTCGTGGGTTATAATTATTATAATTTTGCGAATGGTACTTGTTATAATTTTGTGGCGTGTAATTGTTATAGTTTTGTGCTCTCTGACCAAATTGATTTTTGCTGGGGTTTCCGAATTGTCGTGGTACCTCTCGATTTTGTCTCCATCTGTCTCTCATTTTTACCAAGGTTATACATTCTGATGTTGCATGGCCTCCTTGTTGGTGAAATTCGCAGATCTCTCGTTTGCACTCCTATTTCTTTCTGCGAATCGGACTCTAGCTGTTTCGGTAACTGTTTCCCCAGGTTCGGCTACGCGTGATCGATTTTGATTTACTGTTGTGCGCCTTTGCAATTCTAGTTCGATATTTGTTGCCTCGTCTATGGCGTTGTCTAGGGTTTCTACATTTCGATGGAGTAGAAGGTTCGCGATTCTATCCAAGAGACCTCGTACAAAAGCTTGGATTACGGCTTTCTTCTCTTCTGCCGTTCTTTTTTCTATATACACCCTGTCGTCTGCCTCTGAGTATACTTTCGATAGTCTTTCGATAATTTGATTCTGCAAAACTTTTACTCGGAGTCCGTAGTCGAGGACTGACTCGTTGAATTTTTGTGAGGTTGATTTTAATTCGAGTCCTAAATCTGATAATTCTAACGGTTTTTTATATGCCCTTTTTAGGTCTGCGAGAAGCGCGTCTAGTGTGTCGTATGTTTTCCCATCTGTTAGGTCGTATGCTTTGCCGGTTAACCTAAATATTATTGCGTTTATTAAATATCGGTGATTTGGGTCAGGAGCGGTTTGCTGTACGCGTTTACACCTGCTAATGAAACTTTCGATTGTTATATTTCCGTTGCCGAATTGTGGGATTACTTTTGCACACTGTCCATCAACCGTTGAAATGTTGCTGGCGCGTTTTTCACTCCGAATGGCATTCGTAGAAACTCGTAATGACCTCGTGGTGTAGTGAACGTTGTCTTTGGCTGATCTTTTCCGGCCACCTTAATTTGGTGGAAGCCACTTGCGAGATCGAAAACGGAAAAATATTTGGCGCCTCCAAGCCTGTCAAGTATTTCTGTAATGTATGGTAGAGGATAGCTGTCGCCGATGGTTTTCTCGTTGAGTTGGCGGTAGTCGATTCCCATCCGCCAACGCCGGTTCCCTTGAGAGTCGGCTGTCTTTGGTACTATCCACAATTGTACGGTGAATGCGATGGTTTGATGATATCTCTTTCTATTAAGTTGTTAACTTGATTTTTAATCTCCTCTTGATGTATTAATGGGTAACGATATTGTTTGGTGTGAATCGGAGTCTCATTAACGGTTGGAATTTCGTGTTCCACGCGCGATGAGCCGATTAAAGCGTCACCCGGTAGATGGAAAATATCAGGAAATTCATGCACGAGTTCGCGGACGTGCTGGCGTTCTGTTTTTGTTAAATGCTCGAGACGTAATGTTTTGAAAATTTGACTCACTCGTTCATTAGATGACCTCGGTTCTGGTTGTTGAACGGAGGTATCCGAATCGGGGTCTGACGCGGGTTGAGAGCCAATCTCGTATGGTTCGAGCTCCTGCGCGGGGATTTCGAAGGCCACTGGCTCCGTGCTTGTATTTGTCGCTACGACGTAGTAAACCCCGTGATTATTTTTCACTATCGCTTCGCCTATGAACACATCAGGTCCAACGTTGATTTGTCTCAGATATCCGTCGTAAACGTTCACGTTCCGAATTTTTATGCCAATGTGCTTCCTACTGCGACCTTCGAGATATATTTTTACCGAATCGAGTTCGTTTAGCACCGGCTCAATCTCATCTCGGTTGCAGAAGGGCATTGGGGTGACTGGCTGCGATGCCGTGACGATCGTGCCATGATTGTACGAGATTTCGGCCTTCTCCTGGTAAAGATAGGGAGAACCGAGAAGTCCGTCTGCACGTGGCAATCGTTCACCATCAAATACATGAAATATCGCCTTTGTTGTTTTAATTTCCAATACTATCGTCCCAAGAGTGCGCACTGCGCTTGGATGCACACCTCTCACTGTACGAGTGTCGCCGGTGTCGAAGTATAGGTCCTCGTCGAGGGCACTGATGTGAATCAAATTAACGGACGAGCCCCCGTCTAGGACGAATTCAGCGTGTCCTAATCTGAACTGCGATGACCTGATTTTGATTCTGGCCGGTGGTATTTCCTTGAGGAAGCATTGCTTGTTTCCCCCGTCAGGAACCGTACCTTTCGTCGGTCGGCTTCCTTTGCGTTCTTTGGTATTTTCTGTTCCGATGGCGGTTGTTGTTTGGGAGCGTGATTTTCGGTCTTCGCCCTCACTCGAGGTTGGGCGGGGCGAGCGCCCTCGAAGTTTAAAGACTCGACCGGAGATGCTGATGGTGAGCGCGATAGGACGTATGGTGATGATGGTCGACCGAGCTGGCGAGGCCCTGGACTGTGGGTCGGAGAATGGCTACCATGTTTGCAACATTGACAGTGTCGTTCTGCGTAATATCCTCGGGAACAGTTCGGGGGTCGTGAGCGATGGTACGTATTCCACTGTGAACGAGCTTCCCGCCAATCGTCCTTTGAATGGTCCTTTGAATCCGATGAACGATGAGCGTTGCTTGAGCGAGTAATGGTTATAGAAACGTGAATGGGTGTATGTGTGTGTGTGTGTGTGTGTGTGTGAACTACATTGTGACGTTGTGTCACGGAGGGGCTGCCGACTGCACTACCGCGAGTAAACCCGGCGACGAGGGCGCCACTTTTGCCCCGCAATGTTGTACAGACTCGTGGAGTCTCCCCTCTAGAGCGATATACGCCTCGGCCCTCGTTGCCGAGGCCCACCGCGCCGCCAGGCGGGGACTGCGGCAAACTTGTGACTATAGTCACGGAGGCTCGCGCGCTAAACTCCCCGCCTGGCGCGCGAAAAAGACCGGCAACCGCGAAAAAGCCGACGCCATGTTAGATCATTGTACATCGAGCCGGCGTAAAGTAAAGAGCGGAAAAGTAGAGAAAAGATAAAAGTACAGCGAAAAGCGAGGAACGGTAGAAAGGTGGTAGCGAAAAGAAAAAGCCAGTAGCAACGGAAGCGAGAAGTCAGAGGAAAACGGCAAAGCGTAGTAACTGGAGTGCGAAGTCAGAGGAAAGGAAAAGCGAGGAGTAGAAAAGAAGCCGGGAGGAAAAGCGAAGCCGAGGGACGCCGAACAACATGCGTGGCGAGGAGCGAGGTAGCACGCGGTGAGTCCTCGTTTATTCTTTTCCTTCTCTCCTGCCAGTCGTGGCGCGGACGTTACATTGTCTTTTTTCTTTATCGAGGCATTACTGCCTGTTTGGCCGACTGTAGAGTCACGCGGCCGCTTCACGGCAAAAGAATACGGACAAAGCCGTCAGTGAGAGTCGAGTTTGCGACTCTCGGGTCAATTTTTTTCTAACAGCCGAATAGGCGTCGTTCGCGGTGTTTTTTTTTGTTCTCGCGCGGTGACGAGGTGAGACGGCCGGCTCGCGCGGAAAAGAAAAAAAAAAGAACCCAAACAATAACAAGTCTCCCGTGTGTGTAACAGGTGCGAGTGTTCGCACCGGCGTACTTGTATCGTGTGGCGAATTTTGTAGAGGGATAGTGCGTGTGCAGCGGCGGCCCTTCCCCGATCTACGCGGTTGATTCGCGGATGCGTAATCACCGAGCGTCGGTGTTCCTCCCACTGAGAGGGGCAAACTGACAGTTCGCGCGCGATTAATTGCAGGTTAAGCCTTGCCGAAAGCCCGTGTCCCTCATCCCTATCCGGCCCTCGCGTTCCTGGTTGTGAGAGAGAGTGTGTGTGCCGTGTGCCATCTGCGTCCATAGGGGATCATCGTCACCAGCTATCGTCGAGAGGAGCCAGCGCATCGGCCGGGGCGTCGAGGAGGTGCTCGGCGAGGATGCAGCACATCGGCGAGTGGGAACTTTCTCTCACTGCGCCTCGACGACAACGTTTCGGTAGCGTCTCCCAGTTTTCGACAACGCAGTACCTCGGCGAGTGAGGATTTCCTCTCACTGCGCCTCGACGACAACGTTTCGGTAGCGTCTCCCAGTTTTCGACAACGCAGTACCTCGGCGAGTGAGGATTTCCTCTCACTGCGCCTCGACGACAACGCTTCGGTAGCGTCTCCCAGTTTTCGACGACGCAGCGACTCGGCGAGGAAGAATCTCCTCTCACTGCGCCTCGACGATACCATTTTCGCAGCGCTTTTGAGATTCGGAGGACGCAGCGACTCAGCGAGGAAGAATCTCCTCTCACTGCGCCTCGACGACACCATTTTCGCAGCGCGTTTGAGATTCGGAGGACGCAGCGACTCGGCGAGGAAGAATCTCCTCTCACTGCGCCTCGACGACATCATTTTCGCAGCGCTTTTGAGATTCGGAGGACGCAGCGATTCGGCGAGGAAGAATCTCCTCTCACTGCCCCTCGACGACAACACTTTCGCAGCGCTCCTGGAATTTTGAAGACGCAGCGATTCGGCGAGTGAGAAATTTCTCTCCCTGCGCCTCGACGACAACACTTTCGCAGCGCTCCGGGAATTTTGAAGACGCAGCGGTTCGGCGAGTGAGAAATTTCTCTCACTGCGCCTCGACGACAACACTTTCGCAGCGCTTCTGGGATTTTGAAGACTCGGCGACTGGATGAGTGAGGATTTTCGCTCACTGCGCCCCAACGACACGTCCTCGCAGCGGTCCTCGACCCCCGGGGACGCGCGTCCACGCGACCGAACGACCTGCGGGCCACGCAGCGAGGGAGCACCGCCGGCCGTCAGAGGAGACTACGGAGGAGAGCGAGTGTGTACGGTGTGAGAGAGTTGCGTTCCGTATATCCTTGTCCCTGGCGAATTTCTTTTGCGGTCTTTTTCTTTTTCTAGGAAGTATTTAGCCCCTTCTCGTGCGACTAATGTCACACCTCATCTGAGTTGTTGTGTGTCCCGCTTGCAAGTACCTCGCCTTGCCTCTTTACATTTCGCCTGCGATTATCTGGAGTTCGCTAGCGACGATTTCGCATTTAGTTTGTAAGCCTTTCACGTCTTTCGCGATTATCTAGCGTTCTATTGCGAATTATGCGGACTTGACTCAGCGCTTTTCTCGCGATTATTTAGCGTCTCTTTCGCGATTCTTTAGCGTTTCTTTCGCGATTATTCAGCGTCTCTTTCGCGATTCTTTAGCGTTTCTTTCGCGATTATTTAGCGTTTCTTTCGCGAATACTTAGCGCTTCTTTCGCGATTATCTAGCGTTCTGTTGCGAATTATGCGGACTTGATTCAGCGCTTTCCTCGCGATTATTTTGCGCTTCTTTCGCGATTATTTAGCGGTTCTTTCGCGATTATTTAGCGGTTCTTTCGCGGTTATTTAGCGTTTCACTCGCGATTATTCAGCGCTTCGTTCGAGATTATTTTGCGTTTCGCTCGCGATTATTTAGCGCTTCTTTCGCGATTGTTGATCGTTTCTTGGGAATTATTTAGCTGTTTTTTTTTCTTTGTTATACGACATGCCGGCTGTGAGGATTTTGCGGATCGCTCGCGGTTGACTCGAACTTTTCTGTAATTACTACACGTTTCGATAGCGACTATCTCGCATTGCCCTCGTAACTGTTTTACATTTCGTTTGCGATTACCTCGAGTTCTTTGGCGAGAATTTCGCACTTCCTTTGTAATTATTTCGAATTTATTTAGTGCTTCTTGTACGACTAACGTCACAATTCGTTTGTGAATAGTTTGCGTCTCGCTTGCGAGCCTCTCGCGTCTGTCCTGCGAGCACCTCGCGGTTCTGTGGCGACCAATTCGCGTCGGGTTACGCGTCTTCCGCTTATATTCCCTTATTCCCTTATAATACATACGGGCATTTCGCTTCTCGGCACAGCCGTGTAACTTTTAGGTTTTTTTTGCGCTGCTTGGCGTCCCCCCGTGGACCGTGGGACTGTGGCCCAGGGATGCTGTGTGGCGAAATTGGAGGTGCTGATGTGTGTGGGAATGAAGTGATAACAGGGTTGCTGTAGGTATAAGGTGTTGTGTGGGAAAGAAATGGTTATAGGACAGAGCCGTTACAGTGACAATAGGGAAAAATTCATGCTGGTCATACACAGAAAATAAAACAGTCGTAAAAATGCATAGAATGCATTCTAGACGTGTTGAGACGAATTTTATGGTAGGAAATTCGTGGTGACTGTTAGTTGATATCCTGACGTTAAGATGTATGCAATTCATCCTGTTAAAAACGTGCAGGACATGACAGAGAGCGTGAGAGAGATTCTATTCCAAAGGCTATGCTGTCAAAGTATTGGTGGCGTGAGATTCATGGAGTATGGCATCGTTTACCCGAACGCTATCAAATGGACAGTGAAATAAGGTCGTATCTTCCATGCTATGAGCATTACAATACGCCTGAAACCGTGGATCACATTGATGGAACCCCACCAGTGCATCGGGCTTGTTATAAATGTTGCTTAGCCATGACGAATAGAAACATCGCTTGGTGTATTTTTTTTCGGAATAGAGCAGGGTATGAAAATATAAAACCTGGCGATGCGAAGAACCCCTATGACATTACGACACGACGAGCGACGCAAGGAAATACAATATAGAAACTTTGAGAGAAAAATAAATCAGTCTTCTTTTTCCTCCTACAAATTTTACTAAAAACTTACGTGGGCACTCTCATAAAATCATCTTGCAACGATCGCGTGAGAAGTACAAAAAAGTTTCATACACTACTGAAATGGATCTTTCAAATATCAACAAAGTGAGTCTTATGACTGAGTTTCTGCCAACGAAAAAATTGACTGATCTACCAGTCCAAGCTGATTATCCTATATCGAACCTGAGAGCGGAGAACGCCCTCTCTCTCTTGCGAAACGCGGTAACTTTCGAATCGGGTGAGCAAGGTGCCCCCGTTTTGCCTTTCAAATAGTTCGCGCGTTGGTCCGGTGTTACGTCCCAGCCTCATGCTCGAACGTTTTTTTCGCCCCCTTTCAAAAATTATGCAATGCCGACAGTAGGTACTTGCAGGCCACGCACATACCGGTATCTCCCTTCGTCGAAGCGCATAGCTTGTAGTATACAAGTACCTCTAGATTTATGGTAGTCGTAAATACTCCCTTTCCGGGAAAAGCCTACCCAATACATACTGTCTACATTTACAGAGAGACCTCACTCGACGTCGCCGCACTCCTTTTTTTTATCATAGAGTTTCCCTAAATCCAGCATAAATAATCTGTCTTAAAACTCAGCAGCAATCGCATTCAGCGTTTTCCCCGAAAATTCCTCCCACATGTGGAACTCAAAAGAGCGACGGGAAAGTCCCTGCAGGATCTTTCCCACGCACAAACTTTTTTTAATATGCTTCAATTATTCTTTCTCTCTATCTAAAAGACACTGAAATACTTCAAACCACATGCGTCTCAAAATGCGGAATTTTCTCAAACATTAACTTCAAGAAAATAAAAGCCGAACTCCCTTAAAAACAGGATGACGACTCTTGACCATCGCGACCAAGCGTCGCCATCCCCCATGTATAAAAAAACCCCAAGAATCTTTTCAAAAAACAGGATGACGACCCTTGAAACCCGTCGCGACCGAACGTCGCCATCATCCATGTATAAAGAATTTTTTTTTAACAGACTTTCGGAAAAATAAGATGAACTTTGTCGCGACCAAATGTCGCCTCCATCCATATATAGAAAAATATCGAATTTCAAATAACTTTCCAAAAAAACACGACGACGACCCTTAAACTCTGTCGCGCCTAAGCGTCGCCGTCGCGCCACTCTATAGAGATAAGAAACCCCGAAACTAAAGAGGACTATTGAGCCTCCCTTGCATTTTAACTCCGCCCTAATTTCTAAATGCACAAATGCAATCTGTTTATCCTGCAACTGCCCAATCCAAGATCTTGACTAACCAATAACTTTTAACTTCCATCTCAAAAACTGAATCGTGGGAGGCGCTAATCAACTCCCACCTTTCCCAAGAAACTATTATAAAACCATGATACAAACCTCAAACTTCGTTCAATCGTTATACAAACTTTATCGAGTTCACGTCGTCGTTACGTCCGTTACTTATTATACATTTCGGACTTGGAACAAACTTTTGTAAATCTCCGTAAAAAAAGAGACTTAGCTCTCCGACGCGTATCGAAACGATTCGAAATCAATTATAAAATTCATACAAACTGTACCGACTTTGATTAAACTTAGTGATAATTACTTTTGATAAATAAATACTCTGTTAATTTGTTATCCGACGGACATTTTTCTTTATTCGGGAAACTTCATCGAAATTTCTCCGGAATTCATCCTTCGAAACACCTCCGAAGAGAATCGAGTGTGAAAACTCAATTGGCTACTATATCCGCGAGCCGCAGACCAACCATCATCAACTCATTGGCGAAAGATATTTAAACTTTCGCGCTCTAAATTCGGTGGTCACGTGTCTCGCATCAAAACCCCCTTCTCGGGACGTAACACGGTGACCTTGAAGCCTCTGTGCTGCCCTCGGACGGTGCTTTACGGAAACGCGTTGTTGCGAACTGGCGAGCGGTCCGCCTTACGCTGTCAAATAGTTCGCGCGTTGGTCCGCTGACCTTGAAGCGTCTGGGACGCACTCGTGCGGCCAGTGGCGGAGGCTTGCGAACCGCGTCGTCGAGATCGCAATCAATCGCCTTAATGATTTGAAATGTTCGCGCGTTGTGGCTCGATCCACTGCGCAACTCGAGTGTCGCGTCGTTCGCTCGATCGTGTTTTAGAATATGGCGCTGTCTCTGTGATCGAGGTGACATGCACCTGTCAAATTCTCGGGTGTTCGACCGGTGAGATACTTTTTTTTGAAGAATTGTGTAAAACTCACGGTGTTTTTGTGTGTGTTGTGTGGTGTAATGTCGTCCTGTGTTGGTGATGTGTGTGTGTTGTCACGTCCGTTTCGTGTACTGTGATGTGAATTCGTGCGTCCTCCTTGTTTCTCCTGTCTCCCGCTGCCGCTCCTTCTCTCTTACGCCTCGGCACCTATTTTTCTCCTGCACAGCTGATTTTGACAGCCGTCAAACAACGTGGTTTACGTCAATCCCTCGCGTGATTCTCGTAGCCGTTCGCACGTTTTCCTGATCCCTCTGTTTTCCTTCCTTCTCAGGTAAGTACTCCCTAGAGCCTTCAGTACTCGTCGTGGTCACAGTACGCCGGGAACGCTCGGAATGACGATCCCCACAGATATTGACTCACGAAGAGTTACTCTCCCTTGTGCCTACGTGTCTTCGAGTCGTTCAAAACGATACGAGTACTCGATTTCCTCAGGCTTTCGCCTTCGTACTCCCTGAGTATCGTACAGTTTTTCCTGTACTCTGACTCGAATACGTATCACTGTCCGTTCGTTCGCGTACCGGGAGACCGTCTTACTGCCAGGGCCAGATCGTCCTCGTCGGTACACTACTTCCACGTAGGTGATGCCGTAATTCGAGCTTGTGACGCAATTGTGCACTGGACTTCGATTTTCAAGAGATAGCATGTAATGCTCTGTTCAATTCTTGAGACCAAGTCTCTCTTCTGCTCCCTTGCTCCCCTATTTATACCCCGTTTTAATTGTTTAAATATCCCTTCCCTTCGTATCATTTGTTGCAATTGATGTTGTTAACTTTTGCCCTTCCCTCAAATTACCCCCAAATTGTCGTTTCTGTGTGTTTTCGGTGCTTGTGTTTGTCGACTTTGATGTCTCTGTGTTGTGTTCGTGATTGTTGAGTATTAATGTTTATAAATGTTAAGTTTTTTTTTTTTTTTTTTTTTTGTGTTTTTTTTTTGTGTTTTCGGTTTCGTGTTCGCTGTCAGCTGTTGCCACTGGCGTTGGTGTCTGTATGTATCTGTGTGTTGTGTTTACATTTCGGTCGTTGACTCGAGATCATCTGTTCGATATGTTTTGACATCTAATAATTTCGGTTTTGTTTTCCAGGTGCGCCTCGGTCGTTCACCCCGGCTTTTGGATCGCCGTGACACGGAGTCAAAGGGGTCGGAATATATGAGACGTTTGACGTTTCAGTATATTTAAAAAAAAAACTGTGTATTTATTTCTTCATTCAAAAATCCCTCAATTCCGTGTCGCGCGATATACATTCAAACAATTGCTATTGCATTTTGTGTCGTATGAGTGATGAGAACATCCAAGCGGAATTTTTGGTAGCTTCTACAACGATGGGCAATCCAAATCCTCCATTCGTCATTTTTTTCTTCTCAACCAATGGACTTTTTCTCAGGTCCTTTGATGATCATGATGGTACGAGGCACGTGGCAGCAAAGTGTGAATTGTTTTTCCGGCAGTTTCATTGTCTTAAATTTTGCTAGTAGACAATGTATGATGATTTGATGAAGAATGGTTTTTCATCCACTTCCAAGATTGATAATTTTTTCTTTACAATGAACTCATTGGCAGAGCGCTTGAAACCTCGTTGATAAACGATGACCTCCATTTCGACCGAGCCGTATTCCGCTTGTTATCCAGATCTTATACTAATTTTCTTACTCCACCGCTGATTGGATTGTACTCAACGATTCGATCATGCAGAATCAAACAGTATGCTGATGTCTGAGGTGGAATATTATTTTTCATTTCAAATTCAATGCGAATATCCACTGGTCCAGATTTCAGAGAATCATTTTGCTTCGCACAATCAATTACAACTAGCGGAGCATACTTCAAAAATTCAGATTTGCTTAGCCATGGTTCTGGCTCCTTACTATAATACGTACATTGGAAGTTGGCATACATCTGATAGAGCAACGCATACTGATTTCGATCAATATTCAGATTCAAATTCCCATATGAATAACATTGAGAGTTTAGATATAATTTTATGTCTGTCAGGTTACAATGATCGAATTTACTCGCATTTTTGTCTTTCTTATTTTTTCGATTGGTCTGAAAGCCGAGAATTACGTATCGTGGTTTCTCCAGCTGAATCGATGTTTTCACAGACCATACATGTTTGGAGGTGGCGGGAAGTTATGGATATTCATACAATTCCCATGTACGAAAACTCATAGGAATCGGCACATCCTTAGCAATAAATTTCAAAAGCTGAATTTTTCGTTGATCCGACACTGTTACATATGGCACAAGCCATTCTATTTTTTGCAAAACAAGTTTGAAGTCTTCATTGGCCGTTTGTACAATCGCATTATCATCAGTTTTTTATCTCGACAGAATTAATTCATGTTTAGCATTTACCACAACTTTTCGATAATCTTCAGCAAAACCAAGTAGCATGCTCAGCGCTATACATATGTATGTCAAAGTTACCAGACACATCTTCAATTTGCTTCGTTTCTTCAATATCGAGCCAGCCTGTATTCTCAAGCATGGAACATTTATTTGGGCTCAATGAAGAATAACCCTTCAATAAACTTGTGAGACCACCATTTTTGTTCTGATCAATTTCTACAGCATTGAGCTCATAACGCACCTCTCCAAACAAATGACAAATGGCATTGTTGACTAGGCTTGTAGCAGTTGTCGGTTCACCATTATTTTTCGTCAGTTTTCCCGATATATGTAACGAGCTCTGGCTGGGAAGTATGCATTGATCTTGATTTCGCATGGGAATACGTATCTCATCGCTATTATTGAATGATGTTGATCCATATGGCTGATGAGCATGAATCTCGCAGTGTGTTATAGATTCATCAAACACGATGGGCGTGTTAATATTCACTATCTCTTCCTCCATTTTCTCGTATACAGCAGATGCAGAAGATGCAGAGATCGAATAATCTCTTAGGCACCTTTTCCACGCACTTTCAAGCCCAAATTCTTCAAAAATTGAATGTTTTGAGGTGTTAGCGCTTTGCGCGTCGATTCCCGACTGGCTGTCCATGTTGACTTATTTGGATTTTTATTACTCCTGTTAAAAACGATTCCCATTTTTTTTATATGCAGACGAATAGTGATGACTTCACCGCGGAAATTTACCAAATCACCGTCCTGATCCACAATTCGAAGCTGTATATTGTCTATTATTCGGGTTGTGATTGGCAGATAAATAATATGTGATGGCACTTCGACTATTTTATAACCAGGCGGTACAGTAGGAAAAAAATCATGGATTGTATGTAGCCTTTGCTCATTGACGTATGCACCACTCGTAATGCTACACTCGACGCGCAGGGCATTTACTTTGAGAATGGTGACTGGAAGATCAGACTTGTGTTTTTTATTCGCTTCCAGTTTACGTTTTGTAAATCCTAATAAACGGCCAATCGAATCATCGGGAATGAAATTTATTTCGCAATCACATTCAATTTCCCTGCACAAAGTATTATTATTGGGTTTGATGGAAATTTTCTTATCCAACAGTTTGGATTGCACATACGCCTCAATATCCTCTATTTCATAACTACCAGTAGGTATCGTTAATACGTTATTTCCCACATAAAACTTATTATTTCCATCATCTATATTTGGTATGGAATTAAAGGTCAATAATTCAACCAGACCGAGAGTATAGTTTTTACTCGGTGATAATTCGATTGGTGGAAAATATTGAGCATCAAGTATGGAAGATGTTCCAGATATTGTCAGTGTAAAACTATCATCCATGATGGCAAATTAACAACTGATCGCATAGTATCACTGTGTCCTACATATATAGAGCGTACTTATTTTTACGATCTAACTGTTTACAGAGAAATTTCAGACACCAATGACTACATTCAATACCATCATAATCTTGAAATGTATTATAATTGTATCTAACGCTACCAGCATCGAGATTTTTCAAAAGTTCTGGTGGTGGTTGAATATCACCGAAACTATCAAAATAAATTACTTTCTCGCCCGACTTTTTGTATGCGACCCAGTGTGTACCAGGTCCAACATACTTGTCTAGATTTACAATGGCTGATTCACATTTGAGAGGGCTACTTGATGGTGTGAGTCCACTGAGGCACTGAGTCCAGCAAAAATCGGTATGAGAAATGGCAAACAACCTCCAATCTTCTTAGGTACAGGCAAAACACGCGGTGTACGTAATTTACGTTTCGTGATAATTGATCTCTTGACAATTGTTCTTGCACCTTTAAGAGCACTTTTAATAATTTTCATTGGATCATTGCTGCGAACCATTGTTTTCTTCGCAGCATTGACAATGTTTTTCCAGTCTACTTTCTCATGCCCCATACCAATTTTTCTTTTGGTCTTCATAATGTTTGTCACGGCCCAGGCACTTGTTTTCTCACCGATGCTTGCGTCTTTAGCGTTGACTCTCTGCCAAGCTTGTTCACTTAATATTTTATCGGCTAGTTGTCTTGCTTCGAGATTGTTGGGATTTTTCGAATATGCAATGTCATGTTCCTTGCAAGCTTTATCCAGAGGATTAATTACGGGGTCACCGCGTGCTAGACGTTTACCCAGTTTTATGCCAGGCCCACAGTATTGATAACCGGGCAAATGTAGCTGAATCGGAAGTCTATTAATTAAATTGTTCATCAGACCTTTTCCGCGTTTGCTCATGCTCGCACAAAGCCTAGTACTCGACTAATGGATAAATATTATAAAAACAGGATCTTATACAGTAAGGATGTTAGTTACGATGAAGAAGGGGTCGAGAGTAGGCCAACTGCCTGTTATGAATTTCGATGAATTTACGCGTGGTGATGGGAGGGAAAAAAGAAAACGTCATGGTGAATTATTGCCTAATACCATTCGTGCTATATTCTGTGGTCCATCAAACTATGGCAAAACAAACGCATTGCTCACTCTCATAATACATCCCAATGGGCTGAGATTTGAAAACATTTATTTTTATTCTAAATCATCGGGACAGCCAAAATATAAGTTGCCGGAGCGTCTTCTCGAACCAGTGAGTGAGGTTCAATATCACACATTTAATGAGCATGAATAGGTGGTGTCGCCAAGTGATGCACGGTCCCATTCCATAATGATTTTCGACGATGTGGCTTGTGAAAAACAAGATAATATGAGATCTTTCTTTGCCATGGGACGACACGAGATGGTCGACAGTTTTTACCTGTGTCAAACCTATGCACGTATTCCTAAACATCTCATACGTTATAATGCAAATTTCGTGGAATTGTTCAAACAGGATGAAATGAACCTTAAGCATGTGTATAATGATCATGTCAATACAGATATGACATATGCAAAATTCAAGAATTTGTGCTCGGAATGTTGGAATTCTGACAAGTATGGATTTATTACAATTGACAAGGATAGCGATATTACTGATGGTCGATATAGGAAAGGTTTTGATGTTTTTCTCAGCATTAAATAATCATGTTTCATGCAAAGAGAGGCAGTATCGTATGTGACACAAGATGAAGCACGCACAGTTGTTGAAGGAAAAGAATGTCTTACATCAACTTGTTAAAGTAAGTGATGTAATCAGACGAAAACATAAAATGCTAAAAACGGGCAAAGATGGTATTGAACGTACAAGACGTGTAGTTTTTAAACCAATAGTAGCACCATTGGAGAAGATGATATCAAGCAGAGACATGCTGAAGGATGGAATTAAAGATAAGACTGTAGATGAAAGAATTAAAAAAGAAGAGAAAGAAGATGCAGAGGCCGAAGAAAAAGAAGAGGAAGCAACTGATGATTATGGGAAGAAAAAAATGGAGAATGACTTTGCATTGGGAGACGTCTCTTTCAAATCAATGTATGAAGATGCTGTCGATGACCATGATAATTTTGATGATGATAACAATGATATTGGTGAAAAATCAATTCATCATAATGATGATAATACTGAAAATGATATGGATAGCAATGTAGATGATTTAATAAATGAATATCTCGTATTGTTGCAAACAAACAGAAAAGCAGGTTTGGATGTCTCATATGGTGTACGTCAGCTTGCAAGTAAGAAAATAATGATTGGCGATTCTCCTATAGTGTTTAATACTCATGAGATTTGTGTAAAGGACAAAAAATACCCGAAAACTATTGGTTTGGTAGAGCTATTATTTAAAAAGAAGCCTGATGCTGATACCCTTACGAAAGACGATTTGAAACATTATGGGAATATCGTGATCTCGACGAATGCACATAAAAAATATTATGAAGCAAGTGGTGCGATACGAAAAGATACTAGCTTCAAATACAAGACCTATATTGCAAAGATGGACTCTTTTCATAGTGGTCAAGGCATGTACAAGACTGCTGAGAAAAATATGAAATTTGATTACGTTTATTGGGATGATCTTAATGAACTGGTGGATCGTTTACGCTTACTTATAGCATCACAGTCCGCTGGAAACCTCTCACATTCGAATGAAATTATCGTAATTATTGAGGAATTACGTGAAGCTGAAATCATTTATTAACACAATCATCGAAACAATTTCATGCATTTGAAATATGGCGGTTGTGGTGGTTGGATCACGTCTGAAATCATTTATCAACATCATCACAGTGACTTTGTACATTTGCAAGATGAGTGTTAACGTGTTTGGACGGCAGTTGGCGAGAAGAAGTGCAATTAGAAGTAGTATTTCTGAGAGTCGTGGTCCTCCCGGTCAAGGATTTAAATTGACGCTCGATGGTCAATATGACATGAATAATAAACGATTGTGCAATATCGCTGATCCAGTTGAAAAAAACGACGCAGCATCTGTAAAAGTTATGCAAAATGCTATAGAACAAGAAGTTCGTCTTGTATACAATGTTACATCATCCCTGCGCAATGATATCGATAATAACGCTATAATGATTCAGACTCTTGAAAAAAATCTCGAGACTCATGTGAAACATCAAATTGATATTGATGAAGTACTTGAAGATCTCTCGTCTCGTAATTCTCAGCTCATTGTTCATCAGGACGAGAGACTGAGAGCATTCGAGAGAAATAGGAGTGAAAATTATAAATTAATGATCGTCAATCTAGAATCATCAGTGAAAGAGCAGTTTAAACAGATTCAAATAGATTTTAAAGCAGTGCAAGAACTGATTGTGCAAAATTCCAAAATAATTGGCCTTTTGGAAGAACGACTAAACGCTCTGGAGAATGATGATGGACGAGAAAACAAAGGAGGTTCTAGTTCATGAGCTACATAAACCAGCTTGAAGACATTACCCACGTCGTGATATCTATGGTTTGGATGAGACCTGGCAAGCTGACCTTGTAGAAATGTCATCATATGCGCGACAAAACGTCAACTACAACTTTCTACTCACCGTCATCGATACATTTTCGAAGTTTCCCTGGGCCGTACCCATTAAAAGCAAATCTGGCAAACATACAACAATTGCAATGAAGTCCATACTTGCTAAAGGACGCATCCCGAAAAATTTACATGTAGATCAGGGAAAAGAATTTTACAATGCAGACTTTAAATCGATGATGAGAAATTTCAATATTCACATGTATTCGACGTATAGTAATTTAAAAGCATCTATTTGTGAACGCTTTAATCGTACATTAAAGAACAAAATGTGGATTAAATTTAGTCTTCGTGGCAATTACAAGTGGGTTGACCTTCTCGACACTTTGATAGTTGAATACAATAATACTATACATCGTACTATCAAATTAAAACCGAAGGACGTCAATACTACAAATGAAAAACAAATATTCCACGATATTTATGATAAAGCGGCGAATAGAGCGAAAAAAATGCTGCCAAAATTTAGAATCGGCGACAAAGTACGGATTAGCAAATTCAAGAATGTCTTTGAGAAAGGTTATACACCAAACTGGACGACTGAGATATTTATGATATTCAAAGTAAGGAAAACCACTCCTGTGATGTATCATCTGAAAGATCATCGAGATGAGCCTATACCTGGAGGATTCTATGAACAGGAATTATCAAGTGTCAAATATCCAGATGTTTATTTGATTGAAAAAGTTTTAAAGAGACGTGGCAATCGACTACTTGTTAAATGGTTAGGTTTCGACAACACGCACAATAGTTGGATAAATGATCAATAAACAGAAAAAAAATCAACTTGTTCTCTCTCATTCTGTTCCTTCCACCAATCCATGGCAATGGTTATTGTAATGTGACGTCGGTCTGACGAGTTCAGAATGAAATGTGATGTCAAGACGCACTCAAGGTTAAGAAACCTTGAAAAAAATGGTCGTTCCCTTTTTGCCCTAGCCTCTCGGCCAATAGACTGGATGGGAGTCTTTAATTGAGGAGTGCAAATAAATGTGGAAACGTCGTGTTGGATTTTATCTGACTCAAAGAGTCTGTATTTTAGAAAACAAATTAAAGGTATACAAATAAAACAAATAATGGACTTACAGTTCGATAACGATGAAGACGGCAGAACGAAATCGGTCAGTCGAAAGGGTGTAAATTTTCGTTGACCTCACAGTTCCTCGAAATAGTTTCCATAACTCGTAATTCTTCTTTGACTTAATACTTTTCAGTTTCAACTTTAAACTTTGAATATTTTTTCTATAAATTTCAATTTTTCTATTACTTGAATCTTTTCTTATTTCTTTGAATTTATTTAATTTCGGTCTCTTCTTTATTATTTGGACTCGGTACTTTTCTTTTGACTCTGACTCTTCTGCACTGCCCTGATTTTCCTTCTGCGCGTCTTTTTATCATTTCGGTTTATAGCCGTTCCGAAATTTTAAGTCGTAGAAAGGTTCAACCAATAATGGTCCATTTTCATCTTGATTTTCCCTTTTCTTAAACTAAAGGGCCTGATGCTTCGGGAGCGCACACTCCGCTCCACATAGGTTATCCTATCTTTGTCGCGTAGGTGGGTTTCGCCCCTCCCTGACGGACAAAGATGTTGCTTTTGGGAAGGCCCATCTTCCCTCCACAACTTACGTCTCAGGCGTATTATCGAATACAATATTTATTTATAATATTATTCAATGTTTGTCAAATTGTATATCGTTATTTTAAACGTATTAGCAGTTGTTTTGCAATTTACTTCATATGTCTCTTAATGACAAACTTATTTAATAGCGTTACATATCTTTTCTTTTCGTGTCGTCCGTTTCAATTGTTATAATTATTCCAAATGAATTATCTATTATTTTCATTGTTATTTTGTTTCCTCATTATTATTTATCAATTATTAATTTATTTACTTTAACATTGAGATTTCATTTGTCTGTTTAAAATGTTTTACTGTTAAAAGAAAAATATTTCAATGTTGAGAGTATTTGAAAAGTGTTATGTTTGTTTGAAGAGCAGCTGCATAAAGTTTCATGATCGTGGAAATATTTAAGATCTTGTTTTTCTTGGAATTTTGGTACTTAAAAATATTCATGTTCTCTATCTACTTATGGCCTCTACTAGTCGCGAGATAAGCGGTTCTCGAAAGGTTGCGGCATCTCATATCACTCCCTTTCGTGGGAATGCATTTTCTAGTCCCCATGCGTTTCCCCTTTCGGTCCGTTGGTATTTTTTTTGAACACGTGTGTTTATTTTTAAGACTCGTGGGAAGTTTACATATAGAAAATGTTTATTAGAGTCTAGATGTTCTGTGTGCTCTTGTAACGTTATCTAAAGAATTTCTCGAAGAGAGAAAAAAAAGAACTACGGAGTTTCGACGGACGTCACAGTAATATCCTTCTTCTTCTTTTTCGAGAAAGCTCTAATGGTAAAATTAAGGATTCAAAAACAAAGGTTGAGATTTTTTCCAAGATGTAGTCCATTTTATTCAAGATCTCTTTTTTTATTCATTATACAAAAAAAATCATTATTCACAATCATATACAAAAATTATTTACAAATTATTTTATACACTTATACAATATTACTAAACAAAGTATGTATACATCTATTTTTACATATGAAATGTTATAATTTTTTCATAAAAATAATTACAAAGGTATCCTGTAATGTCCCCATGGCAAAGTGTTTGTAGTTTCAGGTATGATATACCGCTTATCGTCATGTGGACTAAGAGCAATTTTTGTCTCTCTAATCGTATACACTTCATGTAATTTTGATCGTATGCATGACTGTTAGTAGTTATATGGGGCCGGTTCTACTCACAGATCCCTGCACCGACATTTACCGACACTTAGTCGAGACACGAACCCCGATTTAGCCCGGACGCGAACCCCCCGGAGAGGGGGTATTTTGGCCTGGATGTGAATTCTCGAGAAGGTAGAGCGGGGGGGGGGGGGGGTTGTTGGAAATTTCACGGCGCGTGTCGCCCGATTCCGTCGAACGTTGTATATATATCGATCGCTGATTTATTATAAACTTTTTTGGAGACTCGAAATTTCTCGGAAGTGGTGCGTGTCGTTGCAGGACGGTACTTATCAACGCATGTCGTCCGATTCCGTCGAACGTTGTATATATATCGAGCGTTGATTTATTATAAACTTTTTTGGAGACTCGAAATTTCTCGGAAGTGGTGCGTGTCTATGCAGGTCGGCACTTATCAAACGTTGATTATAAACTTTGCGTAAACATGCACATCGAGAATGGCGCCGCTATGGCGCGGGAGGATTTCTTGGAAACGGCATCGCGGTGGTCAATCATCAAAGGAAGGAGGTGACTAAATGAAAGGGATTATTTAGCTCAGTCTGATGCAATATCTTCGATCGCACGTGTCGGCACTATTGAATTTGTTTCTCCGAAAAAAAATGGGTGCGTGTAACAAATACTTGGTCTTTCCCTGTTCCCTCTGTTCCCTGTGAGAAACAAAAGCCGTGTTCGGTAACAAGCTAAGTTTTTCGACTTATGAGCTCGCTAAGACGTGTAAGAACATAAGTCCAATCATATTTCTCAACGAAAGACTGAACCATCATAGCGCGAGAGAGACAAACAGAGAGAGAGACGATGTGATGCCGGCAATCCGCCTTAGTGTAAATGAATATTGTTAGGAGATGTTAGCGGTAGTCGTCAAAGGTTTTTATTTAAGGAATAAAATTATTAAAATGAGCGAGGGAGGCGCACATCGCCAAAAGAGACGAGCGGCTTTTTAGCGTGTTCGTTTACATGTGACCGCTCGATTATTTATCAAACTATTGCTATCGAAGTACGATTCACCCATACAATTCCAAATGCCGTCAAAGGAGCGGGGGAGGGGGAGTAATCATAACATTAATAGGAGAAAAAGTCTTTAAGAAACCGCTACGCTGAAAACTGCAACACTTTCGATCAATCAAGCGCACAGTTCACAATGGATGTTCACGAGTATCGGAAAATAATTGACGAGTTGGAAAGAGCGTACTCTGTGCTCAAAAACAACGTTTCTCGCATTAAAATAGAAAAATTAACAAAGTTCAGCGATGTCAATATTAAACAATTGACCAAAATTCTAAGAACATTTCATCTCAAGACGGGTGAAAAATTACGAATTCAGGCTAGTATAGCTAAGCTGCTATCGTTAAAAGAAAAAATTGAGCGTATCGACGCTCGAATAAGTGGTGCTGGTTTGAGTGTCGCGAGCGGTGCAGTGAAATGGGTTGATATAGAATCAGCATTTCAAGGTCGAATAAAAACTGGTGCTATAATCAATTTGAACCACAAAGATGTGTCGAATTTTCTCGAAGATGCGAAGAAAGTGGTGGTGCCGAAATTAAGAACAATCGTGAGAGGAGAAAATAACATCAAGGTCCACGTTACGCTAGTGTGCAAATTCCATCTTTCGAAGATAGACGAGATCATCGAGGAGCAAAAAACATTTCAAACGAGGAACGCGAGCATTTCCTTATCAACGAATATTGATGAATGGTTTATGGAATACGTGCAATCAAAACTGCTCGTAAAAATCGAAGATTTTCAGGAAAAAGAATCGGGCTGGTCTTTGCATGAAGTCGATCATCTCCTCGTTAGCATAAATTCATACACACCATTGCTTGGCGGTTTATCCACATTCACACCTATGCCTCGAGATATTCAACTGAAGCGAGCCGTTGTAAACATTCGGAACACTGATGCCTACTGCTTCCTATGGTCTATAGTGGCAGCCTTGTCACCTCCCCAGTCACATCCTGAAAGTGTAAATTCTTATCCACACTTTAGCGAAGTGCTTAATTATCAAGGATTCGATTTTCCGATGCGTCTATCGAATATTGAAAGATTCGAAAAAATTAATGGATTATCGATTCATGTGTATGGTATAGAACGTGTAAATGGACGGAGCGAAATTGTGCCAGTACATCTTAGTAAGCAGATATCGAAAAGACCTGCGATACATTTGCTTATGATAGAAGCGATTGATTCGATCGACGATGATGATGATGATGATGATATCGAGAAAGTCTATCATCATTTTGCGTGGATAAAAAACATCTCGAGATTGGTGAGCGCGCAAATATCAAAGACAGATCATCAAGCGTGGTTGTGCGACCGATGTTTGTGCCACTTTAAAATACAAGATACTCTAAATAAACATCAAATAGACTGTGCAAACGTTAATCATTGTCGTGTTGTTTTTCCAAAAGATGAGGCGACCATTTTAAAATTCAAAAACTATAAATACAAAGAAGCTGTGCCGTTCGCGATCTATGCAGATTTAGAATGTCTTCTCGAACCGGTAACAAGCCCGCAAAAGAATACGATGAATTATCAAAAGCATACGCCTCACAGTATCGCCTATTACGTACACTGCAGTTTCGTCGAATCGAAATCGAAGTATGAATTTCATCGAGGGAAAGATTGCGCGGAGTGGTTTATGCGTAAATTGCAAGAAATGGCGGTGTCTTTCAACACGCTTTTCCAGACAATAGTGCCGATGAATCCGTTGAACTCGCATGAAAGTGACAATTTTCGTTCGGCTAAAAAGTGTCACATCTGTGAAAAACCGTTCATCGTCACCGCGACAAAAGTACGAGATCATTGTCATTTCACGGGAAAATATCGAGGTGCTGCTCATCAGAGCTGTAATTTAAATTACAAAAATTCTCACGTTGTTCCCATTATATTTAATAATTTGTCGGGTTACGATGCGCATTTTTTGATAAAAGCTTTGGCTAAAAACTTTGAAGGATCGGTGAAGCTTTTGCCGGTGAATAAGGAGAAATATATTTCGTTCATCAAAACCGTCAAAAGAACACGTGTGCAATATCGATTCATCGATTCGTTCAGATTCATGGCAAGTAGCATCGACAAATTAGCATCGTATCTGAAACACGAGCAAAAAACGATAACACGACGATTTTGCGATACTGATGCGAAATTTCAATTACTAACGCGAAAAGGTGTTTTTCCGTATGATTACGTTGATGATTGGAGGAGACTCGACGAGACCGAATTACCGGAGAAAAAAGACTTTTTTTCAAAACTTCAAAGCTCAAACATCTCGGACGATGATTATGCGCATGCTCGCGACGTGTGGACAACGTTCAATGTGCGCACATTGGGTGAATATTCGGATTTGTACCTAAAAACCGATGTACTGCTTTTGACGGACATTTTCGAAAATTTTCGACGAAATTGCATCGAAACGTACGCTCTTGATCCTCTGCATTATTATACGGCTCCGGGTCTCTCGTTCGACGCGATGCTAAAGTGCACCAGTATCGAACTCGAACTTTTGACCGATGTTGACATGTTAATGTTCATCGAGGAGGGAATCCGCGGTGGTGTGGCACAGTGTTCGAATAGATACGCGAAAGCCAACAATCGCTACATGAAAGACGAATACGATTCAAAAAAAGAAGAATCATATTTGATGTATTTCGACGTTAATAATCTTTATGGTGCGGCTATGAGCGAGGCATTACCTTGCGGCTCTTTCGCTTGGATGGAAAATTTCCAAGAGGACATTGAAAATATTCCAGATGATTCTCCGGTCGGTTATATTTTCGAAGTCGATCTCGAGTATCCTCGCGAGTTACATGAAATTCACAAAGACCTGCCGTTGTGTCCTCAACATTTTGCTTCTGAGGCTCGAGGTTTGAAAAAATTAATGACAACATTGTTGCCGAAAGAGAAATACGTTATTCACTACAGAAATTTGAAACAGTGCACAAAATTGGGTCTTCGTGTAACACACATCCATCGCGTGCTGAAATTTCGACAGATGCCCTGGCTCAAGAAATACATCGACGTGAACACGGAACTGAGAAAAAAATCGAACAACGAGTTTGAAAAAAATTTTTACAAATTAATGAATAATGCCGTATTTGGGAAAACAATGGAAAATGTGCGAAAGCACAAAAAAGTGCGGCTTGTGACGGAATGGCGTGGACGGTGGGGGGCAAAAGCACAGATCGCTAAACCAACGTTCCACAGTTGCACTATATTCGAGCGTGATATGGTGATAATAGAACTCAACAAGGCCAGCGTTTTATTCAACAAGCCCATATACGTTGGATATTCGATCCTCGACATCTCCAAACTTTGGCTCTACGACTTTCACTATTATTACATGAAGACGACTTTTGGACAAAAAGCGAAATTACTATATACAGACACCGACAGCCTCATCTATCACATCAAAGTACCCAACGTTTACCAAATTATAAAAGGAGATATACACAAATTTGACACTTCGGATTATTCGGTTGATAATCCGTATGGTATTCCACAAGCTAATAAGAAAGTATTGGGTCTGATGAAGGACGAAAACAATGGTAATATCATGGAGGAGTTTATTGGATTCAGGGCAAAATTGTATGCTTACAAAATTTTTGGCGACAATGGCGAAAAAAAGCGGGCAAAAGGCATCAAGGGCTCAACGCTCAGAACTATTACGCTTGACGACTACAAAATGTGTCTGTTTGAACATAAAAATGTAGTCGAACCTCAAAATTTAATTCAAAGTAAAAAACACATTGTTCATACTGCGACACAGAAAAAAATTGCTCTAAGCTGGAGAGATGATAAGAGAATGTTGATGTATGATTCAACGGATACTCTGCCTTGGGGTTATTCATTGGAGTAACTTGAAATTTGTATGAACCTCCGCATGTCAATTTTGCTCAAGGCAACGAGAAAAGTGTTTATAACTGTGATGATTCTAAAGCATTGAATATAAACAAACTTGCTGAAACACGCACTCGGATCGTGGAGACCTAATTTATTACGCTTGCGCGAGGAACGACTTACTGAAACCCTCAGTCGATATCAGAACGTTAAGATGTACGCACTTCACCCGTCCAAGAATGCGTGGGATCTAACCGACAGCGAGCTCGATTCCATACCAAAGAGTGTATTATTGAAATATTGGGGTTCGCAACTTCACATAATTTGGGATCGCTTGCCTAAACTCTTTCAAATGGACAGCGAAGTAATCTCATATCTTCCGTGCACGGAGCATTATAACAGACCGGAAATTCGAGATCATATTGATGGTACTCCGCCGAAGCGACGATGCTGCGACAACTGTCGCTCCGAAGCAAAAAAGAAGAAGAAATCAACAAAAGATTCGGGTAATTTCAACACATACACGGCTTAATAATTGAAACAATTGGAACACCGTTTGTTATTCTCTCGAACTGTCTGTTACAGGGTGCGTGCAACAATGGAAATAATGACTGGATCGCAGAAAACGAAATTACGTTGTTAAAAAATTGTTTGGGGAATAAATCAGTTTTTTTGAAAACCCTTTGTAAATTTTTTGTTATACAGTAGATTTATTTACCCAACTATTGTAAGTATTGTCAAAACCAAGCCATTTTACAAATATTTTATTTCCACGTTTCTTCAATACTTTCTCAACGAGATAAACATCGGGATATTTCACTTTGAAGAGCTCTTGTTCGTAGAAACCGCCACCGATGGGTTAATCTCGATGATCCTTCAGCTGGTACATCGTTGGATTCGTATTTTTCACTCGATCAATCGTAAATATTTCCGTTGACCAATTCGGAGTGTAACCTTTCTCGAATGCGTTCTTAAATTTGCTGATTCTCACTTTGTCGTCGATTTTGTATTTTGCCGGTTTCTTCGTAGGAGACGTGATTTTCTTGTAAATATTGCGTAAAATTTGTTTCTCATTGGCCGTATTAACATTTTTTGGTTTCATCTTAATTGTACGATGTACGGTATTGTTGTATTCGGAAATCATATCATCGAGAATGTCTATCCACTTGTAATTTCCGCGAAGACTGAATCGTATCCACATTTTATTTTTTAGTGTACGATTGAAACGTTCGCAGATCGAAGCTTTTAAATTGCTGTATGTCGAGTACATGTGAATGTTGAATTTTTCCATAAGCGCCTGAAACTCGGCATTGTAAAACTCTTTTCCTCGATCGACTTTCAAGTTTTTCGGTGTTCGACCCTGAACTAGTATGGATTTCATAGCCAATGTCGTATCTCTTCCTGTTTTACTTTTGATCGGTACAGCCCAGGCACACTTTGAGAATACATCGATAACGGTGAGGAGGAACTTTTGCTTAGAGTTTCGGTGAGCGTAAGATGACATATCGACGAGATCGGCCTGCCACGTCGAATCGAGACCGCGTATATCAACACGCCGACGGATGTAATTTCTTCGCGCCGGCTTATGTAGCTCTCTCACCACGGTCTCTTTCTCGCTCATGCTCGAGCGCGTTCAAGCGGTTGTCCAGTAGCGCGAGCACTTGGGAATTTTCCACTGATAACGCGTGTACAGCTTCTTGGTCCGTTTTAAACTGGCTCACCTGGAACACCGTAAAAAACATCGAAATTCATTTTTCGATTTGTTTGTAATAACACGATATATTCGTTGATTAATTGGTCAACGTTGCGGGTTGATTTGTCATCATCATTATCACTCTCATCCATACTCGTATCATATGTTGATTTGAAGGAGACATTATCATCATAAGACGTATCAGTTTTTTAACATCCTCCTTTCCAAACGAATCATCGTGTTCTTCCTTAACGTTTTTTTCTTCTTTTTTTACTTCCTTCTCCTTGATTGGATGATCCACATTCCGTATTAACGTTTCCAGCGGTGTGACTATAGGTTTGAAAACTTCCCGCCTCATGAGTTCGACATCATCCTTGCTGCTTTTCATCATACGATGTTTTTTTCTAATCGCTTCGCTCGCTCGAACAAGCTGATGCAACACATCTCGCTCTTTTTTATGCTCCATGTTGTCGCTATAGCGACGCTGATGATACTGCTGTTTGTTGGATACAACAAAGTCATTTAATGGTGAGAAAAGTATCAAAACCCCGTCGGTATCTACCCTTGTCCACTTCGCTATCCTTGTCAATCGCGATAAATCCGTATTTATCAGAATTCCAACATTCCGAACAAATGCTCTTGAATTGCGAATAAGTCATATCCGTGTTAACATGATCGTTATACACATGTTTCAAATTCATATCATCCTGCTTGAATAGAACAAGAAAGTTCGTATTATCTCGCACGAGATGCTTAGGAATGCGAGCATACGTCTGACAAAGATAGAAGCAGTCGACAATTTCGTGTCTTCCCATGGAGAAAAAGGCCCTCATATTGTCTTGTTTCTCGCACGCAACATCGTCAAAGATGATTATCGAGTGAGGTCGCGCGTCGCTAGGTGACACCACTTGTTCGTGCTCGTTGAACGGATGATATTCGACCCCGTTCACCGGTTCGAGCAATCGTTCGAGCAATTTATACTTTGGTTGTTTCAACGATTTTGAATAGAGGTAAATGTTCTCAAATCTCAGTCCATTGGGATGTATTATGAGCGAGAGCAAAGCATTGGTTTTGCCACAATTCGATGGACCGCAAAACACATCACGAATAGTATCAGGCAGCAAATCACCATGACGTTTTTGTCTCTTCTCCGCTCGCGTAAATTCATCGAAATTTATTACAGGCAATAGTCCCATCTGTGAACTCATCTTGACCGTGACTGATGGAAATAGGTATAAGTAGTATGCTTATAACGATTGATGTCTCAGTTGCGAATGTTTTCCCGTCTGATGAACATATGTGGAAAATGCCGAAACAAGACGATCCGAACAATCCTATAATCGAAAGTTTGAAGAAATTTGCCGATTGTTATCGTGACTATTTCAATCCTAACATTAGAGGCAGTACGCGATTTACGGGAGAAGTTGACCCGGGACGATACGGTGCAGTTGGTGATAAGAAGAAACAGTGTAAATAAGGATATTGCGAGTGTGATGGTCGAATGCGGAATGAATAAATGAGTGATAATCGGAAATGAGAGTAAGAGTTGAGCGTTTATTGATTGGTCTTTACGGTTGAACGGGTGGAGATGAACTAAGGATTAGGACTAGCGCTAATGAAGTGGAGGAAGTGTGAAGTGGAGGGGATGGTCAAGTTGCATTGTGCTGGACCGTGGGACCGTGGCCCAGGGATGCTGTGTGGCGAAATTGGAGGTGCTGATGTGTATGGGAACGAAGTGATAACAGGGTTGCTGTAGGTGTAAGGTGTTGTGTGGGAAAGGGATGGTTATAGGATAGGGCCGTTACACTCCCCCTCTTTGAGGACGATGGTCTCCATCGTTTACAATTTTTTGAACAAGAAATTTTTGTTATTGACTCTATATAATACGAATATTTTTACATTGATTTCAGTTATTTAAATGACTCGATATAATCTATTGAATTGTTTTTGTGTATTTTCTTTGTTCTTCTTCCTGCTGTTGATTGAGGTGTGAACCTTGGTGTATGTATTCGGTCACGGTACTGGGGCTGGAAAATGTTATCCTATTGGTGTCTCCATGCTACTTGTTGATGTCTTGTCGTCTGGATGTTTCCGTTGGTTTTAATTCAGCAGCTGATGATTCTGAAACTAACTGTAATTGATTACGTATTGTGTTAGTGGGATGAGGTCTGTTAATCGTGATGGGTTTGGTTGTGATAGTAGTGAAAGTGAAGCGTTGATTGTCTCATTTGTTTTGTTTTTCCGTGTTCCGAATTGTCTGTGAGTCGTCGGGATTATTGCTTATTGTTTTCCTTTTTCCATGTCGCTAATTTGCCAGTTTAGGATTGTTATAGTCTGTCATTGTTTCCTTTTATTTGTTATTGTTGTTCCTTTTTATTCCATTACTTTATTATTGTTCCTTAAGTTTCTCTGTAACAGTCTAAGTTCTGATTAGTTTCGTGTTAGTGGAGTGTGGACGTTATTGTGATGTGGTTGGATGTGACTGTGCGTGTCTGGTTGATCGATATGTTGTTTGATGTTATTGATATAATTTTAATGTGTAGAGAAGAGAAAAGAAAAAAAAATGAATGTCATAGGGAAATATAATAATGTAATAAAGTGTTATATGATAATTAGTAAAAATCGTAGGAATAATAGATAATTGTAAATGTTTAACCTAGGTCTTTAATTTACATGCATACCGCATTCATACTCCGTCGGAGTTTGTCTTATTGATATTTTTTGTCTCGTGTTTCGTCAGTTTGTCGTCTATTATTCGTGTTACTGTTTCTTGTATGTCTCGTAGTGTCCTGTCTGATTGTGTGTCCAGTAATGTCAACAATTGCGCTAATGCATTGTCGAGCGTAGTGTCGTTATATTGTCGTTTCCATAGGAGTGGGATCGGTACTTTTAGGATTTTTAGGGTTTTCGGGATCGTAGATTCTCGCCCAATAGGTTTGTTTTACTGTTTTCAAATTGATGTCGCAAATTTCGAGATTTTGAAAATGTGGGTTAATCAATAGCTGTATCTCGCATTCAGCTCCATTAACTATTCGTTGTATTGGATTAATTTGTTTGCATATATACAAAGAATTCATCGGTTTGCAATTTACTAAGTTATGTAAGCTAAAGTGATTTTCGAAATTCTCGGCAATCGCTGTGAAAGATTATGCCGGTTTGATGAATGCGAAATGTGTAACTGACGGGGTCTGATGCATTGGGACGCATGTGTTCGTACAATTTAAATGGGGTTACGTGGGAATGGTGAGTTTTCCACTAGAATGCCATTGTTCGTAGCGGCTGTGTGATATCTGCAACATGTGCCATTTTGATTTTGTCTACGTGTACTACTTTTGTTTTGTTGTTGTCGATTTGAAGTCTAATGTTATTATTGCTGAGTATTTCCAAAATGGTGTATGGCCCGATGTAATTGGGATCTAATTTTCCCTTCCGAGGTTCTTTTAATAAAAATACTCGTTGTCCGGTTTTGAAATTTTGAGATTTTGTCTTCCTGTCATAATACCGTTTTGTGC
The DNA here is from genome assembly GCA_959613375.1 of Heteropelma amictum. Lineage (NCBI taxonomy): Eukaryota > Metazoa > Arthropoda > Insecta > Hymenoptera > Ichneumonidae > Heteropelma > Heteropelma amictum. Next base: position 306,339 of record OY390729.1, read on the forward strand.
GTTCCTTTGCCGCTAACTGCTTTTCGCGTGTCGATTGTCGGATTTCTTTTAAATTTCTGTGTAGTGTTAGCAGATAGTCGTCGTATGTCGCTAGTTTTTCAGGAGGTGGGAATTCGGATGGTAGTGAGGCTGGTTTTCCGAAGACTAACTCGTATGGTGTGTACCCTGTGCTTTCGTGGACACTCGTGTTGTGAGAAAGTGCCGCGAATGGGATTAGTTCGTGCCAGTTTTTGTCCATATCGATGTAATGTTTGAGGTATTTGATGAGACTGTGATGGCTTCGCTCTAACGCTCCGTTGGACTGTGGGTGGTAAGTTGTCGTTCGGTACTGTTTGATTTTGAACAGTTCTGCGAAAGATGCGAATAGGTCTGACATGAAGTTCGTACCCTGGTCGGAAAGTATCGCACGAGGTGCACCGAATGTCGTTATAAAGCTTGTTGCTAGTGCTTTAGATACATCGCGAGCTGTTGTTTGTTTAAGTGGAACCATGACGCTGAATCTGCTGAATAGATCGATGATCGTGAGGATGTATTCGTGGCCGTCCTTTGTTTTTGGAAGAGGTCCGACGATATCTATTGCGATTTTCTCGAAAGGCTGGGTTGGAGTGTCTGTTATTATCATAGGTGCTCTGTTTTTTACGCGAACGAGTTTGTTCTTCTGGCATTTTTGGCAGGTTTTAATGAATTCCTTGACGTCTGCTTTCATGTTTTTCCAATAGTATCGAGCACATATGCGTTTGTGAGTTTTCGAGATGCCTTTATGTCCTCCGATTGTTGATTCGTGTGCTTCCTTTATTATGGACTGTTGGTGTAGTTTCGGCGGTACCGTGATAATTCCTTCGCACAGCGTTATTCGTATTTTTCGCTCAACCGTGATTTGCTGGATGTAAGTTTTGATGTTGTCCCAGAGAAATTGATCGATGATCTCAGGATCTTTGGCCAGTGTGCATGATTCGAGTTTGTCCCTTGTCAAGATTTTGATGACTGTCTCGATGCATTTCTGGACCATATGCCAGTCGGTGTTATCTGTGCATTTTCCTTTACATATCATGGTGAAGATGCGTTTGGTTCCGCGGCGTGTTATGAATATGTGTCCAGCTCTCGGTTTCTCCTTGCAAAGGTCTTCGTGGTTGATTACGTTTTTCTCTACGAGGATTCGCGATATTGTTGTGTTCGTGATACAATCCGCTGCGAGAAAATGAGCGATGTTATCCTTCTGCGTGAGAATACTTTTCCGGCTAATTATGACGTTGTTGTTCGATGTCATGTGTCTCTGGTTTGTTTCCGGATCTTCGGATTGTTCTTCCCATTCCGAGGTTGTTACGTTGTTTTCGTCTGATGTTTCTGAGTCTTCGGTGAACGATTGGCGTTCGGCATCTTCAGTTTGAGTCATGTGCCTTGTTTTTGGTGCTGCCTTTGGTAATGCCGGGCGTTTTCTGTGGTACTGCGATGGCTCGTAAGGTGGATCTGCATCGGATTCGCTTTGGTGTATTTCGGCTGCGAGATTGCCGTAATCGTTCGTTACAGCTGGAGAGAGCTTGTCCGTTGTCGTGTCATTTTTGTTCGATTTTGGTCGGCCAGGTCGTCGTTTTTTTGCTGATGACGTGCTGTCTTCGTCGGTCGATTCTGGTGGTCGGATCGGTGGTATCAGCGTATCGTTGTTGGTTTGATACTGGCCTGTTGACTGCTCTCGCGATTCCTCCGATATCTCGCGAGTCGAGTCATGAGTTGTTCGACCCTCGTTGAGTCGTGGCGGCGAACGGAAATTTGGTTCGGTCGCCTTGTCGCCTGACGTCGCCGGTGAGCGGAAGTTCGGTTCCACTTCAAGATGTTTTGTGGTACCTTGTTCGTTCGTTGTTTCCGTTATTGGTGGATGTGATTCGGACGTTGGCCTGATCTCCGAAACATCGGCTGTATTGTCTCCCATATTCGGCCCGTTGACCGACTCGTGTGCCTTTGGCTCACTCCTCCCGTCGTTAGTTTCCTTATTGCTTGCTGTGTGTTCGTTTTCTTTACTTTGCTCGTTCGATTTTTCCTGTTTTCGTTGTTCTCTCGTATTATATTCGTTGATTAGTTTTGTTAATTTATTTCCTTCACCTGCATTTTGCTTCATTTGTTTTAAATTATACTCGTCGATTAGCTTTGTTAGCTTGTTTTCGTTTGCCTTTGATGGCCGCTCCTGTCTAGCGTTGTATTCGTTGATTAATTTGTTCAGTTTATTTTCTTCCTTGTTTGTTTCCGTTCGTTTTCCTTTTTCATTGTCTGCCGGGTTCGTGGTTCCTTCAATCGTTGGACTTTCGTTTGGTTGCCGAGTCGTTTTCCGTTTGTCTGTCGTGAGTTCCTCTCTCCTCCGTTACCGTATCGCAGTTGTTATCGTCAATAGAGGGATTTACTTTTTTATGCGTGTTTTCCTTCGTTGTTCTCTGTAGTCTCCTGTCTGATTCTTCGTTTTCGGTGTCGGTGCCTGATGATTCCGAGTTGCTGTGTGTTGTGACGCGTTTTTTCCTAGGTGATGGATTTCCTGATTGTTCGTCCGACGTTGATCTTCCGCGCGTATCCGGCTGGTGTGTGGTTTTCGCCTTTTTCGTGTCGTGATGTTCGTTGGTCGATGATTCGCTCCGTAATCGAATCGGTAGGATCTTTGATGGATTCCTTGACATGGCGTCCGCGACGACGTTGAGTTTTCCGGGTTTATGGTGGATGTTGTATTCGTAATCACTTAATAGGGCTTGCCAGCGTTGTAATTGTTGTGGTGGGTTAGGTTTGGTTGTGAGGTATACGAGTGCTCGATGATCTGTTACTATTGTGAAATGTTTCCCGTAAAGATAGTGTCTGAAATGTTCGACCGCTTTTACCACTGCTAACAGTTCTTTATGTGTGGTGTCGTACTTAATTTCGGCGTTCGTGAGGGCTCGAGAGTAAAATGCTACCGGGTGATCGAAATTTTCGTGTTTTTGGCTCAAAACTGCACCGATAGCATAGTTAGAAGCGTCGGTTGTTAATGTGAATCACTCGTTATGATCTGGGTATCGTAAAATGGGTTGGCTGATAATTTTATTTTTTATTGTTTCGAAAGCTTCTTGACACTCGGTTGTCCAATTGAATTTTTCGGATTGTTTTAATTGTTTCGTCAGAGGAGTGGATATTTTTGCGAAATTTTGAATGAACCTTCGGTAGTAATTGGCTAACGCGTGGAATTGTATGATTGTCTTTTTGTCCGTTGGGGTTGGAAAATTTTTGATCGCCTCGACTAAATCTGGTTTTGGTTGTACCCCTTTTTCACTAATGACGTGACCCAAATATGCTACCTCTTTGCAGAGAAATTTACATTTGTTTGTCTGCAGCGTCAGACCTGCATCAGTCAATCGTTTCGCGAGTCGCTTAAATTTTTTCTCGTGTTGTTCGAGATCGGTTGCGTAAATAACGATATCGTCCACGTAAACGAACAGATCTGCACCCTGGAGTCCGGATAGTATCGAATCCATTGCTCTCTGAAATGTAGCTGGTGCGTTCCGCAATCCGAATGGCATTCGATTGAATTCGTAATGTCCACCCGGTGTGGAGAATGCTGTTTTCGGTTTGTCTCGAGGGTGCATCTCAATTTGGTGGAAGCCGGATGCGAGATCAAAAACCGAGAAGTATCGCGATTTGCCCAATTGGTCGAGAATATCTATGATGTTTGGCAACGGGTACGCGTCGGGGATGGTTTTTCCGTTGAGTTTCCGAAAGTCGATAACCATGCGCCACCTTTTTTTGCCTGAATCGTCTGATTTTTTGGGGACTATCCAAACCGGAGAGTTATATGGAGACAGGGATGGTTGTATAATGTCTTTTTTCAATAGGTCCTGTACTTGTTCGTTTATTTCGGATTTGTGTACTTGGGGGAATCGATATTGTTTGGTGTTAATGGGTCTATCGTCGGTGGTATTAATTTCGTGTTTCACTACAGTCGTGTATCCAAGTCGTTCATTAGGCAGGTTAAACAGACGAGGATGTTCCGAAACAAGCTGGTATACACTGTCTTTCTCTGTGTCATCTAGATGATCTAGGTGCAAGAGTGACTTTACCGTTTCGGACCTTTCCTTGTCTCCGTCTGTAACTGCTAAGCAAATTGCTGCGCGGTGCTCGTCCTGAGTATCGCGAGAATCGCTTTCAATGTCGACAGGTGTTTTTGATACCTGCTCGATCGGCTGCAGTTCAACAATTGGGATTGCGAAAGAGATGTCATGGCTGGTTGTGTTAATCGCCCCTATATACGCTATTCCGCCACGGTTCGTTACGATAGCGTTGCCGAGAAAGAGACCTTCGTTCGTTTCGATTTTTGGTATGAAACCCTCGGATAAATCGGTGTCTTTTATTCGGATTGATATCAGAGTTTTTGATCTGGCAGGGATGTTAATTTCTTCCTGGGTCTCGAATGGTATTATGGAGTCGTGAAATGTGATGCAGGATTTTGTGTATAATATATCGGCGGGTGTATCCTTGAAAAATGCGTCTCCGAGAATTGCATCGTATGGGATAGGGATAGTGTCCTCGACGACATGGAATTCGACGTTAATGTTTTTGATTCGGATGGTATATTTGCCGGTTGTGTATAATATACCTTCGGTAATTCCTGAAAGTTCGTAGATTATCTGCGGGTCGATTTTATTTTTATGCCGTATGATGGATGTTTTAACCAAATTTATCTGTGAACCTGTGTCTACTAGAAATCGGGAGTTCTGTTTGTTTGTATCGGTTGAATTAATGGCGACTGTGGGTGGTTTTCGCCGTTTGATGAGCCCTAGGCATACTGTCGCTTTTCTGATTTCCGGGTTACTTGATTTTACTGGGTCGACGTTGATGCGCGTTCTCTCGAGGGGCTCCGCGTCGCGCTGTTCCGCGGAGCTGCACTCCCGTTTTTTGGCGCGAGATCGTTAAGGTTGTCGCGATTTTCCGACCTTGTGCCTGAGTTGTCTCGGCGGCTCGCGTGCGAGGATCGTCACGGGAATTATCGGGATATTGGCTGTAGGAGTTGCGATATCGGTCTCGAGAGTTATTTCTATATCCGTTCTGGAAGTTTCTGTGTTGGTTGTCACGGTGATTGTTGTATTGGTATTGCGTGTATTGGTTTCGTGGGTTATAATTATTATAATTTCGCGGGTTGTACTTGTTGTAATTCTGCGGGGTGTAATTGTTATGATTTTGTGTTCCTTGACCGAATTGATTTTTGCTGGGGTTTCCGAATTGTCGTGGTTCTTGGCGGGTTTGTCTCCATTTCTCTCTCATTTTCGCTAACGTTATGCATTCTGATGTTTCGTGGCCTCCCTGTTGGTGAAATTCGCAATATTTTTCATTTATACCCCTATTTGTTTCCGCGAATCGGACTCTAGCTGTTTCCGTAACCGTTTCCCCGGGTTCGGTTAAACGTGATCGACTTTGGTTCACCGTTGCGCGCCTCTGTAATTCCAGTTCGATATTTGTTGCCTCGTCTATAGCGTTGTCTAGCGTTTCTAAGTTTCGGTGAAGTAAGAGATTCGCGATTCTGTCCAAGAGACCTCGTACGAAAGCTTGGATTACGGTTTTTTTCTCTTCTGCCGTTCTTTTTTCTAAGTACGCCCTGTCGTCTGCCGCTGAGTATACTTCTGATAGTCTTTCAATGATTTGATTCTGCAAGACTTTTACTCGAAATCCGTAATCGAGGACTGATTCGTTGTATTTTTGTGACGTTGATTTTAGTTCGAGTCCTAAGTCTGATAATTCTAGCGGTTTTTTGTATGCCCTTTTCAGATCTGCGAGAAGCGCGTCTAATGTATCGTATGTTTTCCCATCTGTTAGGTCGTATGCTCTGCCGGTTAATCTAAATATTATTGCGTTTATTAAATATCGGTGATTTGGGTCCGGAGCGGTTTGCTGTACGCGTTTACACCTGCTAATGAAACTTTCAATTGTTATATTTCCGTCGCCGAATTGTGGGATTACTTTTGTTAGGTCGTTATATGTTGCGGGGTTCTGGGGTGCGGGGTTTGCCATTTCTGTCTCGTCGCTTTCGCTGTCTTGGTCTGCCAGTACGTGTCGATAAAATGTGTTGGAGGTGTTTTGGCGTCCTATTCGGCGCCTAGGTGGTCGTATTGGCCTAATTGTGATTCGATATTTTTCGAGAAGAGCGGTTGAAATCAGTTCTCATGTACGAAAATTATTTTTGAGGCGCGCTGTAGCGGCGTGTCCGCTAGTGATTCGAGTGACGCAGTTTCTTGTCGCGCGGGCGAGAGTGAGAGGGAACGATGAGAGTTGCTTGAGGCAGCAATGGTTATAGAAACGTGAATGGGTGTATGTGTATGTGTGTGTGTGAGGAATACATATGGTCGTAGAACCGACGCACGCTCGCAATACAGAGTATGAAGAGAGTCCATGCACAAATTTTAAAGAAAAATTTGGGTGGTACTTACGTAAGCGCCAAGATAATTGTAAATAATCCCATTTCGTGCTGTTTTTTTTTTGTCGTTTCCTTCCTGCTACAATTTCCCTTCTTTTTTTTTTGCTCTCGGCTTTCAGCGTTGATGGACCACACTCACTCACTCGCTTGCACCACACTGTTTTTTTTTTTTTTCACACAAGTTTCTTTCTCACTTCTTTTTGTTAGTTTGTAGATTGCGGAGTTCAGATCTCACTTCTGACGCCAGTTGTGATGGTCGAATGCGGAATGAATAAATGAGTGATAATCGGAAATGAGAGTAAGAGTTGAGCGTTTATTGATTGGTCTTTACGGTTGAACGGGTGGAGATGAACTAAGGATTAGGACTAGCGCTAATGAAGTGGAGGAAGTGTGAAGTGGAGGGGATGGTCAAGTTGCATTGTTCTGGACCGTGGGACCGTGGCCCAGGGATGCTGTGTGGCGAAATTGGAGGTGCTGATGTGTATGGGAACGAAGTGATAACAGGGTTGCTGTAGGTGTAAGGTGTTGTGTGGGAAAGGGATGGTTATAGGAAAGGGCCGTTACACGAGCATTGAATACTGTCACGAGGAGCATGATCGTTGGCGCGAAAAACAAAAAACGTGGAAAAGGAGTCGTCAACAATTTGATTAATAAACTTCCATTCGAGTTACACATACCGGGATATCAATATTGCGGGCCCGGAACAAAATTGTCTGAGCGGCTTGCGCGAGGCGATCCTGGCGTTAATCCGCTCGACGCGGCTTGCAAAGAACACGATATCGCGTATTCGAAAAATCGGGAGAATATTGCGGCGCGACACGCAGCTGACAAGGTGCTGACCGAGGAAGCGTGGAAACGAGTATTCGCCAGAGACGCTAGCTTAGGCGAGAAAGCGAGTGCCCTGAGTATCGCTAATATCATGAAGGTTAAAAGGAAATTCGGTATGGGGGTCAAGCCAAGTTTCAAAAAAGTTGTCGCAGCAGCACGAGCAACGATGATTCGCAGCGATGATTCGAGAGCACTCATCAGATCCGCTCTCAAGGGCACTCGGAGCGTGTCGAAAAGAGCAGCAGCAGGATGTAAAATGCGCGCTCCTCGTGTTATACGCGTGCCGAAAAAGATCGGTGGTTTCTTGTCGTTTCTCGTGCCGATTTTCGCGGGGCTCAGCGCTACCGGGGCATTGGCCGGTGGTGCGGCGAGTATAGCGAAAGCCGTTAACGCTGCTCAGGCAGCTAAACGAGAATTGGACGAACACAAACGACACAAACGAACGATTGAGGCTATTGCATTGGGCAAAGGCTTACATCTTAAACCATACAAGCAGGGATTGGGTCTTCATATAGCTCCAAAAAACGTGAATTGAACCTACCGCATCGACCGCTCACGGACGCGGATCTCCGTAAATACGCACGAATCATGAACATTCGACATTTTCGAGGTGTTTACATGCGGGATAAACTGCCGAAGGGCGGACCGCTGAAATACGAAACGGCAATTGTGAATTTGGATGAGAATATCGGTCGTGGTACACACTGGGTTGCGTACAAAAAATTTGAAAAAAGGATCGATTATTTCGATAGTTTTGGCAACCTTCGACCACCATCCGAACTCATGAAATATTTCGGTGTCGGTAGCGTGAATTACAACTACGAGAGATACCAAGACTATGATACAATCGAGTGCGGTCATTTGTGCTTGAAGTTTCTCTGCGATCAATTGGATTTTGGTGAAAAGTATGCGTTATATAAACGTACAGGGTAAAACAGGGAGGTCAGTCGTAAATTAACCGTCATGGATGATAGTTTCACATTAACGATATCGGGAACTTCGTCCATACTCGAGGCGCAATACTTTTCACCGATCGAGCTCTCACCTCACAAAAATTATAGCCTCGGTCTCATCGAATTGCTAACCTTTAATTCCATTCCTAACATCGACTTTCAAAGTAATAAACTTTACGTTGGAGATGAGATATTGACGATACCTACGGGCAGCTACGAGATTGAAGATATTGAGAAATACGTACAGTCGGAGTTGTCGCGGAAAGATATTATTCTCAATATAAAACCCAATAATAATACTTTGCGTAGTGAAATTAAGTGTAATCGCGAAATAAATTTTATACCGAATGATTCTATCGGACGCTTGTTGGGATTTACACCGCGTATTCTGAGGGCCGATAAAAGACCAAATCCGATCTACCGGTAGCCATTCTCAAAGTGAACGCCCTACGAGTTGAGTGTAACATCACCACGGGAGCTTATATCAACGAGCGAAAAGTACACACGATTCGCGAGTTTTTTCCGACAGTCCCACCTGGTTACAAAATCATCGAAGTACCGGCACATGTGATTTATCTGCCGATCACCAGCAGCACGATAGATTGCATCAGACTTCAGATAGTCGATCAGGACGGTGATATAGTCAATTTTCGCGGTGAAGTTATTACGATTCGTTTGCATATAAAATCGCAATGGGCATAGTTTACAACAGAATTCTTAATAAACCGACATGGCTTGCGATGGACAGTCGTCGATCAACGCGCAGAGCGTTAACACCTCAAAACGTGTTGTTCCTGCAGAGTCTAGGCCTAAAAATTCGCGAAAGAAACGTGTGAGACCTAAATTTTTGTTCTGCGCTTTGGCCATATGCTGTGTACAATGGAGGAGGAAATAGTTAATATTCAGAACCCCGTCATCTTCGATGAATCCATCACACATTGTGAGATTCATGCTCATCAGCCGTATGCATCTGCAACCTTCAACAACAGCGATGAAATCCGCATCTCTATTCAGCATCAAGATCTCTGCATACTACCGAGTCACAGCTCCTTACATACAGGGTGACATGTTAAGGGTGGCCACCCCCTTTTATTTTGCCCCCCGTAAAGATAATCGGACGGGTCGCGGGTGATTTTTGAAGGAAATTTTCTGAACTTTTCGATAACAAATACGGCGTTCATCGGAAAATGATAGGTTTTGCAGGACAAAAGTGGCCACGACGAAAATAATGTGAAAACACATTTTTTTCTGATAGGAATAAAGTAGACTTTATTCCGAATACGGGACACACGCGAAAATTTTGTTTTGCGTATCGCATCATTAAGAAAAGTTATGTCAAAATTAGGTGTTATAATACCAATTTAAACTTATCTGAACGAAACGATGGAATCGAATGAACAGGGCTGTAGTGTTTTGTCTCAAAGTCGGTTTGTCTTTTGCGCTCAAGTTCACTCTCCCAATGTTAATTTTGTATCTGTCAGTGTGAAATGCCAAAAAGGTTATTTAAGAAATGTCAGGTTATTGAAAAATATGCCGTCAACGAGCAGACGACGCAGCAAATCACTCTCGTACCGCTCGTTCAATTCCCTTGTTTCGTTCAGTCAAATTCAAATTTATTCGATAACGCGCATTTTTAATATAACTTTTCTCAATGATGCAATACTCAAAAAAAAATTTTCGCGTATGTCCCGTATTCGGAATAAAGTCTACTTTATTCCTATCAGAAAAAAATATGTTTTCACATTATTTTCGTAGTGGCCACTTTTGTGCTGCAAAACCTATCATTTTCCGATGAACGCCGTATTTTTTATCGGAAGTTCAGAAAATTTCCTTCAAAAATCACCCGCGACCCATCCGATTATCTTTACGGGGGGCGAAATAAAAGGGGGTGGCCACCCTTAACATGTCACCCTGTATATGCGGAAAATTGATGAAAAACGATGGCACACCGACCCTCGCCACGAGCCTCGTCAATAACGCCATTTGCTATTTGTTCGAGGAAATACGTTACGAGCTCAATGCCATCGAGATCGATCGAAGCAAAAATGTCGGCCTCGCGAGTCTGATTAAGGGCTACTCGTCGATGAGCCCGAGTAAAAGCAGCATGCTGGAGAACACCGGATGGCTCGACGTCGAGGAAACGAAGCAAATCGTAGATGCTGCGGGTAATTTCGACATATGCATACCGCTGAGCATGCTGCTGGGCTTCGCTGAGGATTATCGAAAAATCGTGATAAATGCTAAATACGAGCTCATCCTATCGCGATCAAAGACCGACAATGATGCCGTTGTACAGGCAGCCGATGAAGATTTCAAACTCGTTCTGCAAAAGATTGAATGGCTCGTGCCATACGTGACAGTCTCGGATCAGCGGAAAATTCAACTCTTGAAGTACATAGCCAAGGATCCGCCGATTTCCATGAGTTTCCGCACGTGGGAACTATACGAATATCCGCTGCTACCGGCCACCTCGAAACACGTTTGGTCCGTGAAAACATCGACGCAACTCGAGAAGCCTCGTTACGTCATTCTCGCATTTCAGACAGATCGAAAAAATCAGAAGAACAAGAATGCGAGTAATTTCGATCATTGCAAAATCACCGACGTCAAACTGTATCTCAATTCGCAATGTTATCCCTATGGAAATTTGAATCTCAACATCGATCAAAATCAGTACGCTTTGCTGTATCAGATGTACGCAAATTTCCAATCCACGTACTACAACAGAGAGCCCGAGCCATGGTTAGACAAGTCGCAATTTCTGAAGTATGCTCCGCTCATTATTATCGACTGCTCGAAGCAAAACGAATCGTTGAAGACAGGCCCGGTGGATGTTCGCCTTGAATTTGAGTCGAAAAATAATATTCGTGCGCATACATCGGCTTACTGCCTCATACTTCACGATCGTATCGTTCAGTATAATCCGATCAGCAGCGGCGTGAAGAAGCTGATATAATGGATTACATCGTTGATCTTCAAGGCTTCAAACGGCCAATTAACGAGTTTGTCCTCAAAGAAATATCTTTTGTCGAAGTGCAACAAGACGGTCCACCTTTGACTCTGTTCTTCGATTCGCCATCGCCATGGAAGTCGTTGCCGGTCAAATACAAAGCCATGAATTTATGGCTAACACGCAATTATCATGGAATGAGCTGGGAAGACGGTGAAATACCCTATGAAGCGGCAGAAACGGTGATTGGCGCCATATTGCAACCAGCTCGCAAAGTATACGTCAAGGGACTCGAAAAAACACAATGGATGAAAAAGTTCACGACCGCTGAGATTATCGATCTCGACACTCTGGACTGCCCATCGTTGAAGAAATTGCCGAAAATTCACCGGGATGTTCGCATCATTCCGCCCAAACGAAATACAATTGTGCCAGCGCGAATGTGAAATCGCTGAAAAGTTGGCTGAAGGCCTATCAAACTTTGTGTAATCGCGATATTCTTTGAAATAAAAAAACACACACACATTTACATGACATTTGTTTTTTATTCAAATTTCCCTACAACAGAATAAATTCTAGTTTGTTATATTTTCCACCGATGTAATTCAGATGTAGTTTCCCATCGTTAGTCGCAGTCTGGAATTTGTCCAACGTCGTTGGGTCCTCATCGATGGCTTTCGTGATTCTGGCCGGCAGGAAGACGGAAAATTCGTCATTAATGTCGACGATGTACCGTCGTCCGAATTTCGTCTGGACAGCTCTCACGTTTGATATACGTTGATTCGCCCGCACCGGCAGTTCCGACAATTTTTTCGTCGGTAGAAAATCGTCCATCTTGCCAATTTTGTTGATAGCCTCGAGATCCATTGTTGTTGTTGTCGTTGTGGCTCGGTACTTTGTTCACGGTGCGAGATTTGTGCGGATGCAACGTTACTTCGGATATTGAAAGATTTTTCACACTTTCGTTGATATCTCGAATCACCGACACTGTTTGCAACAAGACTTTCACTTCTTTGATATTTTTCAAGTGTAACAATAATCGCTGTTTCAGCACGACTCGTCTGTCTCGCATTTGATCGTTCTGTAATGAAGCCGCTCACGAAATTGCCGGTTATATATCCTTACCCTCCCCACACACGAAAAAAAATTACTCATTCTTTTTCTCCACGAGCGAATTTGACAAACATTTTTCACACACTCGACGTTGGGGTGGGGTGCCATCAAAATGATCCATATTCACAGAAGTATTATAATGCTCTCTACACGGAAGATACGACAATACTTCAGGATCAATGTGATAACGTCTCGGAAGGAGATGCCAGAGCAAATGTATATGATCACCCCAATACTTTAAAAGCAATGTTTTCGGAATATATTCCAGCTCGTTCCTAGTTAACGTTCGCGGATCCGCGCAGGGAAAAACCGAGTATTTGTTACACGCGCCCATTTTTTTCGGAGAAACAAATCCAATAGTGCCGACACGTGCGATCGAAGATATTGCATCAGACTGAGCTAAATGATCCCTTTCATTTGGTCACCTCCTTCCTTTGATGATTGACCGCCGCGATGCCGTTTCCAAGAAATCCTCCCGCGCCATAGCGGCGCCATTCTCGATGTGCATGTTTACGCAAAAGTTCATAATCAACGTTTGATAAGTGCCGACCTGCATAGACACGCACCACTTCCGAGAAATTTCGAGTCTCCAAAAAAGTTTACAATAAATCACCGTTTGATATATACAGCGTTCGATGGAATCGAACGACACGCGTTGATAAGTGCCGTCCTGCAACGACACGCACCACTTCCGAGAAATTTCGAGTCTTCAAAAAAGTTTGTAATAAATCAGCGCTCGATATATACAACGTTCGATGGAATCGGGCGAAACGCGCCGTGAAACCCCCCCCCCCCCTCCCCCCGCACCTTCACGAGAATTCACATCCAGGCTAAAATACAAAATACTACTACTGTTGACATGTTATTTCAATTTCCTCCTTTAAACATTGCACATAGTCATCAAACGTTATTGTTCGTGCAACGACATTACTTTTGACAGACTTGATCTTTTTTGCATCTTTTTTATTTGTTACGTCCCGGGAGAGGGATCGAGAACGAGTTTTGTGACCACCGGATTTGGAGCGCGAAGATTTGAATATCTTTCGCCAGAGAGTCTGTTGGTTGGTCCGCAACTCGCGAAATACAAATTTATTATCAATGTGGATTTTTATACCCGATACTCTTCGGAGATGTTTTGGAAGTTTTTAGATCGGAGAAATTTTTGAGTGATTTCCCGAATAAAATATTAGCCGATTTAACAAATTAACAGAGTTTTATTTAATATTTTAATCACTATCGTTTTACAAGTTCGGTACAATGTATAGTTTGTCGATAATAGTTCGAATTATCGCGGATTGAGAGATCTCAGTCTCGTCAATCGAGTTTTAATAATTCGGTCGAAGTCCGGATAATTTCTAAGTAAATTTTGTCTGGATTTTACCGGACGTTACGACGACGTGAACAGAGTAAACTTTTTATCGAAGTGTGTAAGTAAAATAGAATTGAACAGAGTTTATATAGTAAGTTTTGATCGAGGTAGTGGGAGATGATTCGCGTCTCCCACGGATTAACAAAAACGTATCCATACGCTATAAGATGTGGGTCAGATTTGGTATGGGAGGAGATCTCCCTATTTTTAAATGTTAAAGTTGTTATTTAAAGTTTGTACATAGAGGTTTCGTTTACAGAGTTTTTTATAACAGTGGTGCATAGACGCACGCATTGCGTCTAGCAGTCGTTAACCCATTTTTGGCTTCCGGGTGTTTGCTTTTTGAGTTCGAGCATTCGTTACTTTGGGTAGGGGTTATCGTAGTTCAAAAATAAAAGGCAGTACGTTATAAAGTTTATGTCGTACTGCGTGCGTGTATCGAAAGATAATTAGAAAAGGAGGAAAATATGTTTGCTGTGGGAAAACACTTGGAGAGTTTTTCCCGTGCCCTATTTTAACTTTTACGACTTTTCGAGGAAGTGTCCACTGTCAATCTCAGAGGAGGTTTGTTACCAAATTAATAAAAGAATTTGTATGCAGTGGCTTTTCTATTAAGAAGAGTCTAATAGTGAAAAGTAGGACGTTACACGTGCCGTGAGTTTTTGAACGAGGGGTATTTTACGACTTGTCGTAAATTTGGGTGCACTTAGTGACTACATATGCTTTGCCGAAAGAAGATACCAATAGACGCGTGCCCTGCAAGTACCTACTGTGGGTATTGCGTGTTTTTTTAATGGGGGCTAAAAAAAGAGTTCGAGCGTGAGAGCTGGGACGTAACACTTCCCATCCCCGAGATTGAGCGTCTCGCTCAATTAAAAATTGGCGAAATGTTTGTAAGTGACACTGTAATATTGTTTGTATCTTCGTTCGTCGATTACAAAAGATTTACAAGAACAAATTGTAATTTTAAGAGTAAGTATAATATATATTATACATGTATTTTTTTTTGAAATGCATTAATTGCTTCTGTAAGATATAGTGTTTATGAAATAGTATTGAATTTTGTATTTTCGTTACATATATAAAAAAAAATTAGAGATGAATGATTATGTGATTCAGTATAATTATGATAATTCAATCGAATTGATTTCGCGCTTATTATTTTATCGCATACGTAATATTATACGTTGGTTGTAATTTATAATACGCAATTGTTTGTTACAGATATTCGAGTACGTATGATATTTGTTGTATTAAGAATAGTTTTTATTAACAGGATATTATGTTCCTATATAGTTTATACATAGGAGAAATGATAACATAAGTAGTATTGGTACCCGTCTGGGGCCCCCCACTCCTATCCCCACTCCTTCCCCCACCACTCGTCCACTCCCACTGCTGATATTGAGCAGGGTGTTGCGAGTAGTGGGGTGAGGATGGGGGACGTGAGCCGGGCCTCGGACGGGTACCGATACTTTTTGGCGCGTCAGCATTTTTAAATTTTGGCGACTAAGCATATTTTTGAAGAGGAATTTGGAATACTGAATTGTGTGATGAACATGATTTTTATTCAGATGATTATTTCTTACATGATTTTGATGATGAATTATAGTAATATAGAAGGTTTACATATTATAATAATGCGCGTTTGAGCGCGAGATATAGAGAATGGTTGGGCGAGATGAGCTCCAGCTGTAGATAAGAGCGGAGATGAAATAGAATCCGGGCAAGGCCGTCGTAAGGCCGGCGTAAGGCCGCGTGAATATGGGTCGGGAGATTGTAACTCAATCTCCCGTTGAATGTAGGTCGGCGATGGTACAGACATTACCTTATCGTTTTGTGCAGCAGCGTTGTGTACAGGGAAATCTGCGCGAAGTGAAGCTACCTCGCCCTTCCATGTAATTACTATTATTATAATTATTCTTCGGATTTTTTTGAGATTTGTACGCGTTATAGTATTCGCGCACTATTTGATCGTTTTCTCGCACGTTATCGCTGAAGAGATTGTTAAATCGAGCCATGCCAAAACCGCAAGACATAAAATGCAGAAAAACAATGCAAAACTGTCCGCACACATCTGACGAATCACTTTGTAGTTGCTTGGTATTGTAGTGGAAAAATTTGCAATTTCTTCGGAGCATCGCGACGTGATGGGGGATGATTGGTGGTAATCCGTAGCTGTCAAAGTACCAGCCCTCCCCGGTTCGGTCGACGTACATCGAGACCCAGTGCTCACCGGGCTTGGTGTGTCCATCGGTATTCGCTATTATTCCGGTCGGTTTTGCCCAGATGCGTGGAATCTCATCGGCGGCGAATACGCCGCTGCTGGCTAGCGGTAAAAATTGCAGAGCCTCGCGTATTTGCTGCGTGTTCATGCCCTTCTCGATCGCGGCGATCGACTGACACGGCGTTTCATTAGCGCTGCAATATATTTGCGACATTCAAAGTGATTTTATTCACTTTTTCTGCATAGTACGCAGCCATCGCAGGTATCCTCGCCAAATATCTCGTTCTTTTCATCATCCTCCTCCTTCGCCCTTTTATCCTCTACGGGGCGATCGGTGTTGTAGGTAATATCGCAAAGATGTTGCTTCAGCCTGATGGCTTGTGACACAGCGCATCGGGAAAAAGGTTTCGTGATTCCCAGGCTGTGGCGAAGACAGCGAACGCACGTTTCCGGGAGAGAATCGAAACTCGGGCAGAACCAATGTGGCTGCTCCAAATCGTTTATTTCCCGAGACATAACATGGCTGAGGAGATCCGCTTTTTCGTTTCCCCGAGTCCAAATGGTACGCGAATGTTTCGCGATTTCGCGTAAATTGGCGTATAGCTGCTTGCAACTCACATCACCCTCGCACCACTCTAATCCATGATGATTGAGAGTGAGATATTTATTTTCACCGCGTACGGGTATCGGAAGTTCGTTGAATGAGTATGGCGGGGCAACAATCCAATGTGCCATAAACGGGTGATCAAGAGCAACGACGCAGACTTCTTTCGGCAAAAACCGGCGATCTTTATCGCGCATCGCCTGAATATCAACGATTATGTCCATTTTTTTCTCACGTCTTCGTCGTTCCACAGCGCGCGACAAACTGATTTCCTTTATCGTTGAAATCAGTCATCGAGCTCGTGAAAAAAATTGAAAAAAACGCTCTGTAATCCGATATGCTTGTCTTTGAGCCGCACTAGCCGCTGAAATCCACGATTACTTGGCGGGAGGCGTCGATTTCAAGGACATTGTCATACTCAGCATAAATGATACAATTCACCGTTGATTTGAGCGCTTCTTCGAATCGTACTTCGATTCGCACACTGCCGTGTTTCACTAAATTCCAATGTGAGCTGCTATTTGCGGAAAGATCGGGTGTCAAGTCAAATGCAAACAGACAATACCCCTCGGGATAATTTTCGCGATTTATGGAATTACCCTCGTTGAGAAAGTGAATACCGGTCCCCGAGAATAACGTGTGATAAGCATCCGCGTAGAGTTTATTTTTTGTAAAATCAGGCTGTAACGCTCTGGAGGGAACTTGTACTCCGTCCATATACAGAGATAGATAATTGATTTTATAATTTTGAAAATTGAAGGGATTTAGCGCGACATCACCGTTGTACGCTCTGTTATCGACAAATCCGATAATCAGGCGTTTTGGTAATTGCCCGAGAACAACGTTGTCGATGGTTTCACCGTGTACACCGGCGTGTAACGAGACTGCCTTGACTTCGACGCGCGTGAGCGGATATTTTGCTGTCGATTTGACGAGCGCTCGAGCGTGTGAGAGTAAGACACCAGGCGCGATTTTTGCTCGTCTCACGAGAAGCGAGGCTTCGACGATGTTTATTTCGCACGAATTACCACCAACCGTAGACATGAGGCAAAACGAATCTCTAGCGCGTACGAGACGCAATCGCATTTCTACGCCGTTCAGAAGAAAACGCTCCTGATTGAAGATATCGCAATGCAGATGACCGAGTAGATCGAGCGTTTTCCCAATGGTGAGAAACTCTGAACGTTTTTTCAGTCCCTCGTTTTCTACACCGCGAGCATCGTCCATTTTCCCGGGGGTGTCGTCGTACCACAATACAGAAGTGAGGTGCGGTTCTTTAGCAGCAGGCCCGTAATTCAGCAGTGTTTCTATGTATGCTCGATACGCGTAAGCATTATTCGGCGGCGAGACAAGTTTTTGATTCAAGTACACGTCCACCTGATTGAACATGGAATGTAAAAGATTGTTGATGGGACCGACGAAAGGTATGCTGACGGAAGCATCCTTTGAGGTGGAAGTCATTGGCGTCGTGGGATTTTTTATTTGCACACGCAGATTGAGCATCGTGTGAGCGAGATCGATGTACTCATCACCCTGGCCGGGTATAACGAATTCGATGGGGGAATCGTCGGTCAATGATGAGATGGGTTTGTAGTGCACCCAATTAGATCCCTCGATGGTAGTCTGCGTCGGTGGTAATGAGAATAGCTCGAGCTCCGATTTTAAGCACTCGCACGAATGCGCGTGTAAAAACGCCATTTTTCTCTTCTATGCAAATATATCCGCAACGGTTCGATGAATTTTTCCGCTCTTGTTCTTCTTCTTCTGTGTTTTTTTTGTTTTTTTCACACCGCTCCTCTTCCTCCTCTTCTTCTTCTTTTCCGTAGCGTCGCGTTTCGTCACACGGCCGTTGCTCGAATGACGCTTTCGTACGATTTTTCTCTTTTTATAGCCCGAGCCAGACATAATTTTTTCAATTTTCTCAGCGGCTTTTCGTTTCAAATTGTCTCGCGATTCACGCGCCCTCGCGTGGAAAGCATCTTTCAGACTAACGTTTCTCTTCATCATGTCGCTGGCGATATTTGCGCCTGTTCTGAGCGCTTCTTTACCAACGACCCCTGCGCCCTTACGCAACAGTGGTAATACGCGCCGAAATAATCCCCCGAGAAAACTGCCGATACCGTGACCGCGCTGATTCGCTGTCCCGATATAAACATGGCTTATTCCACCGTATCCGCGGCGGCCTAACCCAGCCTGTAAATCCTCATTAACATCGTAGTACTCCATGTTCAGTGTAGACGTTTGAATTGCAGTGTCACCGTCAACGTTCCTTCTTCGAATGATATCGGTTCACCGTACTCGTCTTTTATATCGATCTCGATCATGCTCATGTGATTACGTATCAGCGGAACGTATCGAGGCGCGGGAAAAAATTTCATTCGATTCGTACCGTATGCCAGCTCGCCGCTCGTCTCGACGGGTACCACGCATAATAGAGGAGTTTGCGTATCACCGGTAATATACGATTCGCAAATATCGGTATAAACGAACATGTTGTTGGGAATTGCGCGAGCTAACGATGCCGGTTTTTTACCGACGTATGGTGTGGCATTAGTCGGCCATATATGCTCGCGGTTTTCCTCATCGAAACCCAACAGCTTCGCGATACCGGGAGAAACGCTCAATTTGTGATAACGATTATCATCGCACACTCGAGAAACTTTGACACAGCCATGATGCGCTTGTTTCAGCTCGAGATGTTTAGCTATACACGGTAAACGATTTATTGTTTCCAATAATGTATCGATAGAGCGATACGTGCCGTACGGTACAGCATCAGAGTCTGTTCGACGTTTCGTGAGCCTGTTAATATGAATTTTGTCATAATCACCATGCTCGAGCGACACTGTATTGTCGGATCGTTGAATGTGAAAAATCGTTGCGGGATAGCTAATTTCCGCAACGGCTACGGCCCACTCGCCATCGAGATTTAATTGACGCGGTAATTTTGTTGTGAATTTGGTGGTGGTATTCGCCGGAAAATATTTCATACTGCTGTTACTCGGCAGCACGAGATAGAAAAATCCTCTGGAAGTCAAACTCATGACGACGAGAGGGGATATCAAGGTTTTTTGATGTTTTTCTTCTTCTTCTTCTTCTTCTTCTTTTTCTTTTCAACGATCGTCGAGTCAACCGGTAGACGAACTCTCGATAATTCTTCAGAGTAAAAAATACCGTCGATCGGTTCGTTCTTTAGATCACGCAGTATGTACACGATTGGCTGTCGATACGCGGATATTCGATGAATTTTGAATAATTCCTTACTCCAGCCGCTCTCGTATCCTTTCGCGAAGGCTGCTTTAGCGCTACTGATGCGCACTACGTCACCCACGCTGTATTTAGGCTTTTTTAATTTTTGTTTACAGCCTGCTGCTGCCGCGTATCGGCGAGAGAGATTTTCTCGCGCGATATACGCGTTTTCCAGAGTAACTTTGTACGGTGGTAATAGTGTAGCGCTATGACGCGCGTGATTATAAGCACTCACGAGTTTTTGCAGCACATCGATATAGCGCTTGTTTCGCGTATGCGTGAAATATCGCCACATGCGTTCTTTGAGCGTTCGATTGAATCTCTCCACTATGGCCGCTTTGACATCTGGATTACGAGCAGCTCGAAATTCAATATTTTTTTGCTGCAATAACTGCTGAAAGGGTGCTCCGGTGAATTCGCGACCGCGGTCTGATTGTAATTGATGCGGCGCTCGATTGTTACTATTGTCTAATATGCGGGTAAAAGCGCGAGCTACGCTCACGCATGTTTTATCGGGCAATGGCTCGACCCAGGCATATTTGCTCAATACATCGACGACAACCAGCAAATACGTGAAATTGTCATTGTACGCTGAGATTGAGCGAACATCGGCCAAATCGGCTTCCCATACATCATCCATGTTATTGACGTTGTACGTACGTCGTGGAAAACGACGGCGCACGACGCGATGACTGTTGTACGTTTCCTGAGATTCCAGCCATGGTAAAATGTTTTGTTTTTTGACGCGATTATCGGCTGAGCGCTTTAAATTTTCCGCTCGCGAAAAAGAAGCAGGATGCGCCGGATCGTGATAAATTTTTTCCAGAGTTTTCATAATTTCAACGTTGCCCAAACAGCGCGTTTTTTTCGTTGTGGTCGTTGACCTCCTCGTCCTCGTTGCGCAGCTCCAGCGGGGCTATCGACTATCTCCTCGTCGTCCTCCGACGACTCGTCATTGGCAGCTGTGTCGCGATATCCCGAGCCGTGAGACTCCGCGCTAGCGCTACTGTCACTAGGGAGGGGTGTATTACCACTCTCTATGCCGTCGAAATCATCGGGATCCGGTTCGATAAGGCGCTTTTGCGGCGTTGAAGTTTCAGTAATTTCGCGAAATAACTCGGGATTTCCGATGAATTCGCGCGGCATCTGTATCTTCCGAAGGTGTGCCGCAAACTGTGCTCTACCGGTCGGTTTTGTCCGTTTTCTAGCCCTCATAGCATCATTGATGAGATCGATGATGTTGGAATTCGGGATTTTCCTATTGGCGATAGAGACAACACCATTCTTGTCCCAGGAAATTTTATTCGACGGTGATGAATTTCTAAGCAGCGCTCGCATCATCAGTTTCGCTTTAAGGTGAAACTTTTTTGGCACGCTGTCGATAATTAGCGTATCGTTCAAGCGCGATTTCGACCCCGGAGATGATGCTGATGATGATTGTTCCTCTCGCACGGGTGATTGTCCTGACGTACTTTTTGCCGGGTCATCAGCAGCAGCATGTTGCTGCTGATGCTGCTGATGCTGCTGCGAATGCAGTGCAAGCTGCAAATATCTCTGCAAAACCTGGAGATAAGCGGCCCATTTTTCACGCTCACTTGGATAAGCATTGGCATTTAGAATTTCACCCATTTCAGCATCCAAACGAGACATCGGTGTCCCTATGGTTTGCACAGAGCCGCCTGCTGACGGTGCATCGACCGCAGGCGTCACCGTTTGTTTCTCCCCGAGGCGATGTATATTATCATGGGGCACAAGGACCATTTTTCTAGCGTGCTCCATTTTTGAGATGTCGCAAAGCAGGCGTGACGAGAGTTTTGAGAAAATCCAGACAGTGATGCGTGACGAGGCGTCTTTTAGCGTCCCAATTGCCGCGTTTCACAGCTAAACGTCGCAGCAAAACAGCGTAACGACGTAATCGTTGTTTCTCACCGCTACTGAGGCTCACGTTACCCCTCAAAATATTCAATGCGCACTCGCAAATACAGCGAATCACGGAAAAGTCACACGTACGTAAAATACAGCGTTGCTGCTTACGCGTCAGACAGCACAATGCTTTCAAAATGACAAATTGTTTTTCTCCGAGAGCACCGCACACGGCCATCACAAGCGTATTACTGGTACATCGTTGCTGTTATCGCGCATTTTTATCTGTTTTCGCGGTACGTAAACGTAATTGTGTGGGTCATCGGGAAATACGCAGGCGCGAAATCGACAATTGTCGGGTGTCGATTGTTTCAAATCGAGCAGCAGATAACCATGCGGTTCCGACGTAGCATCGTAATAAACTTCCTGTAAAAATCGCGGATTCTCCGGGCAGACCTGGCGCGCCAAATGCTGAATTTGGGCGCGATCTCGCGGATTTTTGAATATTACGATGTAATTCGCGTTTAGGGAAATATCGCGTTGACCGTGACCCTGATGAAAGAGATTTTGCGTGATAAAGATAACGCTCAAATTTTTATGATGGCTGCCCTTGGTGAATAGGTCGACTACGGTATTGTTGGAAGATTCACGCATGAGATCAGCTATGATCACGAGTTTGGGTCGTTGATCGTTCGAATAATCGCTCGGCTGAGGCAGCCCCTCGCGAAATTCAATCGTTTCACCGTACTCGACGTAGCCGGGCTGCCACTCGGAATAATAAAATAAAACGCGCTCGAATCGCACATCGGCCATTTCCCGTATGTGTTTGAAAAATTTTTTAACGAAAAACGTTTTACCGCAACCCGTTGGGCCGCAAATCATCGAGGTCCACGGATGTTTCCAACGCGTATCCATCTTTGCGAATGATGACGAATCATCGCGATGTTCGATTAAATAAGCTTACCACGGCGGCGGCGGCGGCGGCGTCCGCGGGGGTAAGCTTCCTCCGCGCGTGACACGCTTATTGCGCGCGATTTCACAAGCTAATTAGCGCGCGATTCCGCAAGCTAATTAGCGCGCGATTCCGCAAGCTAATTAGCGCGTTTCACTAGCTGAAAAAGGATAAATCATGCGCGAAATAAATTACATGCCAAATATCAAATTTTTATTCATCCTTTATCGCGAAAATGAAGAAATACGCTATTATACATTTATACATTTATACACTTACGGCTATATGTATATCGGTGTACACGCATTCACGCGAGCATTCATCCATTCCGATGCATAAAACCGTATGGGAGTGTGCGGTATTCCCCGTCGCGTTGACGCTTTACGCTCACAGGCACGCACGACTTTGATTCCGGGCGTGTAACGACTCTGTGATATTCAGTGCGTCGTATAGCGTCGAATTTTAAAACAATCGGTTTCGTTCTCTCTCCAATAATAGAAGAGCGAATAGAATCATAATTGATGTGACGGCTGTTCGCAAAATTTAACGTGATTCCTTTGACTTTGCACACCTCGTGCGTCGTACCGTCGGGTTTACGTATGATAAATGCGTAAAACTTTGGACCCGCCGATATGAACGACGAGATGTACGAATCACGACCGTACGAGCAAAGCTCGTCCGTTAAATCGCCGAGAAATTCGCCGATCGGTGGTTCGTAGTCGGCGGTACCGGCGCGACTCACGTAAATACACGAATCAGTATCGCAATACAATATTCGCTGGCCTAGACGCTCGAGATACGTGTACAATTTGAGGCGCGCCTGAGCCGTTGTGTAAGCAGCGATCACAACGTTAGACGTCGGCGATGGTCGAATAGCCTCGCCGGTGTGGATGTAATTCACGTACATTACTTGGTGATTCACGGGTAATACACCAATCACCTGTATTTCCGGACTTGTTAGTAAATTCATGAGCTCGGCGCGCGTAGACACTATCATCGTACTCGGTAAATTTTCACGCTGACCGAATTTTCCCCAGAACGAGTTTAATGCTAATTTCGCGAGCGATCTGAGCCCCGGATTACTCTGTATGGCGTCCTGATCCAGCTGTATACCCTCGGCAGTCGCGTATGACTCGATATAACGTTTTACAGATTCGCAATCGTTATTTACACTCGGGGGCAATCCGCTAGCCTCCTGTTTGATCTTAAGAAAAGCATTGATATATTCCGCGAAAAGACCGCCTTTTCGCGTTAAAGGGTCATATCGCGTAATTTCATATTGCCAAATTTCATCAACTCGAATTATCCTGTAGCCCAGTGACACAGCTTTTTGCAATTCGTCCACCACCCAGGTGCCGTGAAATGCTCGCTCGTGTATATCTTCGTGGGTGCACGGGTCATTGCTCATTTTTTCGCAGCACATCCTACACAGCCCGAACAACAATTTCCCACCGGTGCGATAGGGTAAAACGGGAAGATATAGATGTCGAGGTGCCAGCACAACGCATTTTACGAGACCTTCGACACGCTGCAGATCATTATCACCTCCGATAAGGACGCGGCATTCTTCCCCCACATATACTCGAGGGTGCCCTATGGGGAATTTGCCCGTCTTGCAAACCCACGGATAAAGCGAGCAAACATCCACGTATCGAATTTGTTCGTCGGCCTCGACATCGTGCTTCAGCACAAAATTTTCTGTACGCCCACCGAAAAAAGCATGGCGCGGATCGAGCGGCTCCTTCAACACCATTGGGTGATTTTCGACATATGTACGCGAATCAATATCGTTTTTCAAAAAATTGTCAAACTCGCACTCCCATATTTCCTCCAGTGTGTATCCCCATGCTTTAATTTTACCGGAAATCGCTAGTGTTCGTTCATAACGCTCGTCCATTGTATCGCCGAATTTTAATCGTTTATCCCTGTTGACGCGATAACACCGCGGACAACCGTGCCAAAAACACCCGTGAAATTGAAGAACGCGACGATCTCCTGATTCTTCCTCCTCGTAATAACCATCGACCGCCAGCGATCCCTCGGGTAAACGAAATTCGCGACCGCGACCGGCGTGAACGATAACTCGTGATCGTGCCCGCTCGAGCCATACAAGCCATGAAACGGCTTTGCGCGATTGATTATCCCCCCAGCGATATCCCCCCGGTGGTAATATCGCGATGCGATTCGCGTGTAAAAAATTTTTTCGAAACACCAATGAGCAAGCCGATGCGATTGTGCAGCTTTCGGAAAATGGGCAAACATTGCCGCAGCGAATAAAAAGATTTCTAAAAGCTAAACAAGCACGACGCAACACCGTCACGTCCGTGCGGCAATATTTCACGAATTCTTCGGCAAAATCAAACACGTAGCCCGAGTTCAGTGTTTCCTCGTACCACGTCAAGAACTTCTCACGCTCGCCGGTAAACATCGTATCGTGCGAATAAAAAACGAGCGGTGGTAACGGTCCGACATAATTTTGATTTTCCGGTGTATTAAATAAATGCGGAAACGTTCCCTTGGTCACGGTATGCTCAAACCCGAAGGCTTTCGGCAGAGAGCCGAGCGACATAGGCAAATAATTCAAGCTATCCAGAAAAACGATATGACCGATTCTCATTGAAATAATTTTCGTCCCCGTCATTATTAGCGTTGGCATTTGCGTTCTTTTTTTTTCGATTAAATATCGAAGGATAAATTGAGCGTCAAAACCCCAAGCGTTATGAGCGATACATATGATTTTTTCAAATTTAGATGTGATAGCTAATTCCACCAGTGATCCGACAGGATCGTCGGAGAATACGGACTCTCTTTTTCCACAAACGCGGCAGGGGTTTTCAATTATGCAATCGTCATCGTCATCAGCGCATTGCAAACACACGCGTTGCGCTACACAGAGATTCGGCTCATGAACGCGCGTCGAATTATCACCGGGTAAACGCGAATGCTGCTGCGTTTCAAAATCATAAAATATAAATTGTAATGATTTCTTTTTACTATTTTCATTCGATGATACAGAAACAGGGGTGTTTTTGATCGGCGCAATGAAACAATGATGCGTCGCCGGCCGAGTGCATTTACACGTTGTGCAAAACACCATGCCGCAAACGTGCTAATGTTTTTTTCCTGTTTTCACGAGGCGCGAGCAATTGCTACAAATTTTCAGCGCCTGACATACGCTCAAATCGCGTCTACACACCCACCCTCGACCTCTAGTGGCTTCGGGTGTTTTGTGCAGAGTAAAACACTCTTCACCAAAAAAGAAACGATTACAGTCTTTGCAAGCTTTTATCACGCTCCGATCGCCTGTACACTTTGTAGATTTACATCTTGCGCATTGCTTTGAGCACCGATGCTCGTGAGCACGAGTGTATTTGGTGTTACAATTAACGCAAAATCTACGGCTACACACAGCACCGGCGAGATTCAATATCGGCTGGAAATGTCGCGAGCGCTCGTAATATAAAATATAAAGCGTATGCGTGATTCGTCCCATAACCGAAATTACCGTTTCTCGACCGTCATAAAACGCATCGACTCGTTTTCCTAACGTGAGAAATTCAAATATAACTATAGCTATACCCTCGCGAGCGAGATACTCCTGAAACCGACGAATTTCCAGCATTCCACACCCTCGAGCTGTTATACGCACACCGGCATTACGAGCGAGTTGCATCGCCTCGGCTCGTTGATATTCACGCTGTCCGTGTCGAATTTTCTCCCATTTTTTGTGAAGTTCTCCCGAGCGTAATTCCCCGCGCTCTGCATAAACTCGAGCTGTAACGATCGAGCGCGGCAAGCACAAATTATCGCGATTATCTATTTGCAAAATAGATTTTTTCGCTATCGCCTCGTGAGTTAGCGGAATACCGCCGTTACCGGCAATTCCGCTCACAACACACGTTCTCATTTCACACACACCGTTATCAATTCTAAATTCGCGCGAGCTCTGCGCAACGCTATTAATCAAGGACCAAATATCCGACGGTGTGTAATCGCGCACTGGTCGAAACGACAGCCACACGGGACCATGCGCGAAAGAGCTGGAAGTAAATGTCATCCCCGCGTAATCGCCGGCTTCGCACGACTCTGTGAGGTGTGTGAGGATATCGCGGACAGCCCCTTCGAGCCACGGTAGATGATGGATGCTCGATGATGGCGGTGGTGGCTGGATTCGAAATAACGTTTCTCGACCTCGAGTTTTGAATCTCGGGAAATAGCGTGAGCCCTCGCTTACAATCTCGAAACGATGACCCGGCGGTAAAACATCGCCGGCGTCTCGACTATGCGCGGCTCTTCCGCTGCCGCCGCCGCCGCCGCCGCCGCCCTTTTGGTACTCTATAACAAAATTACAGCATTATAAAATTGATAAGTTAATCAGTTTAGCGTAGACTGCTGTTCTGATGGAGTAAATTATAATTAATTTAATAACTACGAAAGTTTTTACCAATCGAAGCCGTCCACAGCACCGGGGTAGCGGTTACGCATTTGCTCCTCCTCCGCCCCCAGCATATTATCATCGATAACGTCAATGCCCGAAGAGTAGCCTGTTTTACGAACTTATTTTACAGACACTCTGTAAAATGTCACGCGCATATAATTACAACCCTGAATTATTTACCAGAGTCCGCTTCCGAGAGTTCCTCCTCCTCCTCCTCCTCATCATCATCGTCATCATCATCATCTTCTTTCTCGTGTTGAGGCGAGAGGAGCACGGTCGAGCCATCAGAATCTTCTTCTTCCGCCGCTGAGGCATCGCTCAACGGTGCAATGACACACGCTCGCGAGGGCCCAGCCGGCGCGTCATCTTGAACGTACATAGGTCCCTCTATTCAGATGGCGCCGACGGCTGGTGCGGTGTTATTTCTCGTGGACAACCATTTACGCTGTTTATTCTCCATGAATGTGTCATCGTCGCTCGAATGATCCTCGCTGTCGGTTTTACCCTCCTCGTTAAAATCGTAAAAGCGAGCCTCGTCTTCGCCCATTTCTTCATACCGTCGAACTGTACGTCGATAATCGCAGAGATTTTTATCAGAAAATGTTCCCACCACCAACGCAGCGTGAAAAGTAATTTTTTATGCCGTACTTACGCCGTTCTCCGAATATCCCTTGAAAAATAGGATCATTTTCCCATCCACGCCTACGGATTACACGCACAACCGAATCAATTAGGGGTTGCGAGTGAAACAACCCCGTATTATAAGCGTAAATGATTTGTTTTTTCGAACACTCGCACAATGCACTTCGTATCTTGCGGAGCACAGTGTGTATGGGTAAATGCCATAGCATATTAATCCGCTTATCCCGATTCCACCTTTCCCCGATCCACGGATGACATAGAATTAAATATTCTATCAAATTCGAAATAAGATAACGGGGAATAATTCTCGCCATGATAGAATATACGAAACAATCGCGTCGTTCGTTTGTCGCCTCGAGACTAACATGCTCTCGAAGATGCGTGGTTATTTATCAGCATAAATTGTATCGGGGATGTCGGTATTTTCGAAACATGCAGTGTTTATGACTGAGGAAATGATTTTGCTTCGTAGACACCTAACGTATACAAAATAAAACACCGCGTCCGTTTAAGGAGAACGCTGCGATATATACGAGACTAATAATACCCATTGGTAGAGTTGATCATATATTCGAGTGTCGTATATCACTATTCTGCCGAATTGCGAATTTCAACCGTTCGAAAAACGTAGAATAATCTAAAGAATCTGAAATGCTTCAGCTAAATAACTAAAGCATGGTTGATAACGCTGCATGAAAAAAAAAATGTATTGTTATTAGTTTAAAAATGATGAATTTCGAGGAACATTTTGCGTTGAAAAGAGCGACTCACATGTAACGCTGCGATCTCAAACGTTCTGCAATGTTACGAATGGAGGCCCAAAACAGAAGGCCCGATAATAATGGCCGCCGCATACTCCAGCGTGATAGCGGGCCGAGCGTCTGCAATGTTACGAATAGAGGCCCAAAACAGAAGGCGATAATGATGGCCGACGCAGGCTCCAGCGCGATCGCGGGTCAGGTGTTGATAGCACGAGTTTATGCATCTATTGTATATGTGTGTGTGTGTGTGTGTGTGTGTGTGTGTGTGCGTGCGTGCGTGCGTGCGTGCGGGCTGCATGGCTGCATGGCTGTGTGCGCGCGTGTGTGCGTAAGCGCGCTGGTATAGACGTCCCATCAGCAGCTCGTGCTGGAAAGAGAGAGGTAGAGCACGTGCCGCCTGATGCTACGAAAAGCCGCGTAAAGAAGAGAGGCCGAGGATACGAACCGACGGGTAACGTCGTCTCCGTATGGTGAATTATCGAGCAGGAAATAGATGCATGTGTAACATATTGCGAGAAAAAATTACGCGAAAGGCGAATAATTAATTTTCGCTCTTTCCGCCCAGACTTTTGTCGTAAAATGCTATGCAGAGGAAATATATATATAATTTAATTTTTCGTCGCAAGGTTATATTTGCTCAATCGGATGATAAAAAGATAGTCTCTCTCGTTTGTCGACTCTACGAATTCGATTGCTATTCATACCAGCGGTTATTTAGTCGAGTACATAGTTTGCTGAGTATAATCTGATATCCTTCCGGAATATTCCATAATAAAAAAATTCTCATACATTCACCATCTTTCTCGAGACAACAGCGAACTCGATACGCGAGCATGCATAATTTCATCAGAGAATAAAAAAAGACGCAATATTGTGCTCTCGTTTAACTGTGGGAATGCAGGCGTTCACACTGTCCGACGAATGAGATATTATAAGAAGATTCTCACGTCTTTACCTGCTCCCTCTCTTTCTTTCTCGATACAACACCTTGGCAAAGAAATATTTTGCTGAAACTTTCAAAATAAGGGGAATTCGATATCGCTCGGGTGACCTACGCGTGTGCTCGCGCTGGTTAATCAAGCCCGATGAAATACGGAAATCGATATCCCGAGTGACGATCTTCAGAGAGAAGATTGATTTCCAATTCGCGGTGGGTTAATTGTTAATAAATTTCGAGCGGTGTTTTACGCTTGGGGAGAGCGAGACAAACATACCGCTCGTGCGCATAATTTCATCGAAGAATAGAGATTGTCTCTCTCTCATTCGTCAGCGGAATTGCCTTGGAGTATAATATCTCCTTCTGGAATATTCCGCTATAAAATTTTTTCACATATTTATGCGCTCTTTTATTTAACCAACGTCGCCATTCTTTGCATTCGCTCGAGTTTCATACAGGTAGCTGTTTAGACGCATAAATAGCTCACCGAATATGATATCATGAGGAGTTTCTCACGTATTTACCTTCTCTTTCTAAAAAACAAAGCACCGATTTGCTGAAACTGTAGAAATAAGCGAAATTTGATATTACCCTGGTGACTAGCGCACGTGTTCGAGCGTGTGAATAAAGACTGATGAAATACCGGAATCGATATTTCGAGCGGCGATCTTCAAAGAGAAAATGGATTTCCAATTCTTGCTCATGATTCTCGTGAGTCGTATTTACAGTGGTGAGGGAAAAAGTTCTATAAAACAAGCGAAATCGTTTATTCTCAATCAGTGTGATTAAAATCGCGAAACGTAGAGCAGTAAGTGAATAAGGCGGGTTCTACCCCGGGTCCTCTGAGGGGGGTGCGGGGCGCGGGGAAGCGAGCGCGGGCGGGTGTGCGGTCCGAGGGCTAGAGTGTCAGTGTTGGAGAGGGGATGGAGTGTCCACTTACGGGAATAATGGGGGGTCTGAGAGTAAGCTGTTGGAAAGAGATGGAGCGAGTGAGATAAACAGACCCAAATTCTTTCTGTCTCTTTCCCTACCATGCACCTACATTTACATTTTTTTCAAGATGCATAGCAGAAGTGTTGAGACGAAATTTATGGCCGGAAATTCGTAGAGACTGTTAGTTGATATCCCGACGTCAAGATGTATGCAATTCATCCTGTTAAACACGTGCAGGACATGACAGAGAGCGAGTTAGATTCTATTCCAAAGGCTATGCTGTTAAAGTATTGGTGGCGTGAGATTCATAGAGTGTGGCATCGTTTACCCGAACGCTATCGAATGGACAGTGAAATAAGGTCGTATCTTCCATGCTATGAGCATTACAATACGCCTGAAACCGCGGATCACATCGATGGAACCCCACCAGCACGTCGAGCGTGTTATAAATGTTGCTTAGCCATGACGAATAGAAACATCGCTTGATGTCTTTTTTTTCGGAAAAGAGTGGGGTAGGAAAATATAAAACCTGGCGATGCCAGGAACCCCTATGACATTATGACACGACGAGCGACGCAAAGAATTACAATATAGAGACTTTGAGAGGAAAAAATCAGTCGTCTTTTTTCCTCCCAACAAATTTTACTAAAAAGTTACGTGGGGCACTCTCATAAAATCATCTTGCTACGATTGCGTGAGAAGTACAAAGAAGTTTCATATACACTATACTGGAATGGATCTTTCAAATATCAACAAAGTCAGTCTTATGACTGAGTTTCTGCCAACGAAAAAATTGGCTGATCTACCAGTCCAAGCTGATTATCCTATATCGAACCTGAGAGCGGTTCAAACTAAATTTGGAAGGAGGTATGTCGCGGATATCGCTCGGGAATTTTCCATATTCCTGCCAGCTAGGATCGGAACAGCCTTCGACACGGATCTCACAATGTTTGAGAGCATTTTGGCTTCAGCTCTCAGCGGAAAACTCTATATGAATTACTTTGGAGGAAGATTCAACAGCATCGAATTCAAAGAAATATAATTTTCTTATTTCACATGTAATCAATGTATTATTATTACGAAGGATGTATAGGAGGAGGAGTAGGAGGAGGAGGAGGAGGAGGAGGAAGTATGTGAATAAAAACGAAAAGATGTATATTTTGAAACAAATTGTGTATTTATTTTTTTTCATTCGAACATCCCTCGATTCCATGTTGCCTGATATACATTTAAACGGTTTTTTTTCAAATGAGCTTGACATTCGTGCAATTGAAACCTCGTAGATCAACGATGACATCCATTTTGAGCGAGCCGCTTTTCACTCGTCATTCAGATCTTATACTAATTTTCTTACTCCACCACTGATTGGATTGTAAACGATTCGATCATGCAGAATCAAACAGTATGCTGATGTCTGCGATGGAATATTATTTTTCATTTCAAATTCAATGCGAACATCCACTGGTCCAGATTTCAGAGAATCATTTTGCTTTGCACAGTCAATTACAACTAGCGGAGCATACTTCAAAAATTCAGATTTGCTTAGCCACGGTTCTGGCTCCTTACTATAATACGTACATTGGAAGTTGGCATACATCTGATAGAGCAATGCATACTGATTTCGATCAATATTCAGATTTAAATTCCCATATGGATAACATTGAGAGTTTAGATATAATTTTATGTCTGTCAGCCCTAGCGTGTTCTGTGAGCCAAAATTTGATTGGTAATTTTAAACTGGTAAAGTCGAAAAATTCGTCTCAAATATTGACTAGTAACCAATTTTTCCAGAATCGAACGGAAGCGATTTTGGTTGGACTGGTAAGTTACTACAATTCATATTTTGGATGGTTATGGTTTTCGTAGCTCCGCTCATTTTCATCGCTACCAGTTTCATTTTGGATTCTTACTCGGTTCTCGATCTTTGTCGAAGATACGGTGTGATTCTCCACGAATGCTGCGCTTTATCTGCTGTCCAAACTGTATTTCTTAACGATATTCTCACATTTTTCAAGTTCCACACGCTTCACCGAAGGCTCACAACAATTACTGTAACTGTCGATTCAAAACTTCGTAATATTGTTATGACACAATTCCATCAAGCAAGATTACATTCGCAATGAGAAAATAAAACTGGTAGCTAGAATTGGGCGGGGCCGCAAGAACCGAATAACCATCCAAATTATAACTGGTAAGTAGGATCAACCAATATATTCTTGAATCACGCGACTTTAGATGAAAAGTCGCTACCAATCAAAATTAGAGCAGATTTTTTCGACTTTACCAGTTTGCAAAATCGCACAACCCGCTAGGGAGGTTACAATGATCGAATTTACTCGCATTTTTGTCTTTCTTATTTTTTCGATTGGTCTGAAAGCCGAGAATGACGTATCGTGGTTTCTCCAGCTGAGTAGATGTTTTCACAGACCACACATGTTTGGAGGTGGCGGGAAGTAATGGATATTCATATAATTCCCATGTACGATAACTCATAGGAATTGGCGTATCCTTAGCAATAAATTTCAAAAGCTGAATTTTTCGTTGATCCGACACGGTTACATATGGCACAAGCCATTCTATTTTTTGCAAAACAAGTTTGAAGTCTTCATTGGCCGTTTGTACAATCGCATTATCATCAGTTTTTGATCTCGATAGAATTAATTCATGCTTCGCATTTACCACAACTTTTCGATAATCTTCAGCAAAACCAAGTAGCATGCTCAGCGGTATACATATGTCAAAGTTACCAGACACATCTATAATTTGCTTCGTTTCTTCAATATCGAGCCAGCCTGTATTCTCAAGCATGGAACTTTTATTTGGACTCAATGAAGAATAACCCTTCAATAGACTTGTAAGACCAACATTTTTGTTTCGATCAATTTCTACAGCATTGAGCTCATAACGCACCTCTTCAAACAAATGACAAATGGCATTGTTGACTAGGCTTGTAGCAGTTGTCGGTTCACCATTATTTTTCGTCAGTTTTCCCGATATATGTAACGAGCTCTGGCTGGGAAGTATGCATTGATCTTGATTTCGCACGGAAATACGTATTTCATCGCTATTATTGAATGATGTTGATCCATATGGCTGATGAGCATGAATCTCGCAGTGTGTTATAGATTCATCAAACACGATGGGCGTGTTAATATTCACTATCTCTTCCTCCATTTTCTCGTATACAGCAGATGCAGACAATGCAGATCGAATAATCTCTTAAACACCTTTTCCACGCACTTTCAGGCCCAAATTCTTCAGAAACTAAATGTTTTGAGGTGTTATCGCTTTGCGCGTCGATTCCCGACTGGCTATCCATGTTGACTTATTTGGATTTTTATTACTCCTGTTAAAAACGATTCCCATTGCTTTTTATATGCAGACGAATAGTGATGACTTCACCACGAAAATTTACCAAATCACCGTCCTGATCCACAATTCGAAGCTGTATATTGTCTATTATTCGACTTGTGATTGGCAGATAAATAATATGCGATGGCACTTCGACAATTTTATAACCAGGCGGTACAGTAGGAAAAAATTCATGGATTGTATGTACTCTTTGCTCATTGACGTATGCACCACTCGTAATGCTACACTCGACACGCAGGGCGTTTACTTTGAGAATGGCGACTGGAAGATCAGACTTGTGTTTTTTATTCGCTTCCAGTTTACGTTTTGTGAATCCTAACAAACGTCCAATCGAATCATCGGGAATGAAATTTATTTCGCAATCACATTCAATTTCACTGCACAAAGTATTATTATTGGGTTTGATGGAAATTTTCTTATCCAACAATTCGGATTGTAAATACGCCTCAATATCCTCTATTTCATAACTACCAGTAGGTATCGTTAATACGTCATTTCCCACATAAAACTTATTATTTCCATCATCTATATTTGGTATGGAATTAAAGGTCAATAATTCAACCAGCCCAAGAGTGTAGTTTTTACTTGGTGATAATTCGATTGGTGGAAAATATTGAGCATCAAGTATGGAAGATGTTCCAGATATTGTCAGTGTAAAACTATCATCCATGATGGCAAATTGACGACTAATCGCATAGTATCACTGTATCCTACATATATAGAGCGTACTTATTTTTACGATGTAACTGCTTACAGAGAAATTTCAGACACCAATGACCACATTCAATACCATCATAATCTTGATATCTATTAT
Source organism: Heteropelma amictum (assembly GCA_959613375.1). NCBI lineage: Eukaryota > Metazoa > Arthropoda > Insecta > Hymenoptera > Ichneumonidae > Heteropelma > Heteropelma amictum. Next base: position 340,759 of record OY390729.1, read on the forward strand.
AATTGTATCTAACGCTACCAACATCGAAATATTTCAAAAGTTCTGGCGGTGGTTGAATATTGCCGAAACTGTCAAAATAAATTACTTTTTTGCCCGACTTTTTGTATGCGACCCAGTGTGTACCAGGTCCAACATATTTGTCTAGATTCACAATGGCTGATTCACATTTGAGAGGTCCACTTGATGGTAGTCTATCGCGCATAAACACTCCGCGAAAATGTGGAATCTTCATGATCTTTGCATATTTCAGTAAATCTATGTCGGATAGTGGTTGATGAGGTAGCGTCACTTCACGTTTTTTGACGGCGTGATATAAAGACCAAGCCCTCGCTTATATGGTTTTAAATGCAATCCCTTGCCCAATGCTATAGCCTCAATCGTTCGATTATGTCGCTTAGTCTCATCCAATTCTCTTTTGGCAGCTTGAGCGGCTCCAACAGCTTTAGCTATACTAGCTACACCACCAGTCAATGCCCCAGCAGCACTGAGTCCGGCAAATATCGGTATGAGAAATGGCAAAAAACCTCCAATCTTCTTAGGTACAGGCAAAACACGAGGTGTACGTAATTTACGTTTCATGATAATTGATCTCTTGACAATTGTTCTTGCACCTTTGAGAGCACTTTTAATAATTTTCATTGGATCATTGCTGCGTACCATTGTCTTCTTCGCAGCATTGACAACGTTTTTCCAGTCCACTTTCTCGTGCCCCATACCAATTTTCCTTTTAGTCTTCATAATGTTTGTCACAGCCCAGGCACTCGTTTTCTCACCGATACTTGCGTCTCTAGCGTTGACTCTCCGCCAAGCTTGTTCACTTAATATTTTATCGGCTAGATGTCTTGCTTCGAGATCGTTAGGATGTTTCGAATATGCAATGTCATGTTCCTTGCAAGCTTTATCCAGAGGATTAATTCCGGGGTCACCGCGTGCTAGACGTTTACCCAGTTTTGTGCCAGGCCCACAGTATTGATAACCGGGCAAATGTAGCTCAATCGGAAGTCTATTAATTAAATTGTTGATCAGACCTTTTCCGCGTTTGCTCATGCTCGCACAAAGTCTAGTACTCGACTAATGGATAAATATTATAAAAACAGGATCTTATACAGTAAGGATGTTAGTTACGATGAAGCAGAGGTCGAGAGTAGGCCAACTGCCTGTTATGAATTTCGATGAATTTACGCGTGGTGATGGGAGGGAAAAAAGAAAACGTCATGGCGAATTATTGCCTAATACCATTCGTGCTATATTCTGTGGTCCATCAAACTGTGGCAAGACAAATGCATTGCTCACTCTCATAATACATCCCAATGGGCTGAGATTTGAAAACATTTATCTTTATTCTAAATCATCGGGACAGCCAAAATATAAGTTGCTGGAGCGTCTTCTCGAACCAGTGAGTGAGGTTCAATATCACACATTTAATGAGCATGAACAGGTGGTGTCGCCAAGTGATGCACGATCTCATTCCATAATGATTTTCGACGATGTGGCTTGTGAAAAACAGGATAATATGAGATCTTTCTTTGCCATGGGACGACACGAGATGGTCGACAGTTTTTACCTGTGTCAAACCTATGCACGTATTCCTAAACATCTCATACGTGATAATGCAAATTTCGTGGTATTGTTCAAACAGGATGAAATGAACCTTAAGCATGTGTATAATGATCATGTCAATACAGATATGACATATACAAAATTCAAGAATTTGTGCTCGGAATGTTGGAATTCTGACAAGTATGGATTTATGACAATTGACAAGGATAGCGATATTACTGATGGTCGATATAGGAAAGGTTTTGATGTTTTTCTCTGCATTAAATAATCATGTTTCATGCAAAGAGAGGCAGTATCGTATGTGACACAAGATGAAGCACGCACAGTTGTTGAAGGAAAAGAATGTCTTACATCAACTTGTTAAAGTAAGTGATGTAATCAGACGAAAACATAGAATGCTAAAAACGGGCAAAGATGATATTGAACGTACAAGACGTGAAGTCTTTAAACCAATAGTAGCACCATTGGAGAAGCTGATATCAAACAGAGACATGCTGAAGGATGAAATTAAAGATGAAACTACAGATGAAAGAATTAAAAAAGAGGAGAAAGTCGATGCAGAGGCCGAAGAAATAGAAGAGGAAGCAGCTGATGATGATTATGGGAAGAAAAAAATGGAGAATGACTTTGCACTGGGAGACGTCTCTTTCAAATCAATGTATGAAGATGCTGTCGATGACCATGATAATTTTGATGATGATGATAACAATGATATTGGTGAAAAATCAATTCATCATAATGATGATAATACTGAAAATGATATGGATAGCAATGTAGATGAATTAATAAATGAATATCTCGTATTGTTGCAAACAAACAGAAAAGCGGGTTTGGATGTTTCATACGGTGTACGTCAGCTTGCAAGTAAGAAAATAATGATTGGTGATTCTCCTATAGTGTTCAATACTCATGAGATTTGTGTAAAGGATACAAAATATCCGAAAACCATTGGTTTGGTAGAGCTATTATTTAAAAAGAAGCCCGATGCTGATACCCTTACAAAAGACGATTTGAAACATTATGGGAATATCGTGATCTCAACGAATGCACATAAAAAATATTATGAAGCAAGTGGTGCGATACGAAAAGATACTAGCTTCAAATACAAGACCTATATTGCAAAGATGGACTCTTTTCATAGTGGTCAAGGCATGTACAAGACTGCTGAGAAAAATATGAAATTTGATTACGTTTATTGGGATGATCCTAATGAACTGGTGGATCGTTTACGCCTACTTATAGCATCACAGTCCGCTGGAAATCTCTCACATTCGAATGAAATTATCGCAATTATTGAGGAATTACGTGAAGCTGAAATCATTTATTAACGCCATCATCGAAACAATTTCATGCATTTGAAATATGGCGGTTATGGTGGTTGGATCACGTCTGAAATCATTTATCAACATCATCATCACAGTGACTTTGTACATTTGCAAGATGAGTGTTGACGTGTTTGGACGACAGTTGGCGAGAAGAAGTGCAATTAGAAGTAGTATTTCTGGGAGTCGTGGTCCTCCCGGTCAAGGATTTAAATTGACCCTCGATGGTCAATATGACATGAATAATAAACGATTGTGCAATATCGCTGATCCAGTTGAACAAAACGATGCCGCATCTGTAAAAGTTATGCAAAGTGCTATAGAACAAGAAGTTCGTCTTGTATACAATGTTACATCATCCCTGCGCAATGATATCGATAATAATGCTATAATGATTCAGGCTCTTGAAAAAAATCTCGAGACTCATATGAAACATCAAATTGATATTGATGAAGTACTTGAAGATCTCTCGTCTCGTAATTCTCAGCTCATTGTTCATCAGGATGAGAGACTGAGAGCATTCGAGAGAAATAGGAGTGAAAATGATAAATTAATGATCGTCAGTCTAGAATCACGCGTGAAAAAGCAGTTTAAACAGATTCAAATAGATTTTAAAGCGGTGCAAGAACTGATTGTGCAAAATTCCAAAATAATTGGCCTTTTGGAAGAACGACTAAACGCTCTGGAGAATGATGTCGGACGAGAAAACAAAGGAGGTTCTAGTTCATGAGCTACATAAACCAGCTCGAAGGAATTACCCACGTCGACGTGTTGATATCTATGGTTTGGATGAGACCTGGCAAGCTGACCTTGTAGATATGTCATCTTATGCGCGACAAAACTTCAACTACAAGTTTCTACTCACCGTCATCGATACATTTTCAAAGTTTGCCTGGGCCGTACCCATTAAAAGCAAATCTGGCAAACATACAACAATTGCAATGAAGTCCATACTTGCTAAAGGACGCGTCCCGAAAAATTTACATGTAGATCAGGGAAAAGAATTTTACAATGCAGATTTTAAATCAATGATGAAAAATTTCAATATTCACATGTATTCTACGTATAGTAATTTAAAAGCATCTATTTGTGAACGTTTTAATCGTACATTAAAGAACAAAATGTGGATAAAATTTAGTCTTCGTGGCAATTACAAGTGGGTTGACATTCTCGACACTTTGATAGCTGAATACAATAATACGATACATCGTACTATCAAATTAAAACCGAGGGACGTCAATACTACAAATGAAAAACAAATATTCCACGATATTTATGACAAAGCGGCGAATAGAGCGAAAAAAATGCTGCCAAAATTTAGAATCGGCGACAAAGTACGGATTAGCAAATTCAAGAATGTCTTTGAGAAAGGTTATACACCAAACTGGACGACTGAGATATTTATGATATTCAAAGTAAGGAAAACCACTCCTGTGATGTATCATCTGAAAGATCATCGAGATGAGCCTATAGCTGGAGGATTCTATGAACAGGAATTATCAAGTGTCAAATATCCAGATGTTTATTTGATTGAAAAAGTTTTGAAGAGACGTGGCAATCGACTACTCGTTAAATGGTTAGGTTTTGACAACACGCACAATAGTTGGATAAACGATCAATAAAAAGCAAAAAATCATTTTGTTTTCTCTTATTCTTTTCCTTCTACCAATCCATGGCAATGGGTATTGTAATATCCTTCTTCTTCTTCTCTTATTCTTCTTCGAGAAAGCTATAAAGGTAAAATTGAGGATTCAAAAAGGTTGACATTTTTTCCAAGATGTAGTCCATTTTATTCAAGATTTTTTTTTTTATTCATTATACAAGAAAAAAATCATTATTCTCAATCATATACAAAAATTATTTACAAATTATTTACATATCATTTTATACAATATTACTGAACAAAGTATATACATCTATTTTTACACATGAAATGTTATAATTTTTTTCATAAAAATAATTACAAAGGTATCCTATAATGTCCCCATGGCAAAGTGTTTGTAGTTTCAGGTATGATATACCGCTTGTCGTCATGTGGACTAAGAGCAATTTTTGTCTCTCTAATCGTATACACTTTATGTAATTTTGATCGTATGCATGACTGTTGACATCTAATTTCAATTTCCTCCTGTAAACATTGCACATAGTCATTAAACGTTATTGTTCGTGCAACGACATTACTTTTGACACCCTTGATCTTTTTTACATCTTTTTTATTATCAACACGAAGAGCATACATTTTTGCTCTCAGTCCGACGAACTCGGTCATTATTGCGCCATTATTTTCATCTTTCATGAGACCTGGTACTTTCTTGTTGACTAGCGGTATACCATACATGTTGTCCACCGAATAATCACTAGTATCGAATCTACGTATGTTACATTTCATGTCCTCATATGCATCGTCACACTCGATGTAATATATGAGACTGTCAGTGTCGGTGTACATAACTTTTGACTTATTCCCATATAAAGGACTCATGAATTCGTGATGAAATTCATACAAACACGTCTTGGATATGTCAAGTATGCTCATACCGACATATATTGGTTTGTTGAATTTCACTTCGAGCTTACGTAGTTCGATAGCCACGAGATTTTCCGAAAAAACACTACAGCTATGGAAATTCGGTTTCGAAATCATTGCCTCTGCCCCATAACGACCATCCCATTCTGTTAAAAGTCTAACGTCTACATGATTTCTCACATCTTCCATCGTTTTGCCAAACACTGCATTATTCATTAATTTAAATAAAGTTTTTTCAAAATCATTATTTGCATTTGTACGAAACTGCGTATTCAATTCAATGTATGATTTTAACCAAGAAGATTGTTGAAATTTTAATATTCTATGAATTTTTGTTACTCGAAGACCATGTCGTATACACTGCTGCAAGTTACGATAATGAATTACATAACGCTTTTTCCCATATAGAGTCGCAAGTAGTTTTGTTTGACGCTTGGTGGGGGGTTTTTCATGTGTTGGACAAAACGGTAAATCCATGTGAGAATCATGTAAATGTTGTGGATAATCAATGTCAACTTCAAGGATATAGCCGGTGGGGGAATCTAGCGAAATTGTCATTACATCAAAGTAGGAAACATTCTCGACCCAGTGAAAACTGGAGTATGGCAATGGTTGACACATTGCCCATCCATACAAATTATTCACATCAAAGTACATCAAGTATGATGACTTTTTCGATGGATCAAATGTTTCAATGTACTTGTTATTAGCCTGTGCATACCTGCTGGAGCTTAAACCACCGCGTATACCACGTTCCACAAATAAAACCATATCAATGTCAGTCAATAATTCAAATTGAATATTTGTATGTTCTAACATAGCATCCCATGTATATCCTGGAAGTGTATAGTGATACGGGGGGTCAAGTCCATAACTTTTTATACAGATATCACGAAAGTTTTTAAAAACGTCTGCTAATAATAAGACATCCGTGTTCAGATACAAATCGCTATATTCCCCAAGCGTTTGAATGGTAAACCGTTGCCAGACGTTTTCAGCGTGAGCATACTCACTCTCGCTTATCATGCTACCAGTCAATGAACTATAGAAAGATTCTAGTGGAGGAAGGCAGGTGTCATCCAACTTGCTAATACTGTCGATATACTCATGTGGGAAGACACCTTTTCGAGTGGACAATGCAAAGTCATTGACTGGTAAGTTATCAAATTGTGATTTAAAAATGTTTAGCTTATCAATCGTTAAAAATGATCATAATTTATCAAGACTAGTATTTAAAAATTTATATAAATCAATGAAGCGCAATTTTATCTGATGTTGTGTTACGTTCCGGGAGAGGGATCGAGTACGAGTCTTGTGACCACCGGATTTGGAGCGCGAAGATTTGAATATCTTTCGCCGGAGAGTCTCTTGGTTGGTCCGCGACTCGCGAAATACAAATTTATTATCAATGTGGGTTTTTATACCCGATACTCTTCGGAGATGTTTCGGGAGTTCTGAATCGGAGAAATCCTTGAGTGATTTCCCGAATAAAATATTAGCCGATTTAACAATTTAACAGAGTTTTATTTAATACTTTAATCACTATTGTTTTACAAGTTCGGTACAATTTATTATTTATCGATAATAATTCGGATTATCGCGGATTGAAAGATCTCGGTCTCGTCAATCGAGTTTTACTAATTCGGTCAAAGTCCGGGTAATTTCTAAGTGAATTTTGCCTGGATTTTAACGGACGTTACGACCACGTGAACAGAGTTAAACTTTTATCGAAGTGAAGCGCTTGTTGTAACTTATACGGAGTTTATATAGTAAGTTTTGATCTAGGTAGTGGGAGATGATTCGCGTCTCCCACGGATTAACAAAAAGGGCATTCACCCGTTACAAGGTGGGAGGAAGCAGCCCTCTCTATTTTTAAATGTTACAAAGTTGTTAAGCTGCATTTGGATATTTCGTTGCAGCGTATAGAGTTTTTGTTTTATCAGTTTTTTTATCGTGGCGACGCATAGACGCGCGCATTGCGTCTAGAAGTCGTTGACCCTTTTCGGGGGGCTTTCTGACATTTGGTTTTTGGGCTCGAGTATGACTTTAGATAGGAGTTATCGCAGTTCGAAAATAAAAGGCGGTATATTATAAAGTTTATGTTGTACCCTTACTTGTGGGAAAACACTTGAAGAGTTTTTCCCTTGCTCTATTTTAACTTTTACGACTTTTTGAGGAAATGTCCACTGTCAATCTCAGAGGAGGCCTGTGAAAGAATTTGTATGCAGTGGTTTTTATATTGAGAAGAGTCTTACAGAGAAAAGTAGAACGCACGTGCAGTGCTTTAAGTTTTTGGAAGAGGGGTATTTTACGACTGTCGTAAATTTGGGTGCACTTAGTGACTACATATGCTTCGCCGAAAGAAGATACCAATAGACGCGTGCCCTGCAAGTACCTACTGTTGGTATTGCGTGTTTTTTAATGGGGGCTAAAAAAAGAGTTCGAGCGTGAGAGCTGGGACGTAACAGTCGGAAATCATTCGATGTGTGAACTGTTTTCGTAAAGGAAATACATTTTTCCTTTTTTATTGGTAGTACGTTAGTTTTCCCTTCAAACGCTGTAGCAATATCCTTGATAATGAAATGTGCATCATAGCCTGATAAATTATGAAAAACTATTGGAATAAAAAATGATTGCTTGTAATTAAGGTTACAATCGGAATGTGCTGGGCCTCTGTAATTTCCAGTCAGATGACAATGATCGCGTACGCGTACTTCAAGAGGTTGAAATGGTTTTTCACATATATGGCAGGTAGTGAAGGTTCGGAAATTCTCCCATTGATCGACTGTTAACTTTGTCATGGAGACATTTTTTGACAATACATCATTAACACGAAAAGCTAATTTTTTAAATTCTTCAATAAACCATTCCACGCTATCAGCACCGCGATGAGAATAATATGCTGATTGAGCATCATCGTAGGTACACTTTACAAAAAACGCTACGCTGAATACCTCATGTCGCTCATACAAATTTTTCTCAACCGCTTGTTGATCAGTCTTCGCCAAGACACATTCAAGATCGGCATAGACAATGAAAGGGAGCCGCTCTTTATTGGCCACATTCTTGAATTTGAGCCATTTGTCCTCTTGACTCGGCAATACAATTGCGCAATCGTTCATTCTGTTGCAATCGATCATGTGTATCAAGAGTTTATCATTACTCTTGAAGTAATGTAAACAGCTGTGGAAGACAAAAAAAGAAGCGTTATGCAGTGTTTTTTCCACATTATTCATCTCTTTTGTGTGGAATATTTTTTTAAATTTGAAAATCTTACCGATCGCAGATGAACAAATGACGCTTGCCTTTTGTAAGTTGGGAGCCGACTAATCTTGATAAATCTTTGATCCATGCAAAATGACCGATATTATCATTTGATGGAATATGCAATAAGTTCACATGACGATCTTTCTTGCAGTCCGTGAGATGAACCGGATAAATACTGTCCTTCTCTCCCATTGCATACACATTAGTTGAAAACTCATTTTGAGACTCAATTTTTTAAATATTGTTTACACACACAGGGAACTCAATCCCTCGAAGGTTTAAAACGGTTGACCAATGCGGGTATGATGGTTCGCGTTCTGCATTATTATCCGTGGGGTACAGTGCAGCGCAGCAACCATTGCCCATACAAAGCATGCATTGTCCATCGATTGCACATTCACAACAGCTTTTCTCAACGCAATTTTTCGAGGAATTTCAACGTGACATCCAGCGCGCATTGGATTATATTTATTTACATTTATCATCAAATTGCAAATTTTCACCAACGACCACCCACTGTCACGATCTTGAAAATCCTCCAGTGCTGTTAAAGTGGGCTCAACCACGCATAACCTGTACCACTCGTTCAAGTCTGATGGATTAAACAATTCCTTATTTCGCGTATTGACACTTTCATTCAGTCGTTTATCACCTGTTAGGAATTCACCGTTGAGAATTGTGTTCACTTTGACACTTTGATGATTTCCTATAATGTCTTTCATGTGTGAACATACCAATGAACTGGCATCCTCCAAAAATTGTCGCGGATCAATATGTTTTTTATTCAGCACACATCCGGTCAGTATGCGGCCTAGAAACGCTGAATCAATTTCACGCCATAAAAGGTCATCATCAACTCCTGCACCCGTATGAATAAACTTTCCACGTGTAGATCTTTTCAATCCTTCGAGACGAGCTATTTGAGCGATGAGCGATTGTTGATTCCCTGTAGATAATCGCGGTCGTTTAATTCTTGCCTCATCTTCCAAAGACTCAAAAAGAGCATCACATTCCCATTCCCATGAAAGATATTCTTGTGTCGAATTTATTCGCACTAGCTGCTCACACAAATTTTGCACTGTCGGAAGATTTTCCATATTTATGGAGGACAAAAAGTCGATCAAACACTTTTAAGGCAAAAAAGAAATCTTCGTAGCGCAATCGTTCGTGCTGTAAGCGAACGGAAAAAAAAAATTTCGACACAAAAAAAAGGGTCCTCACGATGTCGACAAGTCAACCGCTGGACTGAAAATGGTTAGTTTTTATGGATAGAATCCAGAATGCCTTGGAGAACAATTGTTGCCTCAGACTTGGAAATTGATCCTTTTCCATAGAGCATCTCTACAGTCTTAGTTACTTTCCATCAACTCTACAACCCATTTTTTTTTTGTGGCTTCAAGATGACATTCTCTATAGAGGATAAAGGACGTGTCCCAAACTACAATAGAATAGATTTTACTACTTTCTCCATGTAAAAACAGTAGAAAACCTGAATTTTCGTCAAAACTCAAAGACAATTTTTTTCTACATCCGATTGTGAAGTCAACGTGGATGACTCCAACATGTATGGGAAAGCGTCCTTATCTTGCATCGCCATCAAAATCAGGTTTGAAAAAGAAAATTTACGACTTTCCCATCCCTGCATAGTGTACTAAAGAAAATGCAAGTGGGGCCTTGCATGCTTCAAGCCCTTTTTTTTTGCTCAAGAAAACGTTCCCCAACTTTCGCAAGAGACAAAAATGGGGAAGGCAAAACGACAAAATTGTAAGACCTTGGAAAAATTTCTGCATAGTTGTGAAACGAACGTTGAGCACGAAACATCCGCAAGTGTAAAATGGCTGAAGAAAATCAAATGATGGACGTTGAAGAGTTTGACAGCATGAGTGAAAACTCCAGTGACGAAATTGCGCCAGCAGACTCCGATTATGAGAGCGATGAGGAACGGTCCTACACTACGCGGCTTACTAAAATAATGCATCGTGCTGAGTTGCAGGGTGATCCCGACAACAGAAAAGTTTGTGCGGTGATGTTTTATTATTACGCTGGAGGTGATAAACGGTTTTGTGCACCGGGTTTTAATGAAATAAGTGATGCATTCGAATGGTTTGAAGCAGTCAGTCGTCATAAGACTGCGAAATATGACAGGATTCGCGATCGTCGGTGTACAGAGTGCCAGATGCCTCTGTATACAATTATACCGATCAGAATGTGTCAAATTTGTGTACCGAATTCAAAATAGTCTATGACGTTTATATATCTGTGTGTAACGGCCCTATCCTATAACCATTCCTTTCCCACACAACACCTTACACCTACAGCAACCCTGTCATCATTTCGTTCCCATACACATCAGCACCTCCCATTTCGGCACACAGCATCCCTGGGCCACGGTCCCACGGTCCAGAACAATGCAACTTGACCATCCCCGTCACTTCACACTTCCTCCACTTCATTAGCGCTAGTCCTAATCCTTAGTTCTTCTCCAACCGTTCAACCGTAAAGACCAATTAATAAACGCTCAACTCTTACTCTCATTTCCGATTATAATTCATTTATTCATTCCGCATTCGACCATCACAACTGGCGTCAGAAGTGGAATCTGAACTCCGCAATCCACCAAAAATTAACAAAAAGAAAGAAACTTGTGTGGGAAAAAATAACAGTGTGGTGTGAGCAAGTGAGGTGTGAGTGTGGCCAATCGACGCCGAAAACCGGAAGAAAGGAAGGGAAATTGTAGCAGGAAGGAAACGACAAAAAAAAACAGCACAAATTGGGATTATTCACGATTATCTTGGCGCTTATGTAAGTACCGGCCAAATTTTTCTTTGAAATTCGTGCATGCGACGATACTCTTCATACTCTGTATTGCGAGCGTGCGTCGGTTCTACGACCATATGTATTCCTCACACACACACACACACATACACTCATTCACGTTTCTATAACCATTGCTCGCTCAAGCAACGTTCATCGTTCCCTCTCACTCTCGCCCGCGCAACAAAACACTGCGTCACTCGAATTCCGGTCTTCTATTACACTGACCGGCAACAAAATCACTGGCGGACACGTCAGTGATAATTCCCGTGACGACCCTCGTAATCACCCTCGCGACCAATACCGTCACAACTCTCGCGACCGATACCAAAACAACCCCCACGACCAATATCGAGATAACTCTCGCGACCGCTATCGTACGAACTCGCAAGATAGAAACGGTCACACGAGCCACCGAGACAATTCAAGCACAAGGTCGGAAAACGTAGACAAGTGTAATGATCTCGCGACAAAAAACGGGAGTGCAGCTCCGCGGAACAGCGCGACGCCGAGCCCTTCGACAGAACGCGCGTCAACGTCGAACCAATAAAATCAGGTGACCCGGAGATCAGAAAAGCGACAATATGTCTAGGGCTCACCAAACGGCGAAAACCACCAACAGTGGCCATTAATTCACCCGACATAAACAAACGAAACTCTCGATTCCTAATAGACACAGATGCACAAATAATTTTGGCTAAAATATCTATCATACGGCATAAAAACAAAATCGACCCACAGATAATTTACGAACTTTCAGGAATTACAGAAGGTATATTATACACAACCGGCAAATATACCATCCGAATCGAAAACATTAATGTCGAATTCCATGTCGTCGAGGAAACTATCCCTGTTCCATACGATGCAATTCTCGGAGATGCACTTTTCAAAGACACACCCGCCGATATATTATACACAAAATCCTGTATTACATTTCCCGACTCTATAATACCATTCGAGACCCAAGAAGAAATTAACATCCCTGCCAGATCAAAAACTTTGATATCAATCCGAATAAAAGATACCGACTTATCCGAAGGGTTTATACCAAAAATCGAAACGATCGAAGGTTTGTTTCTCGGCAACGCTATCGTAACAAACCGTGGTGGAATAGCGTACATAGGGGCGATTAACACAACCAGTCATGACATCTCTTTCGCAATCCCAATTGTCGAACTGCAGCCGATCGAACAAGTATCAAAAACACCTGATGACATTGAAAGTAATTCTCGCGATACTCAGGACGAGCACCGCGCAGCAATTTGCTTAGCAGTTACAGACGGAAACAAGGAAAGGTCCGAAACGGTAAAGTCACTCTTGCACCTAGATCACCTAGATGACACAGAGAAAGACAGTGTATCCCAGCTTGTTTTGGAACATCCTCATCTGTTTAACCTGCCTAATAAATGACTTGGATACACGACTGTAGTGAAACACGAAATTAACATTACCGATGACAGACCCATTAACACCAAACAATATCGATTCCCTCAAATACACAAATCTGAAATAAATGAACAGGTCCAGGACTTATTGAAAAAAGACATCATACAACCGTCTCTGTCTCCATATAACTCTCCGGTTTGGATAGTCCCCAAAAAATCAGACGATTCAGGAAAAAAAAGGTAGCGTATGGTTATCGACTTTCGGAAACTCAATGGAAAAACCATCCTCGACGCATACCCGTTACCAAACATCATAGATATTCTCGACCAATTGAGCAAATCGCGATACTTCTCGGTTTTTGATCTCCCATCCGGTTTCCACCAAATTGAGATGCACCCTCGAGACAAACCGAAAACAGCATTCTCCACACCGGGTGGACATTACGAATTCAATCGAATGCCGTTCGGATTGCGAAACTCACCGGCTACATTTCAGAGAGCAATGGAATCAATACTATCCGGACTCCAGGGTGCAGATCTTTTCGTTTATGTGGATGAGATTGTTATTTACGCAACTGATCTCGAACAACACGAGAAAAAATTTAGGCGACTCGCGAAACGATTGACTGACGCAGGTTTGACGCTGCAGACAAACAAATGTAAATTTCTCTGTAAAGAGGTTGCATATTTGGGTCATGTACCCCATTAGCGAAAATGGGGTACAACCGAAACCAGATTAAGTCGAGGCGATCAAAAATTTTCCAACCCCAACGGACAAAAAGACAATCATACAATTCCATGCATTAGCCAATTATTACCGAAGGTTCATTCAAAATTTCGCAAAAATATCCGCTCCTCTGACGAAAAAATTAAAACAATCAGAAAAATTCAACTGGACAACCGAATGTCAGGAAGCTTTCGAAACAATAAAAAATAAAATTATCAGCCAACCCATTTTACGATACCCAGATCATAACGAGCGATTTACATTAACAACCGATGCTTCTAACTATGCCATCGGCGCAGTTTTGCGTCAAAAATACGAAAATTTCGATCACCCGCATTTTACTCTCGAGCCCTCACGAACGCCGAAATTAAGTACGACACCACACATAAAGAACTGTTAGCAGTGGTAAAAGCGGTCGAACATTTTAGACACTATCTTTACGGGAAACATTTCACAATAGTAACAGACAAACAAACCAACCTTCACAAACAAACCAAACCCACCACAACAATTACAACGCTGGCAAGCCCTATTAAGTGATTACGAATACGACATCCACCATAAACCTGGAAAACTCAACGTCGTCGCGGACGCCATGTCAAGGAATCCATCAAAGATCCTACCGATTCGATTACGGAGCGAATCATCGGCCATCGAAAATCACGACACGAAAAACGCCAAAACCACACACCAGCCGGATACGCGCGGAAGGTCAACATCGGACAAACAATCAGGAAATCCATCACCTAGGAAAAAACGCGTCACGACATACAGCAACTCGGAACCATCGGGCACCGACACCGAAAACGAAGATTCAGACAGGAGACTACGGAGAACAATGAAGGAAAACACGCATAAAAAGTAAATCCCTCTATTGACTATAACAACTGCGATACGGTAACGGAAGAGGAGGAACTCACGACGGACAAATGGAAAACGACTCGGCAACCAAACGAAAGGTCAACGATTAAAGGAACCACGGACCCGGCAAACAATGTGTGAGCGTTACAATTTGTATCGCCCGCGAAGGTATTATTATTATTATGATTTAAATTTTGACGATCAGGCAAAGGCCAAATGAAGAAGAAGGGACAGTTCGACGCGAGGTCCTGTGCGGTGCGAATGTACAGACAGACACGTACGCTAACAATAAAAGTTGTATGTTTTCTATTTCTGTTTGATAAAACACCCCAATCATCCCTTACAATCTCAGAAGTGGGATGAGTGAACATAAGCCCTTAGACTAACCCCACAACTCGCGACGTTGAAATAAAATCCGAAAACGGAGTTTCGAATTTTGCAACGTACGTGCTCCAGATCGTTAGCATCATGGCGGATCGAGAGTAACGTTGTGAGTTCGCGTTCATAGTGTGCTAGCAAACTCGTTATTCCTATTATTCTTTCGACAACCGGGCTTTGAGGAAGATATTCAAGACTTATGATTTAATGATTCTTTAAAAGTTCAATAGCACTGGGACCGCGTGGACCGGAGATAGGTACACAAAAAAAAAAACAAAAAAAAAAAAAAAGGAAAAGTGTGTTCTCTCGATAGCATTTCGTGCGAATAGATTGGCGTAGGCAAAAGGCCGGTAATCGCCATTATTCTTGTCGAAAATTCACGTATCATCGAGTACCGGCTATCTCGTCGACACGTGACTTGTGGCGTGATTTACGTGACGTCACAGCCTCGCTCTTTTCGTGTCCTGGGTAAGCCGGAGCGCTTGTTGAATTCGTCTCGAGTGTTAAGTGAGAGAGAGAGAGAAAAGAGACAGAACCAGAGAGTATAGAACGCGTCTATCGAAATAGTCGAAACGCGTATACAACCGGCCCACGGGTGTCGAACTTATTTTGCGTATAGCGTGTTCGTATGAGAGTGCCATAAGTGAGACATTGTTTACGATACGAGTATTCGCTGTGAGCTAATTTTGGACACGCGGGACTACATAAACTGACTGAGTAATTGCGAGAGAGAGTGCGAGATAATCGCAAAGGAAGAAAAATGAAGGAAGCGACCGATTTTACAGTCGCTCAACTGAAATCAAAACTCCAGGAACGTGGCCTCCCATCAACTGGCTCCAAAAGCGAACTGATCTCGCGGCTACACGAGTCAGACCCGAGTGGAGCTTGGACGATGGATCTGCAAAACCCTGTAGCTAATGAGTCCACATCCAGGGATGGACGACATGAAACCGAACAGTATCCACAACCAGCGTCAGCTGAAAGAATGCAACGAGAAATCGAACTATTGAGGAGAGAACGAGAGCTCATGCATCGAGAGCTAGCTTTAATGCGGAGAGAAATGGAGGCTGTTCGTGTGACTCCTCTTAACGACGAAAGCAGGGTTCCCAAGGTCAATATAAAAATTTTGTCTGATTTATTCAGCGATTTTAGCGGAGCGGAAGATGCTTTTTGGAAATGGGAAAAGCAGTTACGGTTACTAAAGAATTCGTACGAATTGGACGACAACAACCCGAATATTAGCCGGATCAAAGTTGAAAGGAAGTGCTCTCGATTGGTTCCACTCGAAACCAGAACACATCGAAATGGATCTCGAACGGTTACTCGAGGAAATGCGGACAATATTCGACCAACGCCCTAATAAAGTCGCACTTCGCCGTCAATTTGAAAAACGTCAATGGAGAAACGGAGAAACATTTAACGACTACTATCACGAGAAAGTTATACTGGCTAATCGCGTCGACGTTCCAGAAGACGAGATTGTCGATTATTTAATCGATGGAATCCCGGATTATCGCTTACGCGATCAGGCTCGAATGCAAGGATTCAATAATAAAACGTTGTTGTTGACAGCGTTTGGAAAAATTTCGCTGCGTTCGTTTAAAGACGAAGGGAAAAGCCGCGATAAACGCGATTTGAATAACAAGCCCTACCTAAAACAGGCATCGTCGTCGAGCCAAGGTACGAGTGGGACTATGATGGATAGCCATCCAGGGAGGAAGTGTTTCCATTGCAGTAAAGCGGGCCATATTAAACCGCAATGCCCCGAGCTTTCAAAGAAGGACGTCTGTTTCACCTGCAATCAACCAGGGCATCGCTCGAGAGACTGCCCTCAAAAGACGGCACAGGTTAACAATATCTACCCAGCTCCCGTCGAGGAAGATGAGTATCATAAGAATGTTTTGTATACTATGTATGCGGACGGTGAAAAAACAAAAGTCGAGTTGATAACGCTATTGGACACGGGAAGCCCGATTAGTTTTATTAAATTGCGCTTTACTCCGAGTAGTATAATCGAACGTGCTGACGAATATTGTGATAAATTTCGCGGAATAAATAATAGTAGTCTGGTCATTATTGGAACGGTTAATCTCGAAGTAAGCATGGCTGGAAAAGCACAAATAACCTCACGATTAATGGTCGTGCCGGACTCTACGATGGCTTCGAGCGTAGTTTTAGGTAGAGACATTTTGAAGAGATTTGATCTTGGCTTGAGAGAATTGACAGACTTCTGCGGGAAAGAGATTGCGAGTATAGCTGGTATCGATATTTCTTCTCCAAGCGAGGACAAGACGGTTGCGCTAACGATAAACGATGCGATACCTATCGAAATACAACAGCAAGTACGGAAAATATTTAAAGAAAGTTACTTGGATTCTGCCCGCCCAGACGAGCCGAAGGTCAAAGCGGAGTTAAAACTAACACTATCCGGAAGTCAACCCTTCCGCTCCGCTCCGAGAAGATTATCCTATGTCGAAAAGGAAGAGGTTCGAAAAATAATTAACGGGTTGTTAGAGAGGGGGGTCATTAGAACGAGTGAGTCAGAGTATGCCTCCCCGATTGTGCTAGTGAAAAAGAAAAACGGAGAGACTCGAATGTGCATCGATTATCGAGCACTCAATAAAGTGACCCGCCGTGACAATTATCCACTGCCCTTAATCGAGGACCAACTCGACGTTTTGCAGGGCAAACGATATTTCACAACCCTTGATTTAAAAGACGGATTTCACCATGTCGCAATGGCAGACGACTCGATTAAGTATACGGCATTTGTTACTCCTGTCGGCCAGTACGAGTACGTGGAGATGCCGTTTGGACTTAAAGGCGCACCAACGACGTTCCAGCGATGGATCAACCGAGTTTTGAAAGAGTTTATTGACCAAGGCGATATAGTTGCATATCTCGATGATTTCATGATCGCGACCGAAACAATCGAACGGAATCTAAGCGTACTCGAGAATGTATTAGCGACGCTTGTCACTAATAAACTGGAACTGCGTATTGATAAATGTAAATTTCTGTTTACAAACATCGAGTATCTCGGATATCGCGTCTCTCGCGAAGGTATTAGTCCGACGGATGAAGGAATTGCCGCGATTAAAAGGTATCCGGCTCCACAAGACGAACGAGGTGTTAGACGATTCCTCGGTATGTGTGCGTATTTTAGAAAATTTATCGAGGGATTTTCGCTTATCGCAAAACCACTGCACGAGCTTTGCAAAAAGGGAGTACCGTTTCGGTTTGGCGGACTCGAGTTGGAAGCATTCGAAAAATTAAAAAGCAAATTAATCGAAGCACCGATTTTAGCTATTTATAACCCGCGAGACGAGACCGAATTGCACTGCGACGGCAGTTCGCAGGGGTACGGGAGTGTGTTACTCCAACGAAAACCCGACAACAAGCTGCATCCTGTATTCTATTTCTCGAAATTGACAAGTGAGACAGAGAGTAGATACCATAGTTTCGAATTGGAAACGTTGGCGATTATCTACTCTTTGCGAAGGTTCCGAGTCTATCTTCATGGGATCAAGTTTAAAATTATAACGGACTGTAATTCCTTGAAGATGACTTTGGACAAACGGGAAATCAACCCACGAATCGCGAGATGGGCGTTAGAACTCGCGAATTACGATTACACGGTCGAGCATCGAACAGGAAGTAGGATGCAGCATGTGGACGCGCTCAGTCGTGCTAGAAATGTATTAGTAATTGAGGATAATCCCTTTGAGGTCAATCTCTCTGTAAGCCAAGGTCGAGATCCTGTAATTCAAAAGATAAAAGATGTACTAGAAAAAACTGAACACCGCGCTTTTGAGATGAGGAACGGCCTCGTGTATAGGAAAGACGGAGGTGAGCTCCGGTTTTACGTACCGCAAGGAATGGTCGCGCACGTTATAAGGAGATGTCACGACGAGATGGGCCACTTATCGGTCGAGAAAACTTGCGGTGCAATTAAATCGTCGTACTGGTTTCCCAACATGAAAGAAAGGGTAGAGAACTACGTACGAGATTGTTTAAAGTGCATTGCTTTTAACCCGATTACGGGAAAAGCGGAGGGATTTTTACACAACCTCCCGAAAGGTAACGTACCCTTTTCGACGGTACATATTGACCATTATGGGCCAATTGAGAAGGAACGATTGACGAAGCGGCACATTCTCGTCGTGATTGACTCTTTCACTAAATTTACAAAATTATACGCGACGAAAACGACTACGACGAGCGAAGCTATCGAATGTTTGCGACGTTTCTTTCAGGATTATAGCCGCCCAAAATGCATCGTGTCAGATCGGGGCACTTGCTTTATGTCACGCGATTTCGACGAGTTCCTCAACGACAACAATATCAAGCATGTACAAATCGCAACTGCGTCTCCAAAAGCTAACGGGCAGGCTGAACGCGTAAATAGAATACTGGGGCCGATGTTGGGTAAATTAACCGATAACACCTCCGGCCAATATTGGTACAAAATTTTGAGTGATGTTGAGTTTGCTTTGAACAATTCGGTGAATAAATCAACCGGCGAAACGCCCGCAAGGTTGTTGTTCGGTGTCAACCAGCGTGGAAAAATACCAGACGAAGTTAGAGATTATGTAGAAACCATCGTGCCAACACCGCGTAATTTAGAGGTGCTGCGAGCAGACGCTGCAGCTAAGATCGAAAGATCGCAGAAATATAATAAAACCTATTTTGATAAGAAACACAAACAAGCGCATAAATACGAGATCGATGACTATGTCATGATAAGGAATTTCGAGAGCACAGCAGGAGCACCACAAAAAATTATCCCAAAATTTAAGGGGCCATATCGTGTAACAAAAGTTTTGCGGAATGATCGATACGTCGTCGCTGACGTGGAGAATCACCAGGTCACCCAGAGGCCATATTGTGGTACCTGGGAGGCTATGAACATGAGACCC
Source organism: Heteropelma amictum (assembly GCA_959613375.1). NCBI lineage: Eukaryota > Metazoa > Arthropoda > Insecta > Hymenoptera > Ichneumonidae > Heteropelma > Heteropelma amictum. The sequence goes on from OY390729.1 coordinate 360,522, forward strand.
TGGTGTCCCCACGAAATTCCTGGTCGCGCGATGAATGTACGTGTGAACGAAAAGAAAGACAACGAATGAGCAAATAGTTTTATGTCGTCCGAGTCGGACTTTCGTCAGGAACGGCCGAACTGTGAGCGTTACAATTTGTATCGCCCGCGAAGGTATTATTATTATTATGATTGAAATTTTGACGATCAGGCAAAGGCCAAATGAAGAAGAAGGGACAGTTCGACGCGAGGTCCTGTGCGGTGCGAATGTACAGACAGACACGTACGCTAACAATAAAAGTTGTATGTTTTCTATTTCTGTTTTATAAAACACCCCAATCATCCCTTACAAATGAAAAACGAAAACGAGTGGAAACAAACAAAGAAGAAAACAAACTGAGTAAATTAATCGACAAATACAATGCTAAACAGGAGCGGCCACCGAAGGCAAACGAAAATAAGCTAACAAAGCTAATCAACGAATATAATCTAAAACAAATGAAGCAGAGTGCAAACGAAGAAAACAAATTAACAAAATTTATCAACGAACATAATATGAGGGAACAACGGAAACAAGATAAATCGAGAGCAAAGCAAAGGAAACGAACACACAGCAGGCGATAAAGAAATTAACGACGGTAGAAGAAAGCCAAAGGCACACGAGTCGGTCAACAGGCCGGATATGGGAGACAATACAGCCGACGCATCGGAGATCAGGCCAACGTCCCAATTACATCCATCAGCAACGGAAAGAGCGAACGAACAGGCTACCACGAAACATCCTGAAGTGGAACCGAACTTCCGCTCACCAGCAACATTTAGCGAAGTAACACCGGCGACTTCAGGTGACAAGGCGACTGAACCAAATTTCCGTTCGCCGCCACGACTCGACGAGAATCGAGCAACTCATCACCCGACTCGCGAGATAGCGGAGAAATCGCGAGAACAGTCAACAAGCCAGTATCAAACCAACAGCGATACGCCGAAACGACCGATCCGACCACCAGAATCGACTGACGAAAATAGCACGACATCAACAACAGAACGACGACCTGGCAGACCAAAATCGAGCAAAAATGACATGACAACGGACAAACCCTCGCCAGCAGTAACGAACGATTATGGCAACCTCGCAGCCGAAATACACCAAAGCGATTCCGATGGAGATCCACCTTACGAACCATCGCAGTACCACAGAAAACGCCCGGCATTACCAAAGGCAGCGCCACAAACAAGGCACATGACTCAAACTCAAATATCAGCAGATGCTCATCAACGGACATTTCACGGCGGGACTCAGAGCACACTGGCATATCTGCGAACGGGCTACTGGATCATCGGCGGGCGGGTTCCAGTTCGCTCCTACATCTTACGATGCGTTACGTGCGCTCGTCAGAGAGGACTCAAGGCTCAGCAACTCATGGGTCAGTTGCCTCTCACTCGGGCGACACCGTCTCGTCCATTCCTCTTCACCGGGGTCGATTACGCGGGACCAGTATTTCTCAAAATCGGTCCAAAACGAGGACGCGGGACGCGATCTCAAAAGGGCTGGTTGTGCATCTTCGTATGCTTCTCAACTTCAGCGCTGCATCTCGAGCTTGTTTCAGACTTGACCTCTGAAGCATTCATCGCGGCGTTCCGCCGATTTACCGGACGTCGGGGCATTTGTCACACACTCTACAGTGACAACGGGACAAATTTTCATGGGGCAGCCGCTGAACTTCGACGTCTCTTCTCAAGTGGAACTCGGGAATCTGAAACTCTCTCTCAGCTAATGGCGAACGACGGTACTCAATGGGTTTTCAATCCTCCGGGTGCTCCTCATATGGGCGGGAAATGGGAAGCGGCCGTCAAATCGGTCAAACATCATCTTCGGCGGACGATTGGAGAGTCGGTCCTCACGTTCGAAGAATTTACGACTCTTCTGATACAAATTGAGGCCGTACTCAACTCTCGTCCACTGGAACCACTGACTGACGATCCGGAAGATCTGTCAGCGCTCACACCGGGACACTTTCTCATCGGGGAGGCTCTTACGTCAATCCCAGAGCCTTCAGTCGAGGATCTCAATACAGCCAGGCTCTCACGATGGCAGCTCATTCAGCAACGGGTTCAATGTTTCTGGGCTCGTTGGTCACGGGGCTATCTGCAGCAACAGCAAGCAATCTCAAAATGGCACCATCCATCTCATGAGATTCGAGTCGGATCTCTGGTGCTGTTGACCGACGAGAGGCTGCCACCTTCCAAGTGGCCCTGGCGCGGGTTACAGCTCTTCATCCGGGACAAGACGGACTCACACGGGTAGTCACGATCCGAACGGCTACATCAACTCTTCAACGGCCAATCACCAGACTGGCGGTCTTGCCGATCTCATCCGGGAATCATACAATCGACAGCACGGCTGCCGATGGCGGGGAGAATGTTCAGGAATTACGCATTAATTCCTGAGTTAATTTTCATAATTCGCGCGGGTCAGGGCAACGCACGCACCGAGGCATTAATTTTCACTTTCGCCGTTGACGTCGCCTGTATTCGGGAAAATGCTCAATATCGATCGTATCATCGAGCGGCTTGACCCTTCCTCTTCCTCTTTCTTTCTCCGGCCTTCTGAACGACCACACGCGTCGTTTATCGCGAGCACATTTTCGGGCTACGTTTCTCCACACTGATATCTAAGTGTAATTCTCATTAAACTCATCGGCTCAGCAAATCTCAAATCAACGTCCAGTTAAACTCATCGGGAAATTAATCGGGTTTTCGGGAAGATCGCCGAGATCTCGGTGGATCCTTCTCGTGCGTAGACGCGCGCGTGGCCCTTGGCCATTTTCTCACTCGGGTCTTCGTCTTTCCTCATTCTGTCTCGCGGGAAACACTCACTCGGGCGGGTTTCGCATTATCCAACCATAAGTACTTTTAATTGTCCCTACTTTTAAATAAAGCTCAATATTTTTTACCATCGGCGACTCAGTGCGCACGCTTGTTCGACCTACACCAGATCACGCAAAAAACAATCTGCGTAGCTTGGACTGGTGGTTTCCACTGGCCGATAAGATCAGGCCATCGGTTGTGTGCAACCCCCGTGCTAACCGTTCGGGATGTGAACCTGGTCTAAATGTGCTTCATCTTAACATAAATTCGCTGCTTGGGCACATTGAACAACTACGAGAACTTGTGAGAATGCAACACTACCACATCATATCCATCTCGGAGACATGGTTACACGATGGCATACCGAGTAACCTTGTTGCTTTGGACGATTTCTTCCTCATTCGCCATGATCGAACGCTCTGTAAAGGAGGAGGTGTGGCGTGCTACGTTCAAAATTCATTGCAGTGCAAAATTTTAGAGTTGTCCGAAAACACCGTACTTAATGCTCCGGAATACATAATCCTTGATATTAGATCGCGAGTGACTGAACCGCTCTTACTTGCCTCTATCTATCGTCGACCAAAAGGCCTACTTTTCAATGCCTTTAAGGATGTGATTTCGAAATATCTGTTTGCCTACCGAAATATTATCCTAGTTGGTGATTTGAACTGTGATCTCATGAAACAGCATTCAGAAGCACAACACTTGAGGGACTTTGTTGCGTGTTACTCCTTACACATCGTTGAATCCACGCCGACTTATCATACATCTACAGCAAATTCTTGGCTTGACGTTTTCATCGTTGATGATAAGACCAAAGTCAAGTCATACCTCAAGTCGGACTTGCCGTTCGTGAGTGGCCATGACTCCCTACACCTGAGCTATGCATTTGCTACAGCTTCTGATTCTTCGCGCACCATTGCGCGACGCAACATCGAAAATTTCAATGTGGATCTTTTTCAGGAACTAATATCGAGTGCTCTCTTGTCTCAAGGGCTCTGGCAAATGTCACAAAACACCTCTATACACAACCTCATCGTTGCTATTAAAGCTTGTTCTAGTTCTCTTAAAGAAGCTTTGGACGCTGTGGCACCGGTACGCATCTTCCGGCCTAAACACCCTCATTCACCTTGGATCACGCCACACTTCAAGCAACGGATAATGGTCAAAGATACGCTGTATAAAAAGACCAAGCGATCGTCAAGTATTCTGGCTTTAGCCGAATATCGGGAATATAGAAACAACCTAGTCAAAGACCTTCGCTTGGCTAAGGAGAAACACCTGTTGGAGCGTTTTAACAGACTGAATGAGCCTCGTGCGATATGGCGTGAATTAGCCACACTCGGACTAATCAGATCCAAGAACATCACACCATTCAACTTTTTCACCAAAGAAACACTAAATGTTTACTTCGCGAATGTAGTTTCATTAGCTACGACAACTAATCTTAAGGCTATTGTCAGTGCTCTTGACGAGGACTTATTCTCTCCGACTTCATTCGATTTCTCGCCCATTACTGTGGAGTGTGTTACTAGTCTTGTTACGCAGGCCCCAGCATCATTAGTACCTGGTCCCGATGGCGTTTCGATGTTCATGATTCATAATTCCCTAAATCTGCTTGCTACGTTTCTTGTTAAAATCTTCAATGACTGTCTCAGACTCTCGTGTGTACCGCAGGAGTGGAAACTTGCGTTAATCAGGCCGTTGCTTAAAACCAACATCCCCACCTCGCCGTCTGATACCAGGCCTATAGCCAACCTGAGTGTCGTGGTGAAGTTACTTGAGAGAATAGTATTTAATCAAGTATATTCTCATCTACTTAAGAATGGCCTGCTAAGTGAGTTCCAATCTGGCTTCCGTCGAAGCTTCAGCACCCAAACTGCTTTACTTAAATTATGTCATGATACTCGAAAAGCAGTAGATGCTAGGAACATCACAATCCTGGTCCTTTTCGATTTCTCCAAGGCTTTTGACATGATCCCGCACGACAAGCTGCTGTTAAAATTGCAGCGTTTCGGTCTCTCAAGAGCGACTTTATTTTGGTTCGCGGCGTACTTAAGCAATCGTTTTCAAGCAGTTGTTGATGATGCCGGATTGCGTGCTGAATGGCTACCGATCAATTGTGGTGTTCCGCAAGGCTTAGTGCTAGGTCCACTCCTATTTTTGCTCTATGTAAACGACATTGGATAGCGTCTTAAGTACTGTAATCATCTTTGCTACGCGGATGATACGCAAATTTATTTTAGTTGCCCGGTCGATCAGCTTGCTGAGGGCATCGACAGGGTATCTCAAGATGCGGCGGTGATATCAGCGTATGCTCGCGACAATGGACTCATGCTAAATCTCAATAGTGATGACCAAAGATTTGGTCTCAAAGACCAAAGTGATGTTGCAGGGCAGTAGAGCGTACATATCGAAAATTGACCTCAATGTTTTACCCAGGATAATGATTGAAGGTCTCGCTATTCCCTATGCTGATCATGTTCGAAACTTAGGCGTAATAATGACCCCTGATCTATCATGGAATAAGCATGTTGCTCTTATCTCTACCAAAATCAATCATGTGCTCTTTAAACTAAAGTACCATCGAAACTCTCTGCCACGGCAACTCCGGATTACTCTTGTGCGCTCTCTAGCCTTTCCACACTTAGATTACTGCTCCATTGTTTATAACGACCTTACAGACGAGCTCAATCTTCGACTGGAAAGGCTACAGAATATGCTGAACCGTTTTATTTATGATTTACGCCGCGATGTGCATATAACTCCTTATCGGAGGGAGCTAGGTTTCCTTACAGTACGATCACGACGTTTATATTTCACTGGGCTAATGATGTTCAATGTTACGAGGGGTCTAGCGCCTAATTATGTACTCAACATGTTTACGAGAGCTCCACATATCGCTAGACCTTCACGAGCGCAACGAGCACCAACCTTCTCTATCCCCTTACATCGTACGTCTGCGTTCAGGAACTCTTTCGCCCTAAATGCTGTTTACTTCTGGGAATCACTACCGGCCACTATTATCGATTCTACGACTCGTTCTTTATTTAAACAACGTTTGTATGCACATCTATTTCAACGGGACATCTAAGCGTGAATCTGGTGAATCATGTGCGCTTTTACTTTGTTAACCATCTTTATCGGTAGTTCGATTGATATAGTCCAATTAACTTAATTAACTTAATATACTTAATACATTTAATTTAATTTAATCATTATAATCAGCTATGTTATATGTACACACTGCTGCGCCTGTCGCTTTGTTTGAATCTGTCTCACAGGCTGTACTTAGTGCTGACATGTTTTTGCCCCATAGTGTTTCTAGGGCATAATAAATTGTTTTCAATTTCAATTTCAATTTCTCTCTCTCTCTCTCTCTCTGATGGGTAAGCTTATTGCTGCTTCTTTTCATCGCTCTTGTTGAGTACGTGCTTTTTCTGCCGCTTTCCTGCCTGTGGGCCTTCGTTGCAGGTCTGTTGCAAGCTCTTAGTGCAGCGCATCGCTGCATATAATTTATATACACAGTGGAGTTGAGACTGTGGAATTGTGGAGGTTTGGATATCTCCCAAAGTGACAGCTTTGCTAACCTCACTCTCCTATTTTGTTGCTTCGGCTAACGGCTGGATAACTGCGCATGCGCTGTCGTGTACTCGCTTTCATCGCCAGCTCGTCAGCTATCCGGACCGCTGCAAAGGATCCCTATCGTATGACCATCGATTTCTATCTTTTCCGTACTTCGTAATCAGTCGTAGTAATTGCGATCTTCATTACCGGCTGTAGTCTTTCTCGAATTTATCTGTATGTTTACTCAGGATTACTAGAGACCTAGAGTGCGATAATTACCTTCAACAGTTGCGCTCCACCGTATTGTAGGCTTTGTTGTGTCCCGATATTTCAAGATAGAGACTATCGTGAAAATAGGGATGAAGGTTTTGGGATCTACGCCAAACGAGTTAAACTCCAACTCAAGCAGCTACAAAATACTTGTAAAGTTTATTGACTAGGTTGGTTTAAATAGGTTTAACAAGAAGTACAAGTTGATGGTTTTGCCTTCGAACCAAACCCGTCGCTGCCCTGATCAAGATTGACTTTTGGGATTGATACGTCGTCGCTCGAAAGGTGACGGCTATCGATCTTTTGCAATAATCTGACGAAGCATTGTTGCAATTATTTGCTCTAAATTGCCTAATTCTGCTGCGATAAGCAGTTGAATGCTCTTTTATTCGGTCGGTGATTGACCGCAGTTCGGTCGCTGACCGATGTTGTGAAATAGGGAAATTCCGGGTCACAACATCCCTCCCCCCTTGGAAGAATAAATCTCTCCCGAGATTGGCATTGCGACTTTGTGTTTGGTCCTTGGGCTTACAAATGTCGTTGTTTACATGTTTTCAGCGATTTAAAATTCCATAATTCCCATATAATTACATATTTGCACCCATTGCATGATTAATTATTTTGTGTCCCCGATACAAAGTGGGACATACGTATTTATATAATTCAGTTCGGTTATGTATGTATGTATGTATTTATGTATGTCTCATGTCGAATTCGTGCGTTGTGTTTTTCGTATTACCTTACCATTAAGTGAGGGTACAGGTAACTTGCGTTTTGATGATTTAGCTGTTTGCGGCTCGGTCGCGCAGCTGATGATGGCCGGCTCGCTGTAGATCGCCACTGCGGGTGTGCGCTCTCGCTTCCGCATATAGAGATATATACAAGTCGCTCCGATTATTATCGGCACGATTGCCCCTATAGAGTAGCTTCCAATTGCGATTTGTCGTGTTACCTCTGCCTCGCGAATTCCTTTTATTTTTGTTTTTAGCGGTTTCAAACGTTCTCCGATTTTATTTATTTTTGCTGGATTATCTGACAATTTGTGAGGTAATTCGGGTACAATTGCCGTATACTTTAATAATTGTATATCCTCGTTTAGCATTGTCAAATTTGCTCGCGGTAAAAATTCGTTGTGTACAGTTTGTTTTATTTCTCCTATCTTTTCGATTCTAAAATTAGGAGTGGTGACGGAACATTTTCCGTCCAAAGCCAGAGTCCCTGTCCCTATTAATGTCGCATGTTTCAATTGTCGCGTTCCGCAATGTATTAATAAGGTTTCAGGTTCCGGCGCTACGTATAACCATTTACCACGGTGTTCTAATGCGATTATTAGCGTATTGTTTAACTGTACGATGCGCTGATGGCATTCCGCGTTTTTAATGTTGTGCGTGATATACATCGTTGTTTCGCATGATGTGCAAGTGTGCGCGGCCAATATAGCGCGTCTAGGTCTACATAGATAATGAGTTTTTAATTTTTTGCACGATCGCAGCTCGCTCTCGTCCATCATTAAACAAGATCTTCGCGTTTTTTCAACGATGACGATTGCGTTTGTTACCTCTATAAATTGAAAGTGATTTCCTTCGATCTTTGCGGGCAATGGATACGCTCTATTTATTATGTATTCCTCGTGATTTATTAGTGGAATTTTGATTACCAGGACGAGTTCTGTCTCTACGCAATACGCACCTATTTCGCTAATTTCTAATAATTTTGGCATTTCCTCTGGCCGCACGGGCGTCGGAAACGACAGACCTCTCAGCAAGTACGTAATGGCGTTTTTTAAGTATTCTGCCATTTGCCCCGGGGGCAAGATGCTTGGATTAACTAATCCTTTTGATAATCCTGCTATAAAATCTGTCAGTTGTCTGACTTCGCTCAACAGAGATTCGGTGATCATTCCCATTGTTGTAAGTTTCTCGTCTATTTGTTGTCGTTCATCTAACCTGTCCAGACGGTTTGTCAGGCTGTCCCGTACGCTCTCGACGAGTGATTGTAATTGTTTTTTATTTTTTTCCAACCGTGTTGTTGATTTGTTGAACAGGTGTAACGTCGACTCGAGAATTTGAACGTTTTCGCTAAGGGCGTTTTCTAAAGCGTTTTGATTGGTCCCCAGTTTGTTGAGTTGTTCGTTGATTTCCGCAACATCCTGTGCATCCATATTTCCCGTGACTGCCTTGATAATCGAGCCAAGGCCGTTAATTATGCCTCTACGGTGACGTATCAATTTGCCACCCGTTATATCGTGGATCGCTCGAAGCTCTTGCTCGGTCCTCTGTAGCATTTTTGCTGCTGTGTCGGCAATCGTATTGCACAGCACGTCCTTCGTAGCTGCCCAAGTACACAGCCCTGTTAGATTTGTAAATGTATTTTTTATTTCCCTTTCTTGTTTTTCTAACGATCCAAGGTCCATTTTTATGATTAATTTCCATGTGTCGCTTATTTTATTTTTTAATTTTCGCGTCGGTGCGGACGCCTCCGCGGGCTCCCCTTATAATGTTGAGAGTTATTTTATTTTATTTTTATATGTTTCTTTCTGTCTCTCTTTTTTTTTCTTTCTTTTCTCTCTCTCTCGTTGTGTTTTTTTTTTTTTTTTTGCTGAGCCGTGCGAGGCTCTCCGCGGCGCGATGGCTCCCGCGACGGTGTATGTGTGTGTGTGTGCGTACGTTGCCCTCGCTAGTGGGTAACGTACGCCTTGATGCGGTTCGCGTGCACGCGCGTCGTCTTCCGCCCGCGACCGATAATATAGGTTTCGCTTGACTCTCTGCTTTTGACCGTGTAAGGCTCCACCCACTTGGGTGTGAGCTTGGCCGAGCGTCCTCGTCTGACCGTCTCGTCGAGGAGGAGGACGGTGTCGCCTGGGCGGTACTGTACCACTGATGCATCTCTGTCATAGTGTTGTTTCGCCTTTTCCTTGGCTCCCTTTACATTCTCCCGCGCCTGCTGCCATGCTGCCCGCAGGCGTTCCCGCAATTCCGCGGCATAATCCTCATACGAGTAGGTCATTCGCGGGGCCTGCTGTAAAGCCGTCGGTAACTCGGCTCTCTCTCCGAAAACCAATTCGTGTGGTGTGAGCTTTGTCACCGAATGAGGTGTGGTGTTGTACGTAAACATTGCGTACGGCAACCATTCGTCCCAATCCTTTTGGTCCTCTCCGATGAAATTTTTCAGGTATTCTGCGAGAGTCCTGTGGGATCTTTCCAGGGCTCCGTTTGATTGCGGATGATATGCGGTTGTTTGGATTTTCTCTATTCCGAGTAATTCGCATATCCCTTTGAAAGTCGCGCTCAGAAAATTTGTCCCTTGGTCCGACAGAATTATTGCCGGAGCGCCGAATTTGCAAATAATTTCGGTGGTCATGGCTTTTGCGACTGTATTCGCCTCTTGATTTTCCAAAGGCAACGCTAGGCTGTACTTTGTTAGTAAATCCTGAAAGGTGAGTATATACCTATTCCCTTTTCCCGTGATCGGTAGGGGTCCTACTATATCGACGGCACATTTTTCAAAAGCACGCGTCGGTGTGTCTGTGGTGACCATCGGGGCCTTTGCCTTTTTTCCTATCTTGTTCCTCTGACATTTGTCGCACCGCTGTATATAGGTAGCGACGTCCTTTTTCATTCCAGGCCAATTATGCTTATCTCGTATCCTCCGCGTTGTTCGCTTGATGCCCTGGTGCCCACCTAGAGGGGCATCGTGGTATTCCCTCATGATTTCGAGGCGCTCACGCTCGTCGGGGCATGGTACGCCTATGCTGCAGCCATCCTCCTCGCTCTCGCTGTCGGTGCCGTCGCTCGGCCCGCGCGATGCACGCAGAGTTTCCCCCGGCACCGCGCTTCCCCGGGCCGTCTCGCCAGCACGAGGGGCCTCGCAAGCCGTGCGAGAGCGCTCTCTCCGTCCTTCTTCCTCTTGTGGCTCGGGCCTGTTCTCCTTTTCCTCTCTTTCTTTCGCTTGCGCTCGAGTGAGCGCGTAGATGCGACTTAACGCGTCAGCGTTTGTATTTATTTTTCCAGCTTTATGCTGTATTTCGTAGTCGTATTCTTCTAATTTAATTCTCAATCTCATTAACCTTGATCCAGGATCTTTTACCCCGAATAACCATGTTAATGGCTTGTGGTCTGTTACCATTGTAAATTTCGTTCCGTAAATATACGGTCGAAATTGATTAACAGCCCACACAATTGCAAGTAGCTCTTTTTCGGTAGTGGAGTAATTTGTTTCGGCCTTGTTTAACGTTCTACTAGCGTAACAAATTGGCAAATCTTCACCGATCTTCCCTTGAGATAATATCGCTCCGATCGCTTTATCCGATGCGTCTGTCGTAATAACGAAACGCTTCGAGAAATCGGGATATTGTAGTATCGGGGCGGTGATTAAAGCCTCTTTCAGGCGTTCGAACGCAGCCTCACATTGTTCCATCCACGCGAATTTAACCTCCTTTTTTGTTAAGTCGGTCAGAGGCTTCGCAATACTGGAGAAGTTTTTGATGAATCGGCGATAATATCCCGCCAGTCCCAGGAACGATTGTACGTCTTTCATATTTTTCGGTGTTGGGAAATTTTTTACTGCCTCGATTTTGCTTTCATCGGGCTTTACTCCGACCTCGGTTATTATATGGCCGAGATATTGCGTTTCCTGACGCATAAATTTGCATTTTCTCGGTTGTATGCGTAAATTCGCTGTCCTCAGCCTCGCTAACACTTCTCTCAAGCGATTATTGTGCTCGGTGAGTGAGGTTCCGTATATCACGATGTCGTCGAGGTAAACATAGCATTTTATACCCTGTAAACCGGTTAATACCGTGTCCATCAGTCGCTGAAAAGTTGGAGGTGCATTTTTTAATCCGAATGGCATACGGTTGTACTCGTAGTGACCCAGAGGCGTGGAAAAAGCGGTTTTTGCTTTATCCTTTTCAGCCATCGGGATCTGGTGAAATCCTGAGGCGAGATCCAAGGTCGTGAAGTATTTTGCCTTTCCCAACTGATCCAATATCTCGTTGATATTGGGCAGTGGATAAGAGTCGCCTTCTGTCGCGAGATTTAATTGGCGAAAGTCGACGACGACTCTTTTCCGAACTGTGCCATTGGTATCTGCCTTTTTGGGCACGACGAGCAACGGAGCATTCCATTGGCTCGTACTGGGCCGGATTACTCCATCCTCTAGCATTTGTTGTGCCTGTTTCTGCACTTCCTTCCGGTGCTCCTCTGGCAATCGGTACGGACGTACTTTGATCGGCGTTGTTCCAGGTTTCACGAATATTTGATGCTCGACGGCATCGGTGTAGCCTAGTTTTTCTCCTTCTAGGTGAAATACGTCGGAGAATTCCTCGCAAATTTCTCGGAGTTTCTTTTCTTCTTCCGAGTTTAAATGCGAGTCCCCGCTGACCTCCAGTCAGATTTTTTCCGATCGGTCCTTGCTATATTTCCCTTGACTGTGCGGTATCTCGCGAATTTCCGTTTGCTCGCATTTTTCCGCGGGCTCCTTTTTGATCCAGTCGAGTTCCTTAATCTCGACGGTCGGTCGTTGTATTGTTTGTGCCTGTTCTAGGGCGTTCATAATTAAAACAGGACAAGAGTGCGTCTCTGACCTCGTTATCCCTTCGCCAAGTGTTATTCCCGGGCGGATTTCCTGTTTTTCCACATAACCAGCGCCTTCCCCTGGCGTCCTGGCCCATAATATATATTCTGACCGGGCAGGTATTTTTATTTGCTTTGATCCGCGTACGAAGCGTAACTTCTCCCTAAAAATTTGGAATATCCTGCCGCCCAATATATTCGCTTTGTATTTTACGATGAGGTCCATTCCCAGCAGCCCGTCGACCTCCAGAGGTACGTCCTTGCTGACTACGTGGAAATCGTGTTTGATGACGGATGCAGGGGTCTTTATCTCTAGTTCCGCTTTGCACAATGAGCGGAAGGCTGTTCCTCCGAGACCGTGGAGTTCAATTACCTCATCGACGATAGGAGTATCGTCGCGCAGTTCGTTGACCCGTACTATGCAGCACTGTGCACCTGTATCGCAGCGTAACGTGAGAAGTCCCTCACGCGCTTGCGACGAGCGAAAATGCAGGTCACTAGGGTGGATGCTCGGGCCTGAAGCGCTGACTTGGCAAATTCTCGCCGGGGCGTTGACGCACTGTGCCTCGGCTTTGCCGTGCTGCAGATCCCCGATTGTTTTACATCGCCGGGGTCCCTGTTTTTCCTTTTTGACTTTCTCTCGCGTTACGACTTTTGTCGCGGTTAGCGTTCCCACCGCGAAAGAGCTTATCGTCCTTTGATTTTCGGAGCTTGAATTTTTCTCCGGTGTCCCTTTGTACGGGAACCTTCCATTTTGTCCCGGTGTCGTTGGTTGACCCGATCCTCCTTGATCCTTGATCCTTTTTCGGCAATCTCTGATTTTGTGGCCTTTCTTTTTACAGTAATGGCACATAATGTCCAACTGTTGGATTGTTTTCGTCTGCGCAGGCAGGCTCTGCCGCCCTTGCCCTGACGACTGGCCCTGAGTGGCCTGTGCTACCTGTGTACCTCCCCAGGACTTCCGTTTGTCGCTGAACGAGGTGTATGGTGGCCCTTGGTATTTTTGTTGGGTTCGCTCCCCTCCATGGGAGAACCTTTTCGCGATTATTCGCGTCCCTTCGATGCCCTTTTCCTCCTCTGTCGCCCCTCTAATTGCTTCTCGGAGATTCGAGTAGCCTCGAGACCTTACTAGGAGCTGAAGGTCCCTGCGTAACCCTCGCTCGAAGTTGTTAAGGGCGAACTGACGGAGTAACTGTTCAACGGCTTTTTTCCCAATTTCGTGGGTGATTTCTGCTGTACAGCCGGCAATTAACTCCATAGTTATAGTTTCTACACGATGCGCGTATGCTTGCACTGATTCCTCGGGCTGTTGTCGACATGTATTAAACTCGACCTGTAGCGCGGGAACCGTACGTTGTTTTTCGTATAACATACGTAGCTCTTCTATTAGCTCCTCTACGGTTTGGAGATCGCGAAAGCGCAAGTCTGCGGCCGCTCGGCCCTGTATTTTTAAACTTAATATGGCTGTGAGGAGGTTCGAACTGTTCGCGGGATCCACCGAATCTGCAGCGTATTTTGCCGCTCTAATAAAGTCTGTGACGAGCTCCGGTTTGGAGGCGTCGAACACAGGGAGACTGTTTCTCGCATCCTTTATTGTCATGTACTCTACTGTATTTGGCATGTTTGCTGTATGTGGATTCAGCAATGAGAAATCGTTGAGATTTATTTCACGCGCGCGCTCTGTATCTACGGGGCTAAAAGATTCGTCCCCGTCGGTCGTAGATTCGTCCGGGTTGGAAAAACGTACGCGTTTCGGAAATTTAAGTTTCGCTAAAGTTTCCGGTGATAGACACAAACTTTCCGCGCTGCTAGTTTCGCGTCTGCGTTTTTTGGACTGCTCTTCGTCGTCTGAGAGCTCATATACTACCCGTGACTCGAAAAATGAACCTAGGGACCGCGATAAATGACGGTTACCTCGCAAACATAAGCGGTTATACTGTTCGTCGTCCGACATACGAGTTAACTAATTTCTCTGGCTTTGGAGGATCTCAGAAAAAATAAAATGTTCCGTCACTTACAGGTAGATGATCGCAAGTTGCATGACGATTCTCGTACAGGATCTTCGTCCTCTTCGCATTACTTTGCTTGACGCGGCTGTCCTTGTTGAGTCCTTGATGCAGCTGGGCCTTCCGGTGATCCTCGGGATCCGGGATTTCTCGTACGTGGCTCGACTCGATCGCAGCACGTTCCGTGGGTGATTTTTCGACTCGGTCGATGCAGGCACTCTCACACGCGAGGTGACTCGGTCACTCCGTTCGCGATACACAAGTGTGCAATAGTATTTTGTGATTTAAAGCGATAATTGAGTTGTGACGATCCCACCGCTGCCACCAATGTTGTGTCCCGATATTTCAAGATAGAGACTATCGTGAAAATAGGGATGAAGGTTTTGGGATCTACGCCAAACGAGTTAAACTCCAACTCAAGCAGCTACAAAATACTTGTAAAGTTTATTGACTAGGTTGGTTTAAATAGGTTTAACAAGAACTACAAGTTGATGGTTTTGCCTTCGAACCAAACCCGTCGCTGCCCTGATCAAGACTGACTTATGGGATCGATACGTCGTCGCTCGAAAGGTGACGGCTATCGATCTTTTGCAATAATCTGACGAAGCATTGTTGCAATTATTTGCTCTAAATTGCCTAATTCTGCTGCGATAAGCAGTTGAATGCTCTTTTATTCGGTCGGTGATTGACCGCAGTTCGGTCGCTGACCGATGTTGTGAAATAGGGAAATTCCGGGTCACAACAGCTTCTATTTTTCTGCAAATTCTTACTTCTCACTGGTGCGTATTGGCTGTTTGGATTTTATGTGGGAATAACTGTATTATTTTATTTAAAGTGGCGTATGATGTCGCGCAGTTGCTCGTTGTGTACGCGCGTTGTTAATAGGCAGAAAAAAACTGTCCCGTGCACTGGCGACTGCGGAAACATATTTCATGTTGAGTGCGCGATCTCTTATTTGAGCTACGATCCCTCTACTCTGGATGGACCGCCACTAAAATGTGACCGCTGTGCTATACAGAGGTCGATTCTGACTCCTCGCTCTCCTGAGGGTTCTCCAGACCGCGCAGGGTCTCGTGAGCTGGGAACATCTACACTAACGTTGCATGATATCATGCGGCAGCTGCAGCACCTCACCACGACCTCAGCCTCACAGCGTGTTGTAGCTGACACCAACTTCCTGGAAATAAAGAACTCGCTAGCATCTTTAACTCAGAATGTTAATGATATGCGAGGTGAAATTGCGACGCTTTCGCGGGAGCAAGATGCGACTATCCAACGGGTCGAAGCCCTCGAGGGTGCGGTTTCCAAGAACTCGGCTGATTTAGAGAGGATGTCGGCTGATTTTTCCACTGCTAAATCTAAGATTGATCATCTGCCGCAGTCGACCGGACCTTCGCCTACTACAATAAACGCTGATATAGTTGTGTCGGGCTTGCCTTCTGCTCTGGGCGAAACACCTCGAATGCTTGGCGACAAAGTTTTTCGATCTCTTAACATCTCGCATCTAAGTGTGGATATATTAGATGTTGTTTCGATGTCGGTAACACGTCTACCTTCGTCGACGAATGAGTCACAAGGCTCGGCTTCCAGGAATCTACGGCTTATTGTGAAGCTGAAGTCATCATTTATACGTGACTTTGTTCTTAAAACGAAACGTGAGCATCGGTTGCTAAAAGTGAGTGATGTGTTTGGATTAGATTATCCTGGAGTCATTAACATTAGTGAATTACTACCGGCGCATCTGTACCGGCTATTAAATAGGGTTAAACAGATAGCCAGGGCCAAGGGTTTCTCATTTGTCTGGACCAGGGCGGGCTCTATTTTTGTTCGCAAAAGTGAGGGAGCTCCGGCCCTAATGATTAACTCGAGTGATGATTTAGCCAAATTAGACTGACTATCTGGACGGTCCGTCTCGGCTATGCGCTTATCAAATGAATGCCATCGGTCAGGACTCACTGATATGAAGATTGCGTGCTTCAATGCCAATTCTTTGTTGGGCCATATTGATTTGGTCAAACAATACGTCCGCAGTGAACATTACCATATTGTCTCGGTGTGTGAATCATGGTTACATGAAGGTGTGGACAGTGGACTTCTCGATATAGATAACTATTCTCTATTAAGGTATGACCGGCTGCTGTGCAAAGGAGGAGGAATTGTGTTATGTTCATCGTTCGCTTCAATGTCGGGTCCTTGCGCTCTCTGACAATCTTGATTTAAATGCGCCTGAATATCTTGTTTTTAATGTCAGATCTTGTTCCGCGGCGCCAGTTTTATTTGTGTCGGTTTACAGGCGGCCGAAGGGTCAACTTTTCAATCATCTTAGTGATGTTATCTCGAGATTGTCCCTTGGATACCGTAATATCATAGTTTGTGGTGATTTTAACTGTAATTTGGCTAGGAGTTGCTTTGAGTCGGATTCGGATTATCTGAGGGAGTTCGTCTCTAACCATGACCTTCAACTACTCGAGTCAGGGATCTCGTTCCAAACGCGTACCTCTGACTCTTGGCTGGACGTGGTTCTGGTCGATGATTTAGAAAAGGTACTTGTGTTTAATAAGGGTCAGGCGCCGTTCATCGCTGGTCACTAGTTACTTAGTTTTACTTATGCATATGAGGTCCCGCAGGTCACAGTGAAACTTATTTCTCGTCGGGATGTCAAGAATTTTAATCACCAGGTATTTTTAAATGCCTTCGCAAACTCTTGCTCTGTTTTTAATTTGTCATCACTGGGAGAGTCTTCGTCATGTCATGAACTTGATACTTCTGTGGCTGGTCTAAGCGATGCGTTGAATGGTGCTCTCGAACTTTTTGCGCCAATGCGAGTTTTCCGTTCCAAAGGTCCGCGTGTACCTTGGTTCACTCAAGAGCTTAAATCTCGGATCAGACAAAAGAATGCCCTCTATAAGGCTGCTCGTCGATCGGGATGTATGTTAGCGCTGGCGATTTTCAGAAGATTTCGAGCGGCACTTAAAATTGACATAAGAGCGGCTAGAGACAGGTACTTCACTGATCATTTCAATTCCCTTCATCACTCGGGGGATATATGGCGTGAGCTGAGAGCCTTAGGCCTGGTAAAGGTTAGGAGTCCATCGCCTTTTAATCATTTTAGTGTGACTGAACTTAATGACTATTATTCCTCTATTGTATTTTCTGATCAACATCATGATTTGGTGAGCCTCGTCTCGGATTTTGCAGATGCGATTTTGCCTTTTCCTTACTTTAGTTTTCAACCGATCACCTCTGATGTTGTAGTAGAGGTCGTTAAGGCTTCTATTTCGACATCTCTAACTGCAGGTCCTGATGGAGTATGCCCGTTTTCTATCCATAAATCGCTTGATATTCTTGCTCCTTTGTTGGCGCATATTTTTAATGCTTCTTTTCGTCTCGCGTATGTACCGGATATTTGGAAGCGGACTCACATACGTCCGTTGTTGAAGTCTACCAATCCTTTGTCACCTTCCGATACACGGCCTATCGCTAACTTGGGTGTGTTTGGTAAAATCCTAGAAAGAATCGCGTATCAACAAATTTACTAACATATTATGAGGAACAACTTGCTCAGTCCATTTCAGTCTGGTTTCCGCAAAGGATTCAGTACTCAATCGGTTCTTATCAGGATTGCACAGGATGTTCGGAAAGCTGTCGATGATCGTCTTGTTACAGTTCTGATTTTATTTGACTTCACTAAAGCGTTTGATACCATTTCCCATCTTAATTTGCTCCGTAAACTATCGACATTCGGTTTTTCCAAATCCTCGCTTCGTTGGTTTGCTTCCTATCTTACTGGCCGACGGCAGGCTGTGGTGGACGATACCTCAGCTTCGGCTGCCTGGCGTGCTGTGAGTAGGGGAGTTCCACAGGGGTCTGTCCTTGGCCCGCTGTTGTTTTCACTTTACATAAATAACATTGCTAACAACCTTAAATATTCCAAATGTTTAATGTACGCTGATGAAACGCAGATATATTTAAGCTGCCCTATCGCTGAGCTTCGAAGTGGAATTGAAAAGATCACTCATGATGCTAATCTTATTTCTGATTTTGCTAAGGAAAATGAACTTAAGCTGAATGTATGGTAGTTCGAAGTTACGTTGCGGCGAACCCCTGCCATATAATATCGATTTCAGAGTCCTGGCTTCACTCGGGCATTCCCAGTGACTTAGTGAATATTGAGGGTTACTCGCTTGTCAGACACGATCGTCATCTTTGTAAAGGTGGTGGAACTGCGTGCTTTATTTATAAGTCCTTACAATGTAAAATCTTGGCACTGTCTGATAACGATGTACTAAATAGTCCTGAGTTTATCCTACTCGATTTACGGTCGCGGTTGATGGAGCCTGTACTCTTTGGTTCAATTTATGGGCGCCCTAAAGGATTGCTTTTTCCTAAGCTGAGTGATACTTTATTCCGTTTCTCTTTTGCGTATCGAAATATCGTTATCGGTGGTGACCTCAACTGTAACCTATCTCGAGACTGCTTTGAGGGAAAATATCTCAGAGACTTTGCTGTGGGATGTCGTCTGAGTATAATTGATTCTGGGCCTACGTACCATACGCAAACAGTCAACTCCTCGCTTGACGTTGTCCTTGTGGATGACCTAGATAAACTTGTTTCGTTCTCGAGATCTCCTGCGCCGTTTGTTGGTGGCCATGATCTGCTAAACCTCACGTATAACGTAACTGCACCATCTGTTGCCCCGCGCTTGATTTCTCGGCGAAACTTGAAGCAATTTAATAGTGATGTTTTTTGCCGTACTCTTTCATCTCTCAATCGGTACAGCGACTTGACTTGTGTTGACTCTTTTACTTCGTTTGCGAGTATTGATGATGCTGTTGGTGCTGTGGGCCGATCGCTCACTTCTGCTCTCGACTCTGCTGATCCAATTTGCTGCTTTGAATCACGTGGCTCCTACGCGCCGTGGCTCACTTTGGCTCTTCGTCAGCGTATCAAATATAAAAACCAACTTTATAAAAGGGCTAGAAGGGCAGCATGTGCGCTTGCATTTGGGATTTTCAGAGATTTTCGAAACCGACTCACTATTGATCAGCGCGAGGCCAGGGAAAAGTTCTTTGTACAACGCTTCGAGGGTTTGGGTAACAACATGTCATTGATTTGGCGCGAGCTATCGACATTGGGTTTACTTAAAGCCAAGAGCGCCTTGCCTTTTAATTTCTTCGCGATATCTGAGCTCAACGACTTCTATGGTAACATTGTTGGTGGTGGTTTGGGTGTGGATCTGGTTAGGCTAGTTCTGGACCTTTCTCCGGCTGTGTTTCGAACTGAATCCTTCGACTTTACGGCTGTCTCTGCTGACTATGTTGCCTCTCTTATCAAGCGCATCACCTCGCCTTCCGTGTCTGCTGGCCTGGATGGGGTCGCTCTGTTTTCTGTGCACCATGCTTTGTCGTCTTTGGCCCCGATTCTTGCTCTCCTTTTTAATGAATGTTTCCGCTTATCCTACGTGCTGGTGGAATGGAAGAAGGCTTTTATACGCCCTCTTCTAAAGATCGCCCTGCCGTCATCTCCATCTGATACTCGTCCGATTGCGAATCTTAGTGCTCTGGCTAAAATCTATGAAAAAATTGCATACGACCAGATCTACTCGTTCATTGAGGCCCGTGGTCTCCTTTGCCCATTCCAATTGGGTTTCCGTAATGGTTTTAGTACGCATACGGCATTACTTAAGCTATGCTGCGATACTCGGTAGGCCGTAGATGAGAGATGTGTCACGATTCTCGTTCTCTTTGACTTTTCTAAAGCTTTTGATACTATTCCTCATGCTTTACTCCTTGAAAATATCCTTGGTTTCGGTTTCTCTAAATCATCTTTACTTCCCATAGTGTACTGTAAATCCAACTGATTTACACTTCCCTCAAAGTGTTACTAAGGCATAATAAACTATTTCAAACTCTCTCTCTCTCTCTCTCTCTCTCTCTCTCTCTCTTTTTCTCTTTTTCTCTCTCTCTCTCTCTCTTTCTTTCTCTCTCTCTCTCCTTCTCTCTGTCTCTCTCTCTCTCTCTCTCTCTTGCCTTGCGTATCATTTTTGCTGAATCGTTGGCGTTCTTGCATTTTGACTATTGTTGCTTAGTTTATAACGACCTGACTGATGAGCTCAATACGAAATTGCTAAACTTTCGAAACATGCTTTTACGGTTCATCTACGATCTCCGACCCGACGTACACATCACTCCCTTCAGAAGGGAACTCGGTTGGCTCACGGTTAAATCACGCAGGCGTTATATGATGGGTATTATGCTCTTCAATGTTGTGCATAGTCTTGCTCCTCCTTATATTCTTGATCTGATCCCAGAAGCTGGCTTACGCACGAGACCGGTGCGCGGACGTAGGCGTGCTCATTTCGAAATTCCCTTGCACCGCACATGTACTTTTCATAACTCCTTCGTTATCAGTGCGATGTACTTCTGGGAATCTCAACCTGATGAGCTAGTCTACTCAAGAGTCCTAAGCGTATTCAAGCTGCGGCTGCATAGTTATCTCTTCGAGCGTGATAGCTCACTTTATTTTAACTTTTCCTTCTTCAATTAAAGTACCTGTCCTGCGTCGTATTTTCGTATTTTCGTATATTTTACTGAAAGTCTTATTTAAGTACGTTTTATTTCATCTTAGGTCAATTCTCATTTATTACTGCAGTGATTTTTTGTCAGTGGAGAGTGAGTGGCAACGAAATTTACCGATCCCGAATATGTTGCCTATCCAAAACTTACTCAAAGATTCATAATATACTGTATATCCAACAGTGATGTCGGTTGACGAGCCCAAAATGAAATGGGACGTCAAAACGCACTCAAGGTTAAGAAACCTTGTAAAAATGGTCGTTCCCTTTTTGCCCTAGCCTCTCGGCCGATAGACTGGATGGGGGTCTTTAATTGAGGAGTGCAAATAAATGTGGAAACGTCGTGTTGGGTTTTATCGAAGAGTCTGTATTTTAGAAAACAAATTAAAGATATTACAAATAAAACAAATAATGGACTTACAGTTTGATAATGATGAGGACGGCAGAACGAAATAGGTCAGTCGAAAGGGTGAAAATCTTCGTTGACCTCACAGTTCCTCGAAACAGTTTCAATAACTCTTAATTCTTCTTTGACTTAATACTTTTCAGTTTCAACCTTAAACTTTGAATATTTTCTGTATTAATTTCAATTTTTCTATTACTTTAATCTTTTCTTATTTCTTTGAGTTTATTTATTTTCGGTCTTTTCTTTATTATTTAGACTCGGTACTTTTCTTTTGACTCTGCAACTTTCTGATTTTACTATTCACTGTTTGAAAACTCTTCTCTGCTCTTAACTGACTTTTGCTTTTTGATTCACTTCTGCTCTTAACTGACTCTCTTCTGCCTTTTCTGACTCTCTTCTGCGCGTCTTTTTATCATTTCGGTTTATAGGCGTTCCGAAATTTTAAGTCGTAGAAAGGTTCAACCAATGATGGTCCATTTTCATCTTGATTTTCCCTTTTCTTAAACTAAAGGTCCTAATGCTTCGGGAGCGCACACTCCCATCCACATCGGTTATCCTATCTTTGTCGCGTAGGTGGGTTTCGCCCCTCCCTGACGGACAAAAAAGTTGCTTTGGGAAGGCCCATCTTCCCTCCAGAACTTACGTCTTATGCGTATTATCGAATACAATATTTTATTTATTATATTATTCAATATATGTCAAATTGTTGTTATTTCAAACGTATTAGCATTTGTTTTGCGATTTACCTCATATGTCTCTTAATGACAAACTTATTTAATAGCGTTACATATATTTTCTTTCCGTGTTGTCCGTTTCAATTGTTATAATTATTGCAAATGAATTATCTGTTATCTTCTTGGTTATTTTGTTTCCTCATTACTATTTATTAATTATTAATTCATTTATTTTAACATTGAGATTTCATTTGTCTGTTAAAATTGTTTAGTGTTAAAAGAAAAATAGTTCAATGTTGAGAATATTTGAAAAGTGTTTCATTTCGTTTGAAGAGCAGCTGCATAAAGTTTTATGATCGTGGAAATATTTGAGATTTTGTTTTTCTTGGAATTTCGGTACTTAAAATCATTCATGTCCCTACCTACCCATGGCGTCTACGAGTTGCCAGATAAGTGGTCCTCGAAAGGTTGCGGCATCTCATATTACTCCCTTTCGTAGGAATGCATTTTCTAATCTTCATGCGTTTCCGCTTTCGGTCCGTTGATATTTTTTTGAACACGTGTGTTTTTGAGAAAAACAGACTCGTGAGAAGTTTACATATACAAAATGTTTATAAGAGTCTAGACATTTTGTGTGCTCTTGTAACGATATCTAAAGAATTTCTCGAAGAGAGAAAAAAAAAGAAATACGGAGTTTCGACGGACGCCACACCCCCCTACATAAACAGTAGTACGAGTGAGACAAAGTGAACGAGAAAGACTGAAAGAAAAAAAAACAAATTATACCAATAACCAAAAGTTATTTCTTTTTTCAACATGAACTCCTTTTAATTAATATTTTTGTCTCATTTTAATATATTTATTAACGTACTTCTATTTATGTGTATGAGAATTACCTATTTTCTACATAAATCGATTTTCTTCCTTGTTGTAACTCCTGAGTTTCCGATTGAAATTGTTCATGATGACGACGCTGGTGATGTTGAACGTGTTGAAGGATGTTGTGACAGTTTAGTCGGAGGTGCATGTCCATTCGTACTTACTCAGTCGATTTCGAATATCTTCTTATTTTTCTTGTCGTTTATTCAGCTTTTCATTTTATTTATTTTTTTTGGAAGATTTTTCTTAACTTATTAACTCACAAAGACTCTTTTAACTTCGATTTGATTTTCCTCCGTTTCGAGATCGGGGTAAATCTTTGTATCCGCAGCTACTGGTGGAATGAGATCTTCTCCTCCCTCTAGGTCCGATAGACGTACTGCTTGCTGTTCCGCTTCTGTGTTTCGTTGGTTATTTGCCAAATGTAATAACAAATGAGTAACTGAGTCCCACACGGCTCCGATTAGTTCGAGTGACCATCCATAGACGGTGCGTAGAGTGTATCCATGTACAAAGGTATCTACAATCATTTTACAGATTTTGAGCACCATGAATATGCCAATGAAACTCGCGCTGATTGTGCCGAATTTCAAGAACCGACCCCATGTCTTTTCCCATGCGTTTTCTGCAAGTTTCTCGAGTGATTCTTCATTGAAAATGTTGTAGAGCGATGCACTATTCCTGTGTGATCCATTTGTTACTCTTTGTCCGACATTTTCTAGTATTGCGGTTTGTTCCATTGTAAACATTATTCTGTTCCGCATTGTGTCTAGATCGTCTTCGCTGTAGATTCCGCTTGTAGCCAGATGAATTGGATTTTTATAATTCCATGTTATTTTAGTGTTGGGCTTTAAGCTCAACGGTGGAATTGCCTCTACAGGTTTTGGCATAAATTTGTACCAAGTATTCCCCAATTGATAGAATTGTAACAATGGTGAATTACAGGGAATTTTCGTAGCATGATTGGTATAATGTGTGTCTTTGGCGTTAAGAAATAAGTCTCGTTTCTTCTTACAACTGGTGCACGGTTGAAGCATTCTTCCGTATTCTGTACCTTGACTTCGACTGGTACGCATTGAATAATGTGGACCACCTCTCCTGCCAATACTGCCATGTATCCTGGTCCTTTCATGAATCGGTACGCGAATTCATCCGGTTGAGTCGATGCTATCGCCAAACTATTCTTTAAGACTTCTTTTTCTAATTTACAACGGTGTATCATAACATCTCTGTATAAAGTTTGAACTTGTGACCTCACATGTCTCTCGACGTAAACAAATTTTGCATTTACATATAAAAACATATCCATATTATCAGGTTTAATTTCAACAGCATTATTTTTTGCAAGAATTCCTAGATCTTTACCTTCCATAATAAACAATTTAGGATGTTCTGTCTTGAGTATAGTGAGACCACACGAATTTTCTATTCTAAGAATAGCTAATGAAAAACTTGTATCTTCTACCTTAACTGTATATACGGTTTCATCGTTTGTTTTCAATTTCGTCGCCAAACCTGTGTATAACATTGAATACGTATAATCTTGACAAAGTTTTCTCGGTAATGAGTCCCAAAATGTGTATCCTCCTTCTGGATCGATACAATGTCCTTGGTTTAAAGTACAACTATGTCCTGAAGTAAGATAAACCTTATTGCTATTTACTTTTACTCAAAGCATTGATGATCTTAAACTAATTTTTGCAGTTCCCATTACAACTACATCATCCCAAGTGCCGTACGGGTCTGAATATTGTGTACCCATACATGAAGCATCATGTGCAGCTTTTCCTGCTTAAGTAATACTTCTAGTGGTGGTTGTATTTATTATCAATCCGTCAATTATTGTATTTCCAATTCGCGCCGTGCCATGATTGTGCGCTATCTGACACGTTTCTCGTGAAATAGGAAGTATGTAATCCATGTACGCATTGTCAACAATCGCCACATGTGAATGCATACCGCAATAATGAATTGTTCTACTAATTTCTATTTTACATTGAAATGCATCTACGTAATCACATTCATTCGTTTGAAGAAGAAATACGTTTGTATGAGAAGTTTCTACGTGTTCGGATTCTAAATCGCATTCGTCATTGTCCAATAGCGATACTGTCGTCATGTTTAAAGATTTTGTTCCACAGTCGTAACCAATTATGGCTATTGAAGATTTCCATAACATTGACATTATTAAAATTTGTAACATTTCCATTTTCCTGTAACAATTAAAATTATATTATAGTATAATCTGGGTCTTTTTCCCTATTTTTATTTTTTATTTTCTTCTTCGTTTGTTTACCAGCTTCTGATAATGAGATGTGTGATTTCTTTAATCGATTTGGACGAACGATTTTAGCTTTATTTTTAATTTGTATTTTTACATTTCCGTTTGGAAAAACTTCTAAAATATCATAAGGCCATCATAATGATCTCCTAATTCATTTGGTTTTGGTCCTTTGGAGAGAAAAACATTATCTCCTTTTTGTAATTTTATCGGTACTATTTTTTTATCATAATATTTTTTCGATTTAAACTTTGAATTTACCAAATTTTCATATGCGAGTGTTCTGATATCTGTCAATCTTTTTACTAAATCAGATATATAATTGTCATACGTGGGAATGCGATCCAAATCGTGCAATGGTTCATTCGTCTGTACCCGAGCAATTTTTCCATATACTAATTCATACGGAGTTTATCTCGTACCTTCGTGAACACATGTGTTATATGAGAAGGTGGCTAATTCGATCCAATCATCCCATTCTTTTTCTTCATCTGTATATGGTTTTAAATATTCTCTTAATGTATGGTGGGACCGTTCCAATGATCCATTTGATTGTGGCCTAAACGCCGTAGTTTGTATTTTCTTTATTTTGAAACGTTTTGTTATTCGTTGCATAAATGCACTAATAAAATTTCGACCCTGATCAGTTAATGATGCTTTTGGTGCACCGAAAATACAAATGAATTGTTTTATGAATGCATCAGCTACTGTAACAGCTGTCATATTTTTTAACGGAATGGCAACACAAAATTTTGATAAACTATCTTGAATAGTTGGTATACAGGGTGATTCGGTATAGGTAGTACATCCGACACCTACGTATTCCAGGCTATATTCTGAACAAAATGACTTGGGCGTTTTAAAAAATACTAAATAGCTTTTAAATAGGAAGCAATAGAATTCTAGAATTCTCGACCAATCAGAGTTGCTGTTTCATTCATGATCGGAGACGCCTCAGGACCGGGTAATCAAGGCTCCGATTCGAAAAATTCGAAAGAGCGACAGAGTTCAGGCAGAATTTCGTTTCGCGAGCCCGGAAGTCTTTTGTTCCAACCGAAGTTTGCTGTCCCTCTCGATCGAATCATGTATCATACGACCGGTCGGCATTTGTCATTTATTCAATGAATTGTGCTGCGAAGTCCATTTATTTAATGTCGAAAACATTTTTCTTATGCAAGCATAGATCATTGATGATTCGTGCGTCTAATGCTTCGCCTCTTTCTCACGAGTAATTGTATTTATACTGGAAGTCTACAGTACTCTGCAAAAAATGTTTGATAATTGTAAATGATTTAAGAATCGAAGGTAATGACGCTCGATTCTCATGTGGCACAGCTTTCACGAAAAAAACTATTTCGCGTGTCTCATGCATCCGGCTTCATCCCACATGCTTTTTTGTGTGTACTGAGGCTCTGCAGTACTCGGTAAGAAACGATAGACAACCGTGGACGATTAAAGGAAGAGAGTCAACAATGCTTGATTCTGATGTGTCACAGCGTGCACAAAAAGAATTATGTCGTGCGTCCAAAGCTTCAGGCTCTTTCTCACGAGTTATTTTATTTATGCTGGAACTTTGTAGTACTCTGAAAAAAACGCTGGACAATCGTAATCGATAAAAGGATCATAGGTAACGATGCTCGATTTTCATGTGTCAGCTTCAACGAAGATAATGTTTCCACATGTCTGAAGCTTCCGGCTACTTCTCACACGTATTTTCATATACACTAGAACTCTCTGGTACTTGGAAAAAAATAATAGACAACCATAGCTGCTCGACAGATCGGAACTAACGATGCTCGATTCTTATCTGACGCAGCTTCCAGGGATTAAACTATTTCGCGAGTATCATGCTTCCGGCTCCTTCCCACATGTATTTCCGTGTGATCTGAGACGCTACAGTGCTCGTAAAAAACGTGAGATATCCGTGGACAATTAGAGGAAAAGAATCAACAATGCTCGATTCTCATGTGGCATAGCTTTCACGAAAAAAACTATTTCGCAAGTCTCATGCTTCCTGCTTCTTTCCACATGCATTTTTGTGTGTACTGAGGCTCTGCAGTACTCGGTAAGAAACGATAGACAACCGTGGACGATCAAAGGAAGAGAGTCAACAATGCTTGATTCTGATGTGTCACAGCGTGCACAAAAAGAATTATTTCGTGCGTCCAAAGCTTCAGGCTCTTTCTCACGAGTTATTTTATTTATGCTGGAACTTTGCAGTACTCTGAAAAAAATGCTGGACAATCGTAATCGATAAAAGGATCATAGGTAACAATGCTCGATTTTCATGTGTCATAGCTTCAACGAAGATAATGTTTCCACATGTCTGAAGCTTCCGGCTACTTCTCACACGTATTTTCATATACACTAGAACTCTCTGGTACTTGGAAAAAAATAATAGACAACCATAGCTGCTCGACAGATCGGAACTAACGATGCTCGATTCTTATCTGACGCAGCTTCCAGGGATTAAACTATTTCGCGAGTATCATGCTTCCGGCTCCTTCCCACATGTATTTCCGTGTGATCTGAGACGCTACAGTGCTCGTAAAAAACGTGAGATATCCGTGGACAATTAGAGGAAAAGAATCAACAATGCTCGATTCTCATGTGGCATATCTTTCACGAAAAAAACTATTTCCCAAGTCCATGAGACTTGCGAAATAGTTTTTTTTCTTCCTGCTTCTTTCCACATGCATTTTTGTGTGTACTGAGGCTCTGCAGTACTCGGTAAGAAACGATAGACAACCGTGGACGATCAAAGGAAGAGAGTCAACAATGCTTGATTCTGATGTGTCACAGCGTGCACAAAAAGAATTATTTCGTGCGTCCAAAACTTCAGTCCACGGTTGTCTATCGTTTCTTACCGAGTACTGGAGAGCCTCAGTACACACAAAAATGCATGTGGACAGAAGCAGGAAGCATGAGACTTGCGAAATAGTTTTTTTCGTGAAAGCTATGCCACATGAGAATCGAGCATTGTTGATTCTTTTCCTCTAATTGTCCACGGATATCTCACGTTTTTTCCGAGGACAGTAGCGTCTCAGATCACACGAAAATACATGTGGGAAGGAGCCGGAAGCATGATACTCGCGAAATAGTTTAATCCCTGGAAGCTGCGTCAGATAAGAATCGAGGATCGTTAGTTCCGATCTGTCGAGCAGCTATGGTTGTCTATTATTTTTTTCCAAGTACCAGAGAGTTCTAGTGTATATGAAAATACGTGTGAGAAGTAGCCGGAAGCTTCAGACATGTGGAAACATTATCTACGTTGAAGCTATGACACATGAAAATCGAGCATCGTTACCTATGATCCTTTTATCGATTACGATTGTCCAGCATTTTTTTTAGAGGACTGCAAAGTTCCAGCATAAATAAAATAACTCGTGAGAAAGAGCCTGAAGCTTTGGACGCACGAAATAATTCTTTTTCTGCACGCTGTGACACATCAGAATCTAGCATTGTTGACTCTCTTCCTTCAATCGTCCACGGTTGTCTATCGTTTCTTACCGAGTACTGCAGAGCCTCAGTACACACAAAAATGCATGTGGAAAGAAGCAGGAAGCATGAGACTTGCGAAATAGTTTTTTTCGTGAAAGATATGCCACATGAGAATCGAGCATTGTTGATTCTTTTCCTCTAATTGTCCACGGATATCTCACGTTTTTTCCGAGCACTGTAGCGTCTCAGATCACACGGAAATACATGTGGGAAGGAGCCGGAAGCATGATACTCGCGAAATAGTTTAATCCCTGGAAGCTGCGTCAGATAAGAATCGAGCATCGTTAGTTCCGATCTGTCGAGCAGCTATGGTTGTCTATTATTTTTTTCCAAGTACCAGAGAGTTCTAGTGTATATGAAAATACGTGTGAGAAGTAGCCGGAAGCTTCAGACATGTGGAAACATTATCTTCGTTGAAGCTATGACACATGAAAATCGAGCATTGTTACCTATGATCCTTTTATCGATTACGATTGTCCAGCATTTTTTTCAGAGTACTGCAAAGTTCCAGCATAAATAAAATAACTCGTGAGAAAGAGCCTGAAGCTTTGGACGCACGAAATAATTCTTTTTGTGCACGCTGTGACACATCAGAATCAAGCATTGTTGACTCTCTTCCTTTGATCGTCCACGGTTGTCCATCGTTTCTTACCGAGTACTGCAGAGCCTCAGTACACACAAAAATGCATGTGGAAAGAAGCAGGAAGCATGAGACTTGCGAAATAGTTTTTTTCGTGAAAGCTATGCCACATGAGAATCGAGCATTGTTGATTCTTTTCCTCTAATTGTCCACGGATATCTCACGTTTTTTCCGAGGACTGTAGCGTCTCAGATCACACGAAAATACATGTGGGAAGGAGCCGGAAGCATGATACTCGCGAAATAGTTTAATCCCTGGAAGCTGCGTCAGATAAGAATCGAGGATCGTTAGTTCCGATCTGTCGAGCAGCTATGGTTGTCTATTATTTTTTTCCAAGTACCAGAGAGTTCTAGTGTATATGAAAATACGTGTGAGAAGTAGCCGGAAGCTTCAGACATGTGGAAACATTATCTACGTTGAAGCTATGACACATGAAAATCGAGCATCGTTACCTATGATCCTTTTATCGATTACGATTGTCCAGCATTTTTTTTAGAGGACTGCAAAGTTCCAGCATAAGTAAAATAACTCGTGAGAAAGAGCCTGAAGCTTTGGACGCACGAAATAATTCTTTTTGTGCACGTTGTGACACATCAGAATGTAGCATTGTTGACTCTCTTCCTTCAATCGTCCACGGTTGTCTAGCGTTTCTTACCGAGTACTGCAGAGCCTCAGTACACACAAAAATGCATGTGGAAAGAAGCAGGAAGCATGAGACTTGCGAAATAGTTTTTTTCGTGAAAGATATGCCACATGAGAATCGAGCATTGTTGATTCTTTTCCTCTAATTGTCCACGGATATCTCACGTTTTTTCCGAGGACTTTAGCGTCTCAGATCACACGAAAATACATGTGGGAAGGAGCCGGAAGCATGATACTCGCGAAATAGTTTAATCCCTGGAAGCTGCGTCAGATAAGAATCGAGGATCGTTAGTTCCGATCTGTCGAGCAGCTATGGTTGTCTATTATTTTTTTCCAAGTACCAGAGAGTTCTAGTGTATATGAAAATACGTGTGAGAAGTAGCCGGAAGCTTCAGACATGTGGAAACATTATCTTCGTTGAAGCTATGACACATGAAAATCGAGCATCGTTACCTATGATCCTTTTATCGATTACGATTGTCCAGCATTTTTTTCAGAGTACTGCAAAGTTCCAGCATAAATAAAATAACTCGTGAGAAAGGGCCTGAAGCTTTGGACGCACGAAATAATTCTTTTTGTGCACGCTGTGACATATCAGAATCAAGCATTGTTGACTCTCTTCCTTTGATCGTCCACGGTTGTCTATCGTTTCTTACCGAGTACTGCAGAGCCTCAGTACACACAAAAATGCATGTGGAAAGAAGCAGGAAGCATGAGACTTGCGAAATAGTTTTTTTCGTGAAAGATATGCCACATGAGAATCGAGCATTGTTGATTCTTTTCCTCTAATTGTCCACGGATATCTCACGTTTTTTCCGAGGACTTTAGCGTCTCAGATCACACGAAAATACATGTGGGAAGGAGCCGGAAGCATGATACTCGCGAAATAGTTTAATCCCTGGAAGCTGCGTCAGATAAGAATCGAGGATCGTTAGTTCCGATCTGTCGAGCAGCTATGGTTGTCTATTATTTTTTTCCAAGTACCAGAGAGTTCTAGTGTATATGAAAATACGTGTGAGAAGTAGCCGGAAGCTTCAGACATGTGGAAACATTATCTACGTTGAAGCTATGACACATGAAAATCGAGCATCGTTACCTATGATCCTTTTATCGATTACGATTGTCCAGCATTTTTTTTAGAGGACTGCAAAGTTCCAGCATAAATAAAATAACTCGTGAGAAAGAGCCTGGAGCTTTGGACGCACGAAATAATTCTTTTTGTGCACGTTGTGACACATCAGAATGTAGCATTGTTGACTCTCTTCCTTCAATCGTCCACGGTTGTCTATCGTTTCTTACCGAGTACTGCAGAGCCTCAGTACACACAAAAATGCATGTGGAAAGAAGCAGGAAGCATGAGACTTGCGAAATAGTTTTTTTCGTGAAAGATATGCCACATGAGAATCGAGCATTGTTGATTCTTTTCCTCTAATTGTCCACGGATATCTCACGTTTTTTCCGAGGACTTTAGCATCTCAGATCACACGAAAATACATGTGGGAAGGAGCCGGAAGCATGATACTCGCGAAATAGTTTAATCCCTGGAAGCTGCGTCAGATAAGAATCGAGGATCGTTAGTTCCGATCTGTCGAGCAGCTATGGTTGTCTATTATTTTTTTCCAAGTACCAGAGAGTTCTAGTGTATATGAAAATACGTGTGAGAAGTAGCCGGAAGCTTCAGACATGTGGAAACATTATCTACGTTGAAGCTATGACACATGAAAATCGAGCATCGTTACCTATGATCCTTTTATCGATTACGATTGTCCAGCATTTTTTTTAGAGGACTGCAAAGTTCCAGCATAAATAAAATAACTCGTGAGAAAGAGCCTGGAGCTTTGGACGCACGAAATAATTCTTTTTGTGCACGTTGTGACACATCAGAATGTAGCATTGTTGACTCTCTTCCTTCAATCGTCCACGGTTGTCTATCGTTTCTTACCAAGTACTGCAGAGCCTCAGTACACACAAAAATGCATGTGGAAAGAAGCAGGAAGCATGAGACTTGCGAAATAGTTTTTTTCGTGAAAGATATGCCACATGAGAATCGAGCATTGTTGATTCTTTTCCTCTAATTGTCCACGGATATCTCACGTTTTTTCCGAGCACTGTAGCGTCTCAGATCACACGGAAATACATGTGGGAAGGAGCCGGAAGCATGATACTCGCGAAATAGTTTAATCCCTGGAAGCTGCGTCAGATAAGAATCGAGCATCGTTAGTTCCGATCTGTCGAGCAGCTATGGTTGTTTATTATTTTTTTCCAAGTACCAGAGAGTTCTAGTGTATATGAAAATACGTGTGAGAAGTAGCCGGAAGCTTCAGACATGTGGAAACATTATCTTCGTTGAAGCTATGACACATGAAAATCGAGCATTGTTACCTATGATCCTTTTATCGATTACGATTGTCCAGCATTTTTTTTAGAGTACTGCAAAGTTCCAGCATAAATAAAATAACTCGTGAGAAAGAGCCTGAAGCTTTGGACGCACGAAATAATTCTTTTTGTGCACGCTGTGACATATCAGAATCAAGCATTGTTGACTCTCTTCCTTTGATCGTCCACGGTTGTCTATCGTTTCTTACCGAGTACTGCAGAGCCTCAGTACACACAAAAATGCATGTGGAAAGAAGCAGGAAGCATGAGACTTGCGAAATAGTTTTTTTCGTGAAAGCTATGCCACATGAGAATCGAGCATTGTTGATTCTTTTCCTCTAATTGTCCACGGATATCTCACGTTTTTTCCGAGGACTGTAGCGTCTCAGATCACACGAAAATACATGTGGGAAGGAGCCGGAAGCATGATACTCGCGAAATAGTTTAATCCCTGGAAGCTGCGTCAGATAAGAATCGAGGATCGTTAGTTCCGATCTGTCGAGCAGCTATGGTTGTCTATTATTTTTTTCCAAGTACCAGAGAGTTCTAGTGTATATGAAAATACGTGTGAGAAGTAGCCGGAAGCTTCAGACATGTGGAAACATTATCTACGTTGAAGCTATGACACATGAAAATCGAGCATCGTTACCTATGATCCTTTTATCGATTACGATTGTCCAGCATTTTTTTTAGAGGACTGCAAAGTTCCAGCATAAATAAAATAACTCGTGAGAAAGAGCCTGGAGCTTTGGACGCACGAAATAATTCTTTTTGTGCACGTTGTGACACATCAGAATGTAGCATTGTTGACTCTCTTCCTTCAATCGTCCACGGTTGTCTATCGTTTCTTACCGAGTACTGCAGAGCCTCAGTACACACAAAAATGCATGTGGAAAGAAGCAGGAAGCATGAGACTTGCGAAATAGTTTTTTTCGTGAAAGATATGCCACATGAGAATCGAGCATTGTTGATTCTTTTCCTCTAATTGTCCACGGATATCTCACGTTTTTTCCGAGGACTTTAGCATCTCAGATCACACGAAAATACATGTGGGAAGGAGCCGGAAGCATGATACTCGCGAAATAGTTTAATCCCTGGAAGCTGCGTCAGATAAGAATCGAGGATCGTTAGTTCCGATCTGTCGAGCAGCTATGGTTGTCTATTATTTTTTTCCAAGTACCAGAGAGTTCTAGTGTATATGAAAATACGTGTGAGAATTAGCCGGAAGCTTCAGACATGTGGAAACATTATCTTCGTTGAAGCTATGACACATGAAAATCGAGCATCGTTACCTATGATCCTTTTATCGATTACGATTGTCCAGCATTTTTTTCAGAGTACTGCAAAGTTCCAGCATAAATAAAATAACTCGTGAGAAAGAGCCTGAAGCTTTGGACGCACGAAATAATTATTTTTGTGCACGCTGTGACATATCAGAATCAAGCATTGTTGACTCTCTTCCTTTGATCGTCCACGGTTGTCTATCGTTTCTTACCGAGTACTGCAGAGCCTCAGTACACACAAAAATGCATGTCGAAAGAAGCAGGAAGCATGAGACTTGCGAAATAGTTTTTTTCGTGAAAGCTATGCCACATGAGAATCGAGCATTGTTGATTCTTTTCCTCTAATTGTCCACGGATATCTCACGTTTTTTCCGAGGACTGTAGCGTCTCAGATCACACGAAAATACATGTGGGAAGGAGCCGGAAGCATGATACTCGCGAAATAGTTTAATCCCTGGAAGCTGCGTCAGATAAGAATCGAGGATCGTTAGTTCCGATCTGTCGAGCAGCTATGGTTGTCTATTATTTTTTTCCAAGTACCAGAGAGTTCTAGTGTATATGAAAATACGTGTGAGAAGTAGCCGGAAGCTTCAGACATGTGGAAACATTATCTTCGTTGAAGCTGACACATGAAAATCGAGCATCGTTACCTATGATCCTTTTATCGATTACGATTGTCCAGCGTTTTTTTCAGAGTACTACAAAGTTCCAGCATAAATAAAATAACTCGTGAGAAAGAGCCTGAAGCTTTGGACGCACGACATAATTCTTTTTGTGCACGCTGTGACACATCAGAATCAAGCATTGTTGACTCTTTTCCTTTAATCGTCCACGGTTGTCTATCGTTTCTTACCGAGTACTGCAGAGCCTCAGTACACACAAAAAAGCATGTGGGATGAAGCCGGATGCATGAGACACGCGAAATAGTTTTTTTCGTGAAAGCTGTGCCACATGAGAATCGAGCGTCGTTACCTTCGATTCTTAAATCATTTACAATTATCAAACATTTTTTGCAGAGTACTGTAGACTTCCAGTATAAATACAATTACTCGTGAGAAAGAGGCGAAGCATTAGACGCACGAATCATCAATGATCTATGCTTGCATAAGAAAAATGTTTTCGACATTAAATAAATGGACTTCGCAGCACAATTCATTGAATAAATGACAAATGCCGACCGGTCGTATGATACATGATTCGATCGAGAGGGACAGCAAACTTCGGTTGGAACAAAAGACTTCCGGGCTCGCGAAACGAAATTCTGCCTGAACTCTGTCGCTCTTTCGAATTTTTCGAATCGGAGCCTTGATTACCCGGTCCTGAGGCGTCTCCGATCATGGATGAAACAGCAACTCTGATTGGTCGAGAATTCTAGAATTCTATTGCTTCCTATTTAAAAGCTATTTAGTATTTTTTAAAACGCCTAAGTCATTTTGTTCAGAATATAGCCTGGAATACGTAGGTGTCGGATGCACTACCTATACCGAATCACCCTGTATATTCGTTTTCTTTACTTGTTTTTGGTAATGGACCAACAATATCCATCGCAATTTTTTCAAATACCGTTCCTGGAGTGTCAGTTATTATCATCGGCTGTTTTGTCTTTACTCTAACTAATTTTTTTAATTGACAATCCAAACATTGTTGAATTCGTCGTTGCACATCCTCTTTTAAATTTTCCCAATGAAAATTATGTTTGATTCGATTGTACGTTTTCGATACCCCTTTGTGTCCACCCATTGGCGAATTATGAGATTCGGAAAATATTAAATCTCTTTCCTCAGTTGGAACATATCTAATTGTGCGAAGACAAATTATCACTTTAATTTTTTCACTTTCGAATATTGATTCTATCATTGTCATTATTTCTTCCCATGGAATATTTTCAATATATTTTAAATAAGCAATTGAAACTGTATCAATATTTTTTTCTTTCATAGTCATTTTTAATCGAACTAAACTTTTTGCAATATTTGATTTCATTTTAATCAATGATTCTCCTCTTGATTCTCGAATTACTAACCCAAAGTAAGATTTTTTATTTATCTTCCGATGACATGCACTACCCAAGCTAACGCCTTCTACGGGAGGCAGTATATGCAATTTTTCTAATTTCTTGGAGCCCTCATCACATGGATGTCCGCTTCCGTCGATAAAATATGCCAAATTGTCCTTTCTAACTTCAAGCATTTCTTTTGAAACCACTATGTTTGATTTTACTGTATTATTCATTTTCTTTTCTACTGACTTTTCCTCTAATGAATCTTCCGATTCGCAGTCTGACTCTATTACCTCTTCAGAACTCGAATCATTCATTGGGAAATAATAAGAATCCTCAGGATCACGAACATCCTCACTGGGTCCTTCCTTGTGTCCTGTTTTAATGGATTCATTTACCTTTGCCTCTATGGAGTCCAATACTCGTTTAGATGGCCTACCCCTTTTTTTCCGAGGTTTCTTAATAGTATTCTTTTCCTTTACTATATTTTTATTTTTCTTACTTTCAATTTTATTATTGAATTCATTTTCTCTTGGGTTTATTTCATTCGATTTATTTAATTTATCAATTATTTGTTGCATTTCAGAATCGAGAGAGTTTTCATTTTCTTTTTCTTTTTTCGTTTGAGCACGAGTAGTAACGTTTACTACTTCAACTGGATTGCGTGATAAATCATCCGCGTTTAAATTAACTTTTCCTGGTTTATATTTAACATCATATTCATATTCAGCTAATTTCAACCGCCATTTTAACACTCTGGCATTTGCATCCTATGCTGTTTGAAACCAAACTAACGGTTTATGATCTGTGACCAATGTAAATTTATGTCCGTAAATATATAGTCTGATATATTTAACTGCTTGCACAATCGCAAGTGCTTCTTTTTAATATGTATCATATTTTAATTCTGCTCCTCGTAAGACTAGAGAAGTATGCTATCGGTTTATCTTTTCCGATTTCTCCTTGAGATAATACTGCGCCTATAGCGAATCCAGAGGCATCAGTTGTGATAATAAAAGGTTCCGAAAAGTCTGGATATTGTAATACTGGTGCAGTACGTAAGGTTTCTTTTAAATTTTCAAAAGCATTTTGAGTTTCTTGAGACCATTCGAAATTTCTATCTTTTTCCAACAATTTTGTTAACGGTTTTGCAATCTTTGAAAATTTTTAAAAAAATCTTCTATAATATCCCGTTAATCCGAGAAAAGCTCTGATATTTTTTTGTTTCTTAGGTACTGGAAATTTCCTCACAGCTTCTAATTTGGATGGGTCAGGTTTTAAACCATTTTCACTGATAATGTGCCCTAGATAATTTACTTCTGGACGTAAAAATTCGCATTTATCTGGTTGTAATTGTAAATTAGCTTTACGCAATCTTTGCATCAAATCATCTATTCTTTTTTCATGTTCTTCTAAATTTTTCGCAAAAACTATTATATCGTCTAAATAAACAAACATTGATATTCCTTGTAGACCGCTTTGTGATGGTCGAATACGGAATGAATAAATGAATGATAATCGGAAATAAGAGTAAGAGTTGAACGTTTATTGATTGGTCTTTACGGTTGAACGGGTGGAGATGAACTAAGGATTAGGACTAGCGCTAATGAAGTGGAGGAAGTGTGAAGTGGAGGGGATGGTCAAGTTGCATTGTTCTGGACCGTGGGACCGTGGCCCAGGGATGCTGTGTGGCGAAATTGGAGGTGCTGATGTGTATGGGAACGAAGTGATAACAGGGTTGCTGTAGGTGTAAGGTGTTGTGTGGGAAAGGGATGGTTATAGGATAGGGCCGTTACAGCTTACAACAGTATCCATTAATCTTTGGAACGTTGCTGGAGCGTTTTTTAAACCAAATGGCATTCGATTAAATTCCCAATGTCCTTGTTGTGTAGAAAAAGCTGTTTTGTGTTTATCTTCTGGTTCCATCTCGATTTGGTGATAACCAGACGCAAGATCGAATACAGAAAAATATTTTGAACCTCCTAATTGATCGAGTATATCGGTTATGTTAGGTAGCGAATAAGCATCTGTTATTGTGTTTTCATTTAATTTTCTAAAATCAATGATTACTCGCTATCTTTTGTTCCCATTAGAATCTGGTTTTTTAGGTACGATCCATACTGGACTGTTATACGGAGACTCTGAAGGCTGAATAACGCCTGTGTCGAGTCCTTCCTCCATTTGTTCATTTATTTTCGATTTTAAATATTGTGGTGTGCGATATTGTTTAGTTGTTAAAGGAATATCTGAATTCGTTGTGATTCTATGTTTATAAACACTTGTTGAATTTAAAGGTTCTCCTGGAATATGAAAACGATCGGAGTATTTTTTTACCAACGTTTCTACATGAATTTTTTCTTCGTGTTGTAAATGATCCCATCTTAATAATTTTTTAATCTCATTAAATCTTTTCTCTGTTTCGTGCACTTTAACTAGCAATACCATTTTTTCTGTTATTTTTGACATTTTATTATTGTTTTCCCTAACAAAATGTATTCTTTCGCTTACTGAACGTTTTTCATGGGCAATTGATAATGGAATTTTCATTTCCTCGACTTCATGAACTTCTAACGTAGGAATCTTTATATCTATTTCTTCCTCAGTTGTATTATAAATTTGCATGGATGCACGGTCATTTTGTACTTTGACTAAACATTCACCTGCATATACGCCTTTACAAATCTTTAATTTCCGGATATATTTTTCCGAAATTTCTGGATTTTTAACATAGGCAAAAAATGTCGTTTCGCTTCGTGGAGGAATGCACATTATGCCATTTTCAATTTTGTTTAATTGTTTAAATGGGTATTTTTCATTACCAATTTTAAATACTTTATTTTTATAATCAATTTTTGCCCCATGAGTTGCGAAGAATCGAGATCCAACGAGACCTGCGTGTGGAATTGTTATCTCATCTTTTATGATATGACACACAGTCTCTTTACCGAATAATTTTACTTTTACACTGCCTAACGTTTTTACTGGGATATCTGCTATTCCATGCAGTTTAATTATTTCATCTGAATTTATTTCTGTGTTCTTGTTCACATATTTTGATTTAATTAAGTTAGGCGAAGCACCTGAATCAAGCATCATTACTACATCTTCATTTTTATCAGTTTTTCCTACGACTGTATATGGTAATTCATCAAAATCAACATCTATTTCCTGATCTGGGAGTCGTTGTTTGACTCCTGCTCCTGAATTATGTTTACAGGGCGGCTTTGAGTATGGTCCCTCCTCGCGCCCGCTGAGTGAGACTTGTTCGAGTTTCCCTGATCGTATTTTAGCGCTTTTAATCTATGACATTGAGTGTCTTCATGTCCCGCTTTTTTACAAAAAGTGCAATATTTTTGTGTATTACTTACAATATTTTGATTCGAATATTCTTTACTATTCGTTCGACACGCTTTAGCAGAGTGCCAGTGTCTTCCGCATAATTGACATTTCATATCTGTGACTTTATATTGATTTGGCGTTTGACTATAGCAATTTTTTGCTGTATGACCTGGTTTGTTGCATAATTTACAGTTATCTTTTGAAATTTTACCGTTTTCATTATATTGTTTCGCAAAATGTCCTGATTTTTTACAACGGAAACATACTATTTCTGAGTTTGATTGAACATTAGAATTGTTATCTTTACTAGGTTGAGTGTATGTTTTATTTTAAAAATTATTTATTGGATTTTTCCTTACATCGTTTCTTTCTGAATTGAAAAATTTTACTGGGCTATTCATTTTATAGTCCTGCTTTTGTTCCTCACTTGATTTTTCTTACAATGGTAATACGTACATAATGTGAATGTTCTATAACGGTACCCTATTGCAGTTACATAACTAACAAATTGTAACTGTTACATATTATGCTTATAACGATGTCAACATAAAATTGACCATATTCAGGTAATGCATATGTTATGAAATGTTGCACTATTACAGTTGCATAGCCAGCACTCGCAGCAGTTACATAACATCTTTACAACTATGTGATTATAACAATGATAATACGTTTATAATGTGAATGTTCTATAATGGTATAATATTGCAGTTACATAACTAACATATTGTAACTGTTAAATATTATGCTTACAACATTGTGAATATAACTCCAATAATATTCAGGTTATGTAAATGTTGTGAAACGTTGCCGATTTTTTAGTTTCCAGGGTTTTCCAATTTCTCGGTAAGTCTACCAGTAATTCTATGCTTGATAATGTATGTTAATAATAATGTTAACTTAGGTCGAAAAAAAGCAAATTTTCAAGATATTTTTTTCAGCTTCGATATTGGATATGGTTATAAAACTTTTTTTACAATATAGTTTCAACCTTCTTAAATACAAAATAATATTTTTATTTCCATACATTGATCATTATTTTAGAAGTTTTTGAAAATGCGCGGTCCCACGGCCAACGGTTTATTTCAGGATTGGCAAGTCGGGGACAAAAAATTCAAAAAGCATTCAAAAAAGAGGATTTCTTAAACAACCATTTACCACAGTTGATGCAAATTCGATGGTGACACAAAAATGGCAGTCGTTCGAACCAAATTGTGAAAAAATTGACTTACGGTTTTTCACTATACAGGGTGTAAGGTAACTATATAGACAGACCTATATAGCCGTGTAGGGGGTGACGAGTCGAGCAAAAAAGCTTTCGGGCAAAATGTTGTGCGACCAAAATTGGCTAAGTTATTAGCGTGAGAAGTCGACCAATGAGAGCGCATCTTATGAAAGGTCACGACGTCGGCGTCGAGGCATGCCAGATACGCAGCTAACTTGACTGTACTATGATTTTCATTCGTCATATGTTTTCTTTTTTTTCTCGGCTTGGCGATACGTATACTGTTATGTGTAGAACCGATAGGAGCCTTTGTGAAAAACAAAAGCCTCGCGTTGAAGTGCACACACATACGTGTATCGTACAAAAGTCATTAAACTTGTAAGAAATCCAATGCAATGAGAGAAAATAATAAGGGATGGAATCAAGGTCAAAACTATCGTGAAAATATCCCCAATGCTACGGACGAGATGCAAACAGCGAAAAATTTGATCTCATCCCTTCAGGTGGTCGCGTCCTTTTCGTTGATTTTTATCGGTCGGCTGAAGTATTCCTCGTCAATTTTCACCGACGCAAACACTTTGTCAAAATTCTCAAGGTCGAACAAGGATTAAAGCGGGGTCGAAGCTATGGCAAAAATATTCCGAGTGCTGCGCACAACGAAATACAAACAGGGAAAATTTTGATCCTGTCCTCTCAGGGGGTTTATCGTCAACTTTAATCGACAACAACAGGTTATTAAAATTCTCAAGATGGAATAGCGATGAAATCAGAGTCGAAACTATCACATAGATATCCCCAATGCTACGCACGACGAAATGCAAACCGCGGAAAATTTGTTCTCATGCTTTCAGGTAGTTGAAGTATTGTTCGTCCTTTTCCACCGCCGCAAACATCTTGTCAAAACTCTCAAGGTCAAACGGGGATAGAATTAGGGTCAAAACTATCATAAAAATATCCCCAATGCTACGCACAGTGAGATGCAAACAGCGAACATTTTCATCTCATTCCGTCAGGGGGTTCAAGTATTGCTCGTCGACTTTAATCGACAGAAACACGTTATCAAAATATTATCAAAATGGCCGAATGGCGATGAAATCAGGGTCGAAACTATCAGATAGATATTCCCAATGCTACGCACACCGAGATGCAAACCGCGGAAAACTTGATCTCATGCCTTCAGGGGGTCGAAGTATTCCTTGTCCACTGTAATCGACAAGAACACGTTAGTAGATATTGTGACATTCTCCGCGGGGGAAAGCGAGACAATACGGGGAGCGAGGAGAACGGGGGAGATACAAAAGAACTGAAACTAAAGCGAGAAATAATATATGACAAAAGTAAAAGACTATTTAATGACAAAAAGAAAAATGTCTCGGATTGGGCGCCAGCGAGTTTGACGGGAACTCGCAACGACAAATAAAAAAAAACGAAAGAGAACGAAAAGAAACACAGGTGATAATATACGCGCTGGGCTGGGGAAGGGGATCTCAGGGGGGAGGTTCCCGAACGCTAACACGCCGCTTACACTTGACCGCCGAGTCCGAAGAAAAAAAAAAGAAAAAAGACTGAGGAAAACGTGATCCTCGCGAAACGAAAATCAAGAAAGTAAAAAAAAGAAAACTTGGAAAAAAAACTTGACTCTCGGGTGCGGAATAGCGACGGGGGGGGGGAAAGGTACGGAGGATGGGGGCTCACGGGGCGCGGGGGAATATATGGGGAACGCAGGGGGAAAGAACCACGCACTTTTCGCAGGGAAACGCCGGGGAGATACGAAAAAAAAAACGGGCCTCGTGGCCGCTCGCACGCAATATCTCCAAGAGAAAAAAAAAGAAAAATCGCTCGGACCGATAAGAGAAAAAAATCCAAACTCACGCTTTACAGTGGTCGCTTCTCTCCACTCGTTCACACTCGTCCTTTCCGTCACGTCTCTTCCAAATTCCTTTCCAAATAATCCCTTTTTCTATCGTCCTTTCCAACGTCTCTTTCTCTATCGTCCTTTCCAACGCCTCTTTCTTCACACTCTTCCTTTCTCTCACCAACGTCTTATTTCGCTGCTATCGTCCTTTCCACGTCTTTACACTTCGTCCGCTACTCCTTCACTCTCTTCCTTTCTTTTACCAACGTCCTAATTCTTCACACTCTTCCTACACACTCTATCACTCTCTCTATCACACACTCTATCACACTCTTCAACGCATACAATTTTTCACTAGCTCTCTCACACACCAAACCGCAAAGATAAGAGAAAATAACGCCGAAACAAAAAAAAAAGATGACACAGTGGATTCGCTACGCAACGGAGTGATACGATTATCGCCGATTAACGCTCCTCTCGCAAGTGACGAGCTCGTCACTTGCTCGTCGGGTGCTGGGTTAATGAGGGAAAGTGGGAGAAATTTTCGGGGGGGCTAGTTCGTAGGGAAAGGGAGGGATGGCAGCACGGTGCCTCTGCATCGATCCTAGATCCTTCGAAGTGA
The DNA here is from genome assembly GCA_959613375.1 of Heteropelma amictum. Lineage (NCBI taxonomy): Eukaryota > Metazoa > Arthropoda > Insecta > Hymenoptera > Ichneumonidae > Heteropelma > Heteropelma amictum. The sequence continues at coordinate 403,080 of OY390729.1, forward strand.
GCCGCGGGAGCGAGGTGTCGTGTGATTTCCGACCCCGGGGGTCGATGCATACTCTCCGTTTGTTCGTTATTACCGGCCGGTGATACTGATGGTGATGATGGCCAGATTGCTCCTGTTTTGATAAGTCCACGGAGGATGGGCCTTTTCCTCCGTGTTTCGGCTGGTGTAGGGAGTTTTTGGTGCGGGGAAGCACCATCTTCCGCCGCTACCTTGATGCACCCCCGGGGTGGCGTCGACGAGATAATCCGCTTTGGCCATGATCCGTGGTGTGGCTGGGGTCCACCGCTGATGCTGCGCTAGGGGGGGGGGGGGGATGGAACGGGGGGGGGAAGATTGAAATGAGCGAGACGAGGGCGAGCCCTCCAGCGTATTTCGCTTCGCGTGTACGCGAATTCGCCTTGCTTACGACTAATTACGGTTGTATTTCGGATTTCGCGACATTAAAGGACGGTTTTAACCTACGACGCGTATAGGGGGATCACGAGGGGAACGTAACGCGTGGGAAGGGAGTGGAGGGGGGGCGTGCGTGGTGGACTTGCGAGGGCAGGTCGGGGCGATATGTGGCGCAACGTCACAACTCCCCCCGGCCTGACGTTGATACGCTCCGCGTATTATCGTCATCTTTTGCGGCTAAAAAGAAAAGAATCCAGTGATTAGTGCTAAGACATTTTCAAAATGATACGAAAGCGACTTTTGCAAGCGCGAGCTCCGCTCTCCCCTCTTACCGGTCCTTTTCTGTTCATGCGTGGCTCTATCGCGGTTCTTCCTGGTGGACGTTGGGAATGGAGGGAGTCGCGAAGACGCTGGCCGCACTTAATTGTAGTGACTTCAGCCTTGTGCCGCGACCAAGCGCATCGCGTCTCGTCAGTCTTCGTTTTGCAGTCGGCGTAGCGGGATCTTCGTCGTGGGTTCCTTGGGTTTGACTAGATGCTCGTGCTGCTGCCTGCAGGGTTCTTCAGGGTTCTTGCAGGGTTTGGCGGGTTACCGCGGGTTCGTAGAGCGTTCTGCGGGGCCAGAGGGGGGTCGTGGCTCGGGGACCTGGGATCTCGGGTTCAGGGAGGGTTCCGAGGGTTCGTTACGGGTTCTTTGTGGCTCAGGGGGGTCGTGGGCTCTTGGGATTGGGACCTCGGGCTCAGGGAGGGGTTCTAGGGTTCTGTGCGGGGGACAAGGGATCTAGGTGGCATTGGGGGGGGGGAGAGGACTTACCAGCTGCTGCTGGGGGGCGTGGGAGGCCTTAGCCGCCGGCCACACTCCTCGTGTGTGTGACCGAGTTGGCCGCACGACCAACACCGGAGGCGCCGGCGGGCAAAGGGCGGGGGAGTGTACGGGAGGGGTTCTGCGTCGGGATCGGGGAGGGGCATGTCAGGGGGCGGAAGGCAGGGGAGGTCCATTAGGGCCGGGATTGGGGCTGGAGGGGCGACGGGATGGTCCATTAGGGCCGGGATGCGGGGTCGGGACGGGGGGACGGGGACGGAGCGAGGACGGGGACGCGTCGGCGGGCGCGACGAGGGGAAGGAGGGTTCGGGGAATAGGGGGGGTCGGCGATGCGGGGCTGGCGGGGTTTTGGGGGTGGGATGGGGCAGGGAGCTTGCAGGACGAGGGGTGGTAGGGACGACGCGCGGTCTGGGATGGGGTCTCAGGGTAGCGAGGGACTGGGATGAGGATCGGGGCCGCGGGGCAGCTGTTTGGGATCGACGGGGGAGGCGGTTGGTGGCGGCGGAAGGCGGGGGGGGAGAACGGGAGATCAGGAGGCGCTCCAACAACTCCTGGATCCGCTGGAGATCCTCCTGACCGAAGGGATGGGACACAGGGGCTGAGGAGGCGGGAGGGGGCGTAGGGGGCAGGGAGCTGGGGGATGGCGGCGAGGGGGGGGGGGGGAGTTCCTCCGTAGAGGGGGACATACTTCCGGGGGGTCGATCTCCCGGGGGAGGTCCACTCCTCCGGGTCGATGACGGTCCCCCCGGGGCGGTGGTACGCGGGACGGGGAATAAGGGAAAAGGGGTGGGGACGCGGGCCAAAACGACAAAGCATCGTTGAAGCCTGTAAATTAACAATCGGTGTTACTAGGGAAGACTGCGGTTCCGGCGGGAAGGTCGCGAGGGGGGTGACATTGCGTTGCGAGCGTAATCCCGTGCGGCGTGGTACGTTGCGTTCTTTTATGAGGGGAATTACTCGCGGGGGCGGGGGGCTTTTCTCTACAGTTGGGGTTACTGTTTCGTCGGTGACGTGAGCTTTTAAATCCTTTATATGGACCCGTGGGTTTCTCCTACTTTTCGGGTCCTCCAACTCGTAAACCACGGGGGAAATAACTCCTAATATTTTATAGGGACCACTATAGCGCGGAGCTAATTTCGCGGCGAAGTTCTGGGCCCCGGACGACAGCACTCGGTTCCGCCGCATCACGAGACTGCCCTCTTCAAAGGTCACGTCTCGGTGGTGGCGGTTACAATATCGGGCCTGCCTTTTCGCCGAGATTTCTCGGGTCTTCAGGGTTCGGTTAACTCGTTCTACAGGGTTCGCTTGGGCGTGGTAGGGAAGCACGGTGGTTTGGGTAATGCCCCATTCATGAAGGTGCTGTTTTACGTGTCCGTTCGTGAATTCTGTACCGTTGTCCGTCAGTAAAAATCAGGGGCATCCCCAGCGATTCACGATTAATTCATTAAACGCCGTCATTATGGTGGGGCCGGTTGCTGCGCGAAGCGCACGGGCTTCTACATATTTCGTGAATAGGTCCTGAAATACTAGAATATATCTTTGTTGGCTTTTGCTGGGGGGGAAGGGGCCCATAATGTCAGCAGCGACAACAGACCAGGGGCCCTCGGTCGTTCGCTCACGCATTATCCCTGCGGGGACGACCTGGGGGACCTTCTGCTGCTGACATTCGGTACAACGTGAGACGTATCTCGCGACGTCTTGGAAAACCCCGGGCCAGAAGAAATCCTGAATTACCCGGTGGTACGTCTTGTCCACGCCCAGATGGCCGGACTGGGGATCGTTGTGGGCCTGGTAGAGGGCTCGTGGGCGGGAGTCAAGGGGTAGAACGAGCTTCCACGAGTCAAGGTCGGTCACGGCAGGGTCGATGATGGCGTGGGGGCGGTGGTAGTAGATACGGTCGTCTTCGATACGCCAATTTGGATATTTCCATGGAAATTCGCGGATGTTTCTCATTTTGTCGGTGTACCAGGGATCGGCGGATTCACCTAGGGCACAGAGGGCATCGTTACACGTTTCGTACATTCGGGAAAGGGCATCGGGGACTACATGCAGGGATCCCTTGCGATGTACGATCTTCATATCGTAGGCCTGCATCGCAAGGGCCCAACGGGCTAATCTTCCCGTGGGATCTCGAAGATTACGGAGCCACAGCAGGCTGCTGTGGTCCGTGATCACGGTAAAGTGAGTGCCCTCGATATAGGGACGGAATTTCTTCACTGCCCACAGTACCGCGAGACACTCCCTTTCCGTCACCGTGTACTTTCGCTCGGCGGCGGTCAGGACCTTGCTCGCGAATACTATGGGCCGCTCTACCCCTTCAATCTCCTGCGTCAGCACAGCGCCCACTGCCGAGTTACTGACGTCGGTCTGGAGAGTGAAGGGCTGCTCGAAATCAGGACGGGCGAGGACGGGGGTTTGGACGAGGGCGTCGCGAAGGGTCTCAAAAGCACTTTGCTCTTCTGACTCCCATTTCCAGGGAACATTTCTCATTAATAGGCGGGTGAGGGGAATTTTGTCGTGAGCGAGGTCGGGGAGAAAGCGTGCGTACCAGCCGACCATTCCAAGGAAGCGGCGGACTTGCTTCAGGGTGCGAGGAGGGGGGTAATTGAATATGGGTTCGATTTTCCGCGGGTCTGTCTTCAGTCCGTCGGTTCCGATAATATAACCCAGATACGACACCTCGGGACAGAAGAATTCACTTTTCTCAAAGTTTATCTCCATCCCGGCGTCCAAAAAAGTCCGTAAAACCTGTCGCAAATATTTAAAATGACTGTCCTCGGTGTCTGTCGCGATTATAACGTCGTCAAGGTAGGCAAAAACGTGAGGTTCCCATGCTGTGTCGATTAGCTGGTCCATCAGTCGTTGGAATGTTGCGGGAGCGTTCGTCAGTCCGAAGGGCATACGTGTGAATTGAAATTGTCCTCGTCCGGGGACAGCGAAGGCGGTGATGGGGCGGCTGCTGGGGTCTACAGGGATCTGGAAATAGGCTTGGCTGAGGTCGAGTTTGGAAATAAATCGGGCACGTCGCAGTCCGTCGAGGATTCTGTCCATATTGGGGAGGGGGTACGCGTCTTTCTTGGTCACCTTATTAACGTCACGGTAGTCAATACAAAAGCGATATTTTCCGTTGGGTTTGGGGACAATGACGGGGTTACTCAGCCAGGGACTTTTGCACTTCTCGATCACTCCCTCATTGTACATGCGATCGACCTCGCCGTGAGCGACCTTGAGCATGTACGCCGAGAGAGTGCGAGGTTTTTGGCGGATGGGAGGGTGACCTTGTACATCGATGGCGTGTACGGTCAAATGGGTGGAACTGAGGATCGGGGAGGTCTTCTTCAGGGTCATTGTCTTCAGTAGGGTTTGTAGACGGGATGAGGCCGTTTGGGAGGGTTCGACGAGACCGGCGCACGCTATTTGGGGATGTATACGAATCGCGATTTCTGAGGAGTGGAACGAGTGTTCCACTCCGTACCTCGTTCTCCACGTTTCCTCCTCATAATCGATCTTGAAGCTAAACATTTTTAAAAAATCTATCCCGAGTAGGCAGGGGTATTCGATGGCAGTGACGCGTACCCCCAGCGTCTCCAGCCGTCCCTCGACCTCAAACAGGAGAGAGGCGAGGCCACGAACAGGGAGTACAGCGCCACTGGCCACTCGCACGGTCTCGTCGATGGGTTGTAGGGTCGCGCCAAGGGAATCGCTCAACTCTGCGCTGATGTAGCTTCTCGTGGATCCGCAGTCGATGAGGCTTCGCGTGGGAGTTCCGCCCACGGAAACCCACGCGAAATGCCGATTGTCGCCGGTAGCGACAGCGAGGGGGGACGATGTAGGGGTTCGGGCTTCTATAGGATGGGAAGGAGGGACGGATTCGTCTTTCCGGGGGGTTGGGGTTTTTAGTGACCCCCCGGCATGGCGTTTCCCGCCCGGCGACGCGCGCAAACAGGGCAAGTGTTTACATCCACCCTTGGCCGGCCGCACACGCGGCAAAAATAGCCAAGGGGGAGCAAACACTCACGATAGACGTGGCCGGGTTTCCTGCAGTTGTAGAAGGTGACGGAAGGGGATTTTGAGGGTGGGGAATATGCACGCGGGGGTTGACGAGGCGCCACATCAACGAGAGCGGGGATTTTTCGCGGGGGCTGCTCGGGGGAGGAGGTCGTCGTAGTGTGGTTGGGGAACGAGGAATGACGGCGGCTGCCGTTTTCGGAGAGGTCGTGCGGGGAGGGGAACGGGCAACGGTGCTGTACGAAACGCGCGGGAATGGTTTGGGACTTTCCTTGGGGGGTGTAGCCTCAAATTCCATCAGAAGGTCCGGAGAGGGGTCGCGTTTTTTGTCTGCCACGGCGGCAGCGCGTCCGCGCACGCCCTTCTCCGGATAGAAGGCTGCGGCGGGTAATGCGGACTGGGAAACGGGGGGGGGAGGGCGGTACAGCCTCATACGCTCGCTCACCTCCTCTCGCCGGCGGCCCACACGTTGTAGATCGAGGAAACTATGTATTTCCTCTCTCACGACGTGGACCGCCAGTTCGGGGTGGAGGTTGCGGCAGCAGATGTCGATGTGCACGCTAAGGGGAAGGGGGGGGTTGAGATGGCTGAACAGGGTGCGCATCTTAACGATGTATTCCGCAACCGGTTCGCCGGGTCCCTGCGTTCGCAACTCCACCTCTCGGCGCAAGCGCTCCTGCAGGTCCCCGTGGCCAAATCGTTCCCTGAAATAGAAGGTGAACCCCTCGTACGAGGTCCAGCTGGGGTGCTCCACGCGGTGCCACAGGAGAGCTTCTCCGGTGAAAGCTTCCGGCAGCGCCCGCAAAAGCTCCCCCTCGGTGAGGCTGCGGCTCGTTGCGTACTCATGGAGGCGACGGAGGAACTCCTCAGCGTCATCGCCTCGTTTCCCGGCGAAACGAGGGCCGAACTTCCTCCAATGGTCCGTGAAACGCGAGTCGCGGGCCTCCCGAGACTCCGAAAAGGTGGGAAAACCAGAGAAGGGGGGAGGCGAGGGTCCGTGGGGGGTAGGGGTCAGTGAACGAGTATGGGGGGGAGGAAGAGGGCCCAATCGGGTGCTGCTGTGCCCCGTGGCACGCGGCGGAAAAACGTATGTGCCCTCGGGGCTCCAGGGCACATACGATGCCGGAACAGGGGATTCGCGAGGGCGGGGAGAGGGGTTACGGGTTTGTGCTGCGGTTGCATACGAGAGGGGGTGTTGTTCGGTACGCGGGGGTAACGCGAACGTGACGTGGGGAGAGGAAGGGCTGGGAACAGGGATGAGGGGTAGGGGTAAGTGGGACAAATACCCGGGGGTAGTGGTGTCGAGATCGAGTGTAAGGGGATCTCGATAACGACCCATGGATTGCCCCGTGGGCAAGGGGTCGCTGGGGGAAGAAAAGCTACGGGGAGATGGGATAGGGACGTTTCGGGGGATCCCTGAGCTTACAGGGGGCGAAACGCGCGAGGGTCGCAGGACCTCCCCGTAAAGGGGGTGCTCAACTGCGACACTGAGGGAAAAGGGGAGGGAATCGGGGCTCAGGGTGTCGGCTCGTTCGTCCCAGGGGATGTGCGTGTGGGGAAAGCGACTGCGGAGCTCCGCTCGCACCAGTCGCTCTTTGATTTCCTCCACGCTGCCCCAGGAGGTGAGCCCTGCTCGGTCGCAGCGGAGGAGGAGGTCGCGAACGTCATGGATGGCGTCCAACGACGCGCGAATGGCTTGGGTTCTTTCATCAAGCCCGACCTCGACTCGTTCCCGAGGGTGGCTAGTGGTGGGTAGGGGGGCGGAGGTAGTGCGGGGCGAAGTACTAGTGGTCGTGGTTGGGGTGGTGGTCGCCGTAGGGACCTCCATAGTCCCTAGTACGTAGCTAACGCGGGGCAAGCATAACAAAAACGAACAAAAACACAAAAAAACGAGTAGTGATAAGGGGGAGGGGTGGCACGTGCACAAGGAGAAGGGGGCGAACAGGGAAAAAAAGAAAAAAAGAAAAAGAAGGGAAGCAAAAAACTAATTACATAACTGAAAAATAATAAAATACGACCGATATAATAGCAAAGTAACGAAAAAAATTTTAAAAAATGACAATTACTCGACAAAAAAGGGAAAGAGAGAGAAAAAAAAATTAATTACGCAAAGAAAGAAATAATACCAAAAGGAATACACAAAAAAAGGATATAATAAAATAATATAAACTAAATGAAGGAAATGAATAATTGGTCCAAAAAAAAAAGAGAAAAAAAAACGGTATAACGAACAATAAAAACTAAAATCGAATCGCAAAAAAAAGAAGAAGAAACCCAAGAAAAACAAAAAAATGATAGTACTAATTCTGGTGTAAAAGAAAAGGACAAAAAAAAAGGAAATAACGCGAACAGAGGAGAGAGAATTTTCGATGACCAAAGGAAAAAAAACAAAAAAACAAAAAAAAAAGGACGAAGTATCAAAAAAAAATTAAAAGAACAGTGCGATACCAAAAACGTGATGAGGCTAGATACGAAAAAAAAACAAAAAACAAAAACGAGAGAGAGAAAAAAAAGGAATTTAAACGAACTGCGGAGGGAGAAAAAAAACGAGAAAGGAAACAGAGAGAGAAGGGGAAGGAGCGCAAAAAAAATTATCGAACGAAGACAAATCTACAAAAAAACATGAACAATACTAAGCTCGGTGTAATATAACAACGAGGGGGCGAAGGGGGGCAGGACAGGCGCAAGCTGTCTCTCAATTTTACGCGGGGGGGAATAATCACGAAGGCGAAAAACAAAAAAAAATATATAAGTGGAGCCAATTGTTCAAAGACTTACCGCTTACAGGGTGCGGAGCAATTTTATTTTTGGGGTCCTCTGTAATTCTTTCCAATTTTCCGTCTGTATTTCCGTATTATTTAACCTAGAGCCTGTAGGGAGGTAAGAGGAAAAGAAAGCACGGCACACGAAATAACAAGAGAAAAAGGGGGGTGAGAGACAGCCCGGCGGGCGAATTCCGGAGGGCGCATGTCCAATGTCAGGTGGTGGTGTGTGATGGTCACTCGAATTCGCGGCACAAGTCGACTATATAAACCCGGAATTTCGAAATAATTTTTCACTAGCTCTCTCACACACCAAACCGCAAAGATAAGAGAAAATAACGCCGAAACAAAAAAAAAGATGAACAGTGGATTCGCTACGCAACGGAGTGATACGATTATCGCCGATTAACGCTCCTCTCGCAAACGACGATCTCGTCACTTGCTCGTCGGGTGCTGGGTTAATGAGGGAAAGTGGGAGAAATTTTCGGGGGGGCTAGTTCGTAGGGAAAGGGAGGGATGGCAGCACGGTGCCTCTGCATCGATCCTAGATCCTTCGAAGTGAGCCGCGGGAGCGAGGTGTCGTGTGATTTCCGACCCCGGGGGTCGATGCATACTCTCCGTTTGTTCGTTATTACCGGCCGGTGATACTGATGGTGATGATGGCCAGATTGCTCCTGTTTTGATAAGTCCACGGAGGATGGGCCTTTTCCTCCGTGTTTCGGCTGGTGTAGGGAGTTTTTGGTGCGGGGAAGCACCATCTTCCGCCGCTACCTTGATGCACCCCCGGGGTGGCGTCGACGAGATAATCCGCTTTGGCCATGATCCGTGGTGTGGCTGGGGTCCACCGCTGATGCTGCGCTAGGGGGGGGGGGGGGTGGAACGGGGGGGGAAGATTGAAATGAGCGAGACGAGGGCGAGCCCTCCAGCGTATTTCGCTTCGTGTGTACGCGAATTCGCCTTGCTTACGACTAATTACGGTTGTATTTCGGATTTCGCGACATTAAGGGACGGTTTTAACCTACGACGCGTATAGAGGGATCACGAGGGGAACGTAACGCGTGGGAAGGGAGTGGAGGGGGGGCGTGCGTGGTGGACTTGCGAGGGCAGGTCGGGGCGATATGTGGCGCAACGTCACAATATATGGGGCCGGTTCTACTCCAAGGTCTCTGCACCGACATTTACCGACACTTAGTCGAGACACGAACCCCGATTTAGCCGGGACACGAACCCCCCGGAGAGGGGGTATTTTGGCCTGGATGTGAATTCTCGAGAAGGTAGAGTGGGGGGGGGGGGGATTTCACTTCGCGTGTCGCCCGATTCCGTCGAACGTTGTATATATATATATCGAGCGCTGATTTAAGAAAGAGAGACAAACAATGCGAGCACATCATATTTCTCGATGAAAGACTGAAGTACCAGGCGCAAGAGAGAGGGAGCGACAAACGATGCGAGCGTCGAACATTGGAGACCTCTGAAGAGTCGACCGTGCCGAGACACGGAGGAAGAGAGAAAAAACGAATGCCTAGTTTTGATTTTTTCAAAGAGAGACCGAACGACCAACCCGTCAACGAAAGAGCCGAATGATGCGAGTGCAGGAGGAAGAAAGAAAACGAACTCCAACAGACCGACCGACCACTACGAAAGAATTTCCCGATGAAAGGCCAAACCATGAAGCGTGAGAGAGAGAGAAAGAGAGAGATGGCCAACGTAAGAGACCTCTGAAAAGCGGTCCGTACTGCGATTAAAATTGTTTTTCTTTTTTCTTTTTTACAATGGGCCTGAACTCGTCTCTCCGAGCATAGCCCCCCCTTTAGAAAACCCCCAAAATTTCAGCCGTTTTCGCGTATCTCGCACCGTTCTCGAGATATCGCGATATTTCGCGCTCGAAGTAAAAAGGGTGTATCCGCGGTGTACAAGTATGCGAGGTTACGACGTTACTCGCGAGGGCGCGAGAAAAGAAAGAGATATTCATACGCAGGGGTGTTATTAATAATTATTATTTTTACCTTCAACGATCTGTTGACGCATCCTGTTGACTCGTGAGGGGGAGCTGAAAAAACGACGTAAAAACGTTCGTTTTCCACACGCGCACATACAAAACGTCGTTACTCACACCAACAAATGTCGTTGTAAGAACGTTCGTTTATATCGTTTTAAACACACACACACACATGCAAACGACGTTGTAAAAACGTTCGTTTTACGCACACACAAACACACACACACTTCGCGCACAAAAACCCTATTCCCAATTATCGTCATGCGCGTCCCAATCTTCGTCGATTTCCAACCACCGACGCACCCACGTAACGGCACTCTCGGCCCGTGCCGTTGTAGCGAGCTCAACGATTGGAGGGAAATCGACGGCGGCGACGGCGGGCCGGTGAACGATTTTTCGGCACGCGACCTTTTCGCGAGAAAGGGCCCACAACGCCTCCTCCGTTTGGTGACTTTCGCGATACCAGAGGCCGCGAATTACGACCTCGATGCCTAAAGCGGGTACCACGGCGGCCAGAGGCGGTGGGCTCCTCAAATCGTTTAGCCAAAAAAAATCGCTATCACCGGTGTCCACTAAATACACCTCGAAATAATCAGCGCTATCGTCACAGCTAATGATTTCGCCGCGCATAACTGCACCATGTCGGTACACTACGCACGACGCATCGGCGATAGCGGCTTCTCGCTGCAAAAACTGACCCGTCAGCTCCCCCTCATAATGCGCCCTTAGCAGCTCCTGGAGAGCCTGATAGGCAGCCTCCACGGCTGTTGTGCGTAGAAAAACGGCGCATCCACTCAAAACATTCACGATGCGATAAAACTGATGCACCTCCAAAAGATTATTGAATCGCGGATACATTTTGACGCGCGTGATTGTGCTCGCTCGGGGTGCTGAAAACTACTGAGGAAAATTATGTGCTCTGTAGCGACGGACTAAAAGGAGCTGCTTCACAAAGCGTGAAAACACTTGAACATATGCTGCAGTCAAAGGTTGGCTGGACGCACGGCGTATTGGTAGAAAAATATATACAAAGGTTCGAGAACGTCTAAGATAAAAAAAGGGATATAGAGAAATGGTTTACGTTGGCCGGTTTATGCTAGCCTCTCTAAATATGTTATAGACGTTTTACCCTGCCTCCTCTCCGATCGTCTATACTTTGAGACATTCGTGGCTAAGCAACGACATGTACCGAACAGCTTGTATGAATTTTCAAAACGCACAGGAGTATTTTCTTGAGCGATTGAAATGTGCATTAGCTGTAATAAAGTTTATGGTATGCAATAAATATGCTTTTTCGGGGGGTCAATGTACAATTTTTATTTTTATAAAAATGTACACTCTCTAAAGGTGATAGCAACGACGAATTTCATGCGTAAAAATTACATCACCCTTTTGTTTATGCGAAGCGGAGGAGGAGGAGGAGGAGAGCGGTGAAGCGATAAGCGCTCTTTTAAGATGCTGCTGTGCCGATAATTGCCACACTTGCGATTGATCTATTGAGCGAATAGCTTGCATTCACGATGGACGCTGATGAATATCGTAAAATTATCGACGAGTTGGAAAGAGCGTATGCGGCGCTCAAAAGTAACGTCTCCCGCATAAAAGTCGAAAAAATGTTAAAGTTCTGCGATGCTAGCATCAAAGAACTAACGATAAATTTTCGAACGTTTCATCTCAAGACGGGTGAAAAATTACGAATTCAGGCTAGTGTAGCCAAGTTGCTATCGTTGAAGGAAAAAATTGCGCGTATCAACCCGCGAAAAAGTGGTGCTAGTTTGAGTGTCGCGAGCGGTGCGGTGAAATGGGTTGATATAGAATCAGCATTTCAAGGTCGAATAAAGACGGGTGCTATAATCAATTTGAGCCACAAAGATGTGTCAAATTTCCTCGAAGATGCGAAGAAAGTGATGGTGCCGAAATTAAAAACAGTCGTGAGAGAAGAAAATAACATCAAGGTCAACGTTACGCTAGTGTGCAAATTTCACCTTTCGAAGATAGACGAGATCGTTGAGGAGCAAAAAACATTTCAAACGAGGAACGCGAGCATTTCCTTATCAACGAATATTGATGAATGGTTCATGGAATACGTGCAATCAAAACTGCTCGTAAAAATCGAAGATTTTCAGGAAAAAGAATCGGGCTGGTCTTTGCATGAAGTCGATCATCTCCTCGTTAGCATCAATTCGTACACACCGCTGCTCGGTGGCTCATCCACATACACGCCTATGCCTCGAGATATTCAACTGAAGCGGGCGGTTATCAACATTGTGAACGCGGATGTGTATTGTTTTTTATGGGCTATAACTGCAGCCTTGTCACCCACACCAAATTCACATACCGAGAGGACGACGTCTTATCCACACTTTAGCGAAGTGCTTAATTATGAAGGATTCGATTTTCCGATGCGTCTATCGCATGTTGAAAAATTCGAAAAAATTAATGGATTATCCCTGGCTCAAGAAATACATCGGCGTGAACACGGAACTGAGAAAAAAATCGAACAACGAGTTTGAAAAAAATTTTTACAAATTAATGAATAATGCCGTATTTGGGAAAACAATGGAAAATGTGCGAAAGCACAAAGAAGTGCGGCTTGTGACGGAATGGCGTGGACGGTGGGGGGCAAAAGCACAGATCGCTAAACCAACGTTCCACAGTTGCACTATATTCGAGCGTGATATGGTGATAATAGAACTCAACAAGGCCAGCGTTTTATTCAACAAGCCCATATACGTTGGATATTCGATCCTCGACATCTCCAAACTTTGGCTCTACGACTTTCACTATTATTACATGAAGACGACTTTTGGACAAAAAGCGAAATTACTATATACAGACACCGACAGCCTCATCTATCACATCAAAGTACCCAACGTTTACCAAATTATAAAAGGAGATATACACAAATTTGACACTTCGGATTATTCGGTTGATAATCCGTATGGTATTCCACAAGCTAATAAAAAAGTATTGGGTCTGATGAAGAACGAAAACAATGGTAATATCATGGAGGAGTTTATTGGATTGAGGGCAAAATTGTATGCTTACAAAATTTTTGGCGACAATGGCGAAAAAAAGCGGGCAAAAGGCATCAAGGGCTCAACGTGTCTGTTTGAACATAAAAATGTAGTCAAACCTCAAAATTTAATTCAAAGTAAAAAACACATTGTTCATACTGCGACGCAGAAAAAAATTGCTCTAAGCTGGAGAGATGATAAGAGAATGTTGATGTATGACTCAACCGATACACTACCATGGGGTTACTCGTTAGTATAACCTGATATTTCGTGCGCGCTAATAATTTCGGACGTGACTTCTCGCATGCCGACAAAAGCGAGAGATGTATATATCGAATATAAACAATTTTAAGAGCAAACAGTCTTCTTACGCACCGGAAATCAGAAACTATTATATATACGGCGGCTATCAATAACATCGAAGATGTCAACGTTGGTCATTCGAGCAATATTCGGCGGATCATTTGGAGCCAAGTATTCATCGGGTACGTATTATAAAATTTTCGCCCCACTATCTCGAATAAAAAAGAAATTTTCATAAAATCCATTCTATTGCAGTTTTCGAAAAGAATGAGACAGCGACGTGACATCGATAGAGTCCATACTCTTTTGATTTTCCTGCTGAATCGAAATCCATATTTGACAAACATATGGCCAAATTTGCGAGCTGTTGACATACGCTTACTCCCAGAATCAGCGGTCTACCGGAGACTACGGAGAGTATTGTCTTTGGTGCCGCGTGCGGATATCAGGAAAGCATATGACAATGGCTTATTGTGCAACTACGAGCTATTGGATTCCGCAGTTAAAATCATTGCCAAATTTGACTGGGCGGAATTGGACATGTTTGCGCCTATATTGAAGGACCATGGTAAGAGCATATTTTTATAAGCTCATCATCATTATTGAACAACTCTAGAAACCATCTAATTGTGTTTATTTTCTTTTTTTTTTTTTTTTTTAAGCGATAATTCGACTTCGCCAAATTTCGAGTGATGAATCATCTTCGTCAACATCTCCATCGATACATCATATTGATGAGCAATCAGGATCGGAGAAGGATGAAAATAGCTTGATCAATAATGATGATGCATCGCGATGGGGAAGCATTGAAGAACGCGTTCGATGGATGGATCAAAATCAATATTCACGCGAGTTCGAGCAAGCTGATGGAGCTGTAGCCGGACCATCCGGTCGAAATCAAGCATCTCCACCACCACTAACACCATCGCAAGAGTCTCTTAATGTGTGCAATATGTGTCAAAGATCACCATCCCCACCAGTTGAGGAGGCACCGGTGCAAGACGATGCTGCGGACAACTGGGTGCACCATGAATACGATGCCGATCAAGAGTATGGTAGCGAAGATGATGATGATGCATCAACATGGATTCCATCACCAGCAGATTCTGGTAATTTTGATATCATTTTTAAAACTCTACATAATTGAAATGCCGTTCAGATTTTTACGCTTTTGAAATATCTCTGTTGCAGGGTATGAATCGTGCGAATTCGAAAATCTGGCATGGCGAGAGCGACGCGCTGCAATGTTGAGTGAGAGTGAAAATGAGGAATGAAAAAAAAATTGTACACAAGTTTTAAATAAATCAATTTCATACAGCAGATTTATTTACCCAACTATTGTGAGTATTGTCAAAACCAAGCCATTTTACAAATATTTTATTTCCACGTTTCTTCAATACTTTCTCAACGAGATAAACATCGGGATATTTCACTTTGAGGAGCTCTGGTTCGTAGAAACCGCCACCGATGGGTTGATCTCGATGATCCTTCAGCCGGTACATCGTTGGATTCGTATTTTTCACTCGATCAATCGTAAATATTTCCGTTGTCCAATTCGGAGTGTAACCTTTCTCGAATGCGTTCTTGAATTTGCTGATTCTCACTTTGTCGCCGATTTTGTATTTTGCCGGTTTCTTCGTAGAAGACGTGATTTTCTTGTAAATATCGCGTAAAATTTGTTTCTCATTAGCTGTATTAACATTTTTTGGTTTCATCTTAATTGTACGATGTACGGTATTGTTGTATTCGGAAATCATATCATCGAGAATGTCTATCCACTTGTAATTTCCGCGAAGACTGAATCGTATCCACATTTTATTTTTTAGTGTACGATTGAAACGTTCGCAGATCGAAGCTTTTAAATTGCTGTATGTCGAGTACATGTGAATGTTGAATTTTTCCATAAGCGCCTGAAACTCGGCATTGTAAAACTCTTTTCCTCGATCGACTTGCAAGTTTTTCGGTGTTCGACCCTGAACTAGTATGGATTTCATAGCCAATGTCGTATCTCTTCCTGTTTTACTTTTGATCGGTACAGCCCAGGCACACTTTGAGAATACATCGATAACGGTGAGGAGGAACTTTTGCTTAGAGTTTCGGTGAGCGTAAGATGACATATCGACGAGATCGGCCTGCCACGTCTCATCGAGACCGCGTATATCAACACGCCGACGGATGTAATTTCTTCGCGCCGGCTTATGTAGCTCTCTCACCACGGTCTCTTTCTCGCTCATGCTCGAGCGCGTGCAAGCGGTTGTCCAGTAGCGCGAGCACTTGGGAATTTTTCACTGATAACGCGTGTACAGCTTCTTGGTCCGTTTTAAACTGGCTCAAGTGGCTCTTGACACTATCGATCATTAACATATAATCACCGCTACTACTACTACTTTGCTCCAATGTTTTCAGCTCTTTTTTCAACAGCACAATGAGCTCGGAATTGCGTTTCGTCAAGTTTGCATGATTTTCATGATTGATTTTTTGATGTCTTATATGCTCCGCGAGTTGGGACTCGAGTGCACTGATCATCATGGCATGAGTATCAATATCCTCCCGTAGAGAAGATGTAACGTGATGTATCTGACGTACTTCTTGTTGCATTGCGCTTCGCATCACTCGCACTGAAATCGCATCATTCTCGTCTATCGGATCAGCCAAATTACACAAACGTTTTTTATCAATATCGTATTGTCCATCGCGAGTAATCTTGAATCCTTTGCCTCGAGGTCCGCGAACATTTTCACTTCTATTTTTCGGCTGCAATTGGCGTCCAAACACGTCAACGCTCATCTTGCGAATGTGCAACAAGATCTTGGTGAGAATCGTTTTAATGAATAATTCCAGCTTCGCGTAATTCTTCAATGATTGATACAATTTCGTTGGAATGAGACAAGTTGCCGGCTGCTTGAGATGCTACGAGTAAACGTAAACGATCGACCAATTCGTTAGGATCATCCCAATAAACATAATCGAATTTGGTATTTTTTTCAACCACTTTATGGATACCTCCGCCAACATGTTTTCTCGATGCGATTTTTGCAATATATGTTTTAAATTTATAAGTATTATCCCTTCGCGTCGCTTCACCGGCTTTGTAAAACTTTTTATGAGCGTTCGTTGTAATTACGATATCTTCATAATTTTTTACATCATCATCCGTGATAGTCTCGATATCGGGAACTTTTTTGAATAATAGCTCGATTAATCCGATAGTTTTTGCATACTCTCGATCTCCCACGCGAATCTTCGGTGAATCAAAGTTTATCGATGAATCACCAATTTTCAGTTTGTCATTGGTGAGAAGTCGAACACCGTAAAAAACATCGAAATTCGTTTTTCGATTCGTTTGTAATAACACGATGTATTCGTTGATTAATTGGTCAACGTTGCGGGCTGATTTGCCATCATCATCATCACTCTCATCCATACTCGTATCATATGTTGATTTGAAGGAGACATCATCATCATAAGACGTATCAGTTTTTTTAACATCCTCCTTTCCAAACGAATCATCGTGTTCTTCCTTAACGTTTTTTTCTTCTTTTTTTACTTCCTCCTCCTTGATTGGATGATCCACATTCCGTATTAACGTTTCCAGCGGTGTGACTATAGGTTTGAAAACTTCCCGCCTCATGAGTTCGACATCATCCTTGCTGCTTTTCATCATACGGTGTTTTTTTCTAATCGCTTCGCTCGCTCGAACAAGCTGATGCAACACATCTCGCTCTTTTTTATGCTCCATGTTGTCGCTATAGCGACGCTGATGATACTGCTGTTTGTTGGATACAACAAAGTCATTTAATGGTGAGAAAAGTATCAAAACCCCGTCGGTATCTACCCTTGTCCACTTCGCTATCCTTGTCAATCGTGATAAATCCGTATTTATCAGAATTCCAACATTCCGAACAAATGCACTTGAATTGCGAATAAGTCATATCCGTGTTAACATGATCGTTATACACATTTTTCAAATTCATATCATCCTGCTTGAATAGAACGAGAAAGTTCGTATTATCTCGCACCAGATGCTTAGGAATGCGAGCATACGTCTGACAAAGATAGAAGCAGTCGACAATTTCGTGTCTTCCCATGGAGAAAAAGGCTCTCATATTGTCTTGTTTCTCGCACGCAACATCGTCAAAGATGATTATCGAGTGAGGTCGCGCGTCGCTAGGTGACACCACTTGTTCGTGCTCGTTGAACGGATGATATTCGACCCCGTTCACCGGCTCGAGCAATCGTTCGAGCAATTTATACTTTGGTTGTTTCAACGATTTTGAATACAGGTAAATGTTCTCAAATCTCAGTCCATTGGGATGTATTATGAGCGAGAGCAAAGCATTGGTTTTGCCACAATTCGATGGACCGCAAAACACAGCACGAATAGTATCAGGCAGCAAATCACCATGACGTTTTTGTCTCTTCTCCGCTCGCGTAAATTCATCGAAATTTATTACAGGCAATAGTCCCATCTGTGAACTCATCTTGACCGTGACTGATGGAAATAGGTATAAGTAGTATGCTTATAACGATTGATGTCTCAGTTGCGAATGTTTTCCCGTCTGATGAACATATGTGGAAAATGCCGAAACAAGACGATCCGAAAAATCCTATAACCGAAAGTTTGAAGAAATTTGCCGATCGTTATCGTGACTATTCCAATCCTAACATTAGAGGAAGTACGCTATTTACGGGAGAAGTTGACCCGGGACGATACGGTGCAGTTGGTGATAAGAAGAAACAGTGTAAATAAGGATATCGCGAGCATCGAAAACTGTCACGCGGAGCATGATCGTTGGCGCGAAAAACAAAAAACGTGGAAAAGGAGTCGTCAACAATTTGATTAATAAACTTCCATTCGAGTTACACATACCGGGATATCAATATTGCGGGCCCGGCACAAAATTGTCTGAGCGGCTTGCGCGAGGCGATCCTGGCGTTAATCCGCTCGACGCGGCTTGCAAAGAACACGATATCGCGTATTCGAAAAATCGGGAGAATATTGCGGCGCGACACGCGGCTGACAAGGTGCTGACCGAGGAAGCGTGGAAACGAGTATTCGCCAGAGACGCTAGCTTAGGCGAGAAAGCGAGTGCCCTGAGTATCGCTAATATCATGAAGGTTAAAAGGAAATTCGGTATGGGGGTCAAGCCAAGTTTCAAAAAAGTTGTCGCAGCAGCACGACCAACGATGATTCGCAGCGATGATTCGAGAGCACTCATCAGATCCGCTCTCAAGGGCGCTCGGAGCGTGACGAAAAGAGCAGCAGCAGCAGGATGTAAAATGCGCGCTCCTCGTGTTATACGCGTGCCGAAAAAGATCGGTGGTTTCTTGCCGTTTCTCGTGCCGATTTTCGCGGGGCTCAGCGCTACCGGGGCATTGGCCGGTGGTGCGGCGAGTATAGCGAAAGCCGTTAACGCTGCTCAGGCAGCTAAACGAGAATTGGACGAACACAAACGACACAATCGAACGATTGAGGCTATTGCATTGGGCAAAGGCTTACATCTTAAACCATACAAGCAGGGATTGGGTCTTCATATAGCTCCAAAAAACGTGAATTGAAGCTACCGCATCGACCGCTCACGGACGCGGATCTCCGTAAATACGCACGAATCATGAACATTCCACATTTTCGAGGTGTTTACATGCGGGATAAACTGCCGAAGAGCGGACCGCTGAAATACGAAACGGCAATTGTGAATTTGGATGAGAATATCGGTCGTGGTACACACTGGGTTGCGTACAAAAAATTTGAAAAAAGGATCGATTATTTCGATAGTTTTGGCAACCTTCGACCGCCATCCGAACTCATTAAATATTTCGGTGTCGGTAGCGTGAATTACAACTACGAGAGATACCAAGACTATGATACAATCGAGTGCGGTCATTTGTGCTTGAAGTTTCTCTGCGATCAATTGGATTCTGGTGAAAAGTATGCGTTATATAAACGTACAGGGTAAAACAGGGAGGTCAGTCGTAAATTAACCGTCATGGATGATAGTTTCACATTAACGATATCGGGAACTTCGTCCATACTCGAGGCGCAATACTTTCCACCGATCGAGCTCTCACCTCACAAAAATTATAGCCTCGGTCTCATCGAATTGCTAACCTTTAATTCCATTCCTAACATCGACGTTGAAAGTAATAAACTTTACGTTGGAGATGAGATATTGACGATACCTACGGGCAGCTACGAGATTGAAGATATTGAGAAATACGTACAGTCGGAGTTGTCGCGTAAAGATATTATTCTCAATATAAAGCACAATAATAATACTTTGCGTAGTGAAATTAAGTGCAATCGCGAAATAAATTTTATACCTAATGATTCTATCGGACGCTTGTTGGGATTTACACCGCGTATTCTGAGTGCCGATAAAAGACACAAATCCGATCTACCGATAGCCATTCTCAAAGTGAACGCCCTGCGAGTTGAGTGTAACATCACCACGGGAGCTTATATCAACGAGCGAAAAGTACACACGATTCACGAGTTTTTTCCGACAGTCCCACCTGGTTACAAAATCATCGAAGTACCGGCACATGTGATTTATCTGCCGATCACCAGCAGAACGATAGATTGCATCAGACTTCAGATAGTCGATCAGGACGGTGATATAGTCAATTTTCGCGGTGAAGTTATTACGATTCGTTTGCATATAAAATCGCAATGGGCATAGTTTACAACAGAATTCTTAATAAACCGACATGGCTTGCGGTGGACAGTCGTCGATCAACGCGCAGAGCGTTAACACCTCAAAACGTATTGTTCCTGCAGAGTCTAGGCCTAAAAATTCGCGAAAAAAACGTGTGAGACATAAATTTTTGTTCTGCGCTTTGGCCATATGCTGTGTACAATGGAGGAAAAAATAGTTAATATTCAGAACCCCGTCATCTTCGATGAATCCATCACACATTGTGAGATTCATGCTCATCAGCCGTATGCATCTGCAACCTTCAACAACAGCGATGAAATCCGCATCTCTATTCAGCATCAAGATCTCTGCATACTACCGAGTCACAGCTCCTTACATATATGCGGAAAATTGACGAAAAACGATGACACACCGACCCTAGCCACGAGCCTCGTCAATAACGCCATTTGCTATTTGTTCGAGGAAATACGTTACGAGCTCAATGCCATCCTTGCCCACGTGGGAACTATACGAATATCCGCTGCTACCGGCCACCTCGAAACACGTTTGGTCCGTGAAAACATCGACGCAACTCGAGAAGCCTCGTTACGTCATTCTCGCATTTCAGACAGATCGAAAAAATCAGAAGAACAAGAATGCGAGTAATTTCGATCATTGCAAAATCACCGACGTCAAACTGTATCTCAATTCGCAATGTTATCCCTATGGAAATTTGAATCTCAACATCGATCAAAATCAGTACGCTTTGCTGTATCAGATGTACGCAAATTTCTAAATTTGCGTAAATTCTAGTTTGTTATATTTTCCACCGATGTAATTCAGATGTAGTTTCCCATCGTTAGTCGCAGTCTGGAATTTGTCCAAGGTCGTTGGGTCCTCATCGATGGCTTTCGTGATTTTGGCCGGCAGGAAGACGGAAAATTCACCATCAATGTCGACGATGTACCGTCGTCCGAATTTCGTCTGGACAGCTCTCACGTTTGATATACGTTGATTCGCCCGCACCGGCAGTTCCGACAATTTTTTCGTCGGTAGAAAATCGTCCATCTTGCCGATTTTGTTGATAGCCTCGAGATCCATTGTTGTTGTTGTCGTTGTGGCTCGGTACTTTGTTCACGGTGCGAGATTTGTGCGGATGCAACGTTACTTCGGATATTGAAAGATTTGTCACACTTTCGTTGATATCTCGAATCACCGACACTCTTTGCAACAAGACTTTCACTTCTTTGATATTTTTCAAGTGTAACAATAATCGCTGTTTCAGCACGACTCGTCTGTCTCGCATTTGATCGTTCTATAATGAAGCCGCTCACGAAATTGCCGGTTATATATCCTTACCCTCCCCACACACACAAAAAAAAAATTACTCATTCTTTTTCTCCACCCGCGAATTTGACAAACATTTTTCACACACTCGACGTTGGGGTGGGGTGCCATCAAAATGATCCATATTCACAGAAGTATTATAATGCTCTCTACACGGAAGATACGACAATACTTCAGGATCAATGTGATAACGTCTCGGAAGGAGATGCCAGAGCAAATGTATATGATCACCCCAATACTTTAAAAGCAATGTTTTCGGAATATATTCCAGCTCGTTCCTAGTTAACGTTCGCGGATCCGCGCAGGGAAAAACCGAGTATTTGTTACACGCGCCCATTTTTTTCGGAGAAACAAATTCAATAGTGCCGACACATGCGATCGAAGATATTGCATCGGACTGAGCTAAATGATCCCTTTCATTTGGTCACCTCCTTCCTTTGATGATTGACCGCCGCGATGCCGTTTCCAAGAAATCCTCCCGCGCCATAGCGGCGCCATTCTCGATGTGCATGTTTACGCAAAAGTTCATAATCAACGTTTGATGAGTGCCGACCTGCATAGACACGCACCACTTCCGAGAAATTTCGAGTCTCCAAAAAAGTTTACCATAAATCAACGTTTGATATATGCAGCGTTCGATGGAATCTGACGACACGCGTTGATAAGTGCCGTCCTGCAACGACACGCACCACTTCCGAGAAATTTCGAGTCTTCAAAAAAGTTTATCATAAATCAGCGCTCGATATAGTATACAACGTTCGATGGAATCGGGCGACACGCGCCGTGAACCCCCCCCCCCCCCCCCCCTCCCACTCTGCCTTCTCGAGAATTCACATCCAGGCCAAAATACCCCCTCTCCGGGGGGTTCGTGTCCCGGCTAAATCGGGGTTCGTGTCTCGACTAAGTGTCGGTAAATGTCGGTGCAGAGACCTTGGAGTAAAACCGGCCCCATATATCTACTCACGTTGTCAAAATTCTCAAGGTTGAATGGGATTGAAACAGGGTTAAAACTACCGCGAAAATATTCTCAATGCTACGCACAATGAGATGCAAACAGCGAAAATGTTGATTTTCTCTCTTTACACAATTTACTAATAAATAAAGTGATTTTATGTGGAAAAAGGTATATTTTCGGTGAATTTCAATAAATCTCCAGAAGTGGTTTCAAGTCATTATTTGATCCAAGAATTGCTCGATCGAGCGACCATCGTACTCGATGCCCAAACGCGCTTTTCTTGCGATGCTTTCCTCGCATCTTTCCATCATTTCGAGTGTCACACACTCTCCGGCGCTAACGGAGGTCAGCGTATACGTATACGGCGTATCAGCGTATCCGGGCCTAGAGAATTTGACAATGAGATAACCATTTTCACCGTTAGCATCTCGTTGTGCTTTTCATTGAGGATAGTTTTGCGGTAGTTTGACCCTGATTTCAGCCCCGTTCGACCTTCAGAATTGACCAGGTGTTTGCGTCGGTGGCAATCGACGGGGAATACTTCAACCCCCTGAAGGGATGAGACGAACATTTTCGCGGGAGTTTTAACCTGAATTTTTTCCCCGTTCGACCTTGAGAGTTGTAACGAGGCATCCGTATCGATGAAAGTCGACCGGGCACTTCCAGGTTTTTTTGACTTTTTGACCGCAAGGAGTGAACATTTTCGCGGTTTTTATCGCGATTTGTTTACGAGATAAATTTGTCAAGATTTCACATCCGTTCCTTTTATAATTCTGCCTCGAAACACAATTTTACGCAATATCTGAAATTGAATACGCTTTACCGTCTCTCCGTTACATACGGGAAATTTTTGTCTTTTTTATTCATCGTATTCATTATGAGAAAAAACATATACACCCGCCGGTGTCAACGTCATTTTTTTTAATCGATAAGTTAATGAAACGCGTGAGATGAATTCGTACCCTTTTTTACGAAAAAAAGTTTTTAAATACGAAAAAAATATTTTACTGGTGCCAGAAATGTTCGAACGAGTAATAGTGGCTGTGTCTAAATTCATGTTATACAGCGATCAAACAGGGCTGAACCAGCGAGAAGTCATCAAGGTCTGTAATTTCTTTTCTCTCTAAATTTCGAGTGCCGGGAGTATCTCCGACATTTTAACAACTGAAATCTCGTGTTTTTTTTTAAAGTTCATCATTTCGGAATACATTTCATCATTGTATTACACAACAAACAAGTCGTTTTTTTCAAATTGTGAGTATTTTTTGCAATCGTCGACACGTGTGATTGTAATAATTATTTTTGTCTTGTGTTATTTTTATCTTCTTGGCCAAACTTTCGAAGGAGTTGATGAGGCCGTAATTAAAATGAAGAAACTCCAAAACACGATAGAAAAACAATACGGGGCAGGCGGCGAAAGCGCACAAGAAAATTTAACTCGTGAAAAAAGGCACAGAAAACGAAAAACTCAATTAGAATTCTTGAAAGAGGCGCCGTGAAATTGAACTGTGGAATAAAATTTAAAAAAGAAAAAATAATTGTATGTTATCATCGATCGTTAATATTATGTAGTACATTAATTTATTACCATTGAATAATAATTGCTTTGAAGTATTCTAAATGGCCTCTTACTTTTGTCCATTTTTCATTCTCGCCAACTTTCCGATTTCTTCGGTTTTTTTTGGTACGGTTTAACTTTTCAAGTATTTTGCGTGTTTTCTTAATTTTGTTTCAATTCTTATTTATCTTCTATTATTATTGCTATCGATCTATTATATCATCTTTTATTGCATTGTATTTATAACGAGTTGAATCATTTTTTTCAATAAAAGTGTGTATACGTATGCGTATAGTAAAAAAATGATTGAACTCGTAATAAATACAATGCAATAAAAGAACGTTATGCAGAATAATAGAAAACGAATAAGAATTGAAAAATAAAACAAAAAAATAATTAAGGAAACATGCGAGATACTTGGAAATATAAAAATATACGACAAAAAAACTGAAGAAATCGAAAAGTTGGCAAGAATGAAAAAGTAAGAAAAGTAAGAACATTTCGAATTGTTCAAATATTATTCAATATTAATAAATAAATGTTGAAATGTGAAATAATAAATAAATGTACAATTATGTTATGTTTTTAAAATTTTATTTCACAGTTAAATTTTGCGTCGCCTCTTTCAACAATTCTACTTGAGTTTTTCGTTTTTTGTATTTCTTCGCTCGATTTAAATTTTCTTGCGCGTTTCCGTCGCCAGCCCCGTGTTGTTTTTCTATCTTGTTTTCAAGTTTCTTCATTTTAATTGCGGCCTCACCAACTTCTTCGAAAGTAGGTTAACAGTGCGGGTTCTACCCCGGGTCCTCTGAGGGGGGTACGGGGCGCGGGGAAGCGAGCGCGGGCGGGTATGCGGTCCGAGGGCTAGTGTGATGGGTCAGTGTTGGAGGGGATGGAACGTGTGCTGAATGGAATAGTGAGGGGTCTGGGAGCAGGGTGTTGGAAAGAGATGGAGCGAGTAGATGGTGAGATAAAGTGCTATGCACCTGCATCTCAATTTTTGTGGATGTTTTTTTTTTTTTTTTTTTTTTATGACTCTTTGGCGAGTTTTCCCAAATGATCACGAAACAAACATAATTTATTGCCTGAGTTTCCAAGAATTGTGTGACAATAGGGAAGATTTTATGCTGATCCATATACAGAAAACAAAACAGTCGTAAAAAGTTACATAAGTTCTATGAGCAAATGACATTTCAAAAATCATGATAGATTTTCTCTCTGTCTCTACTAAGCATTTGTATCCAAACGTTTTGAGTATGGGAGTTGGAAAGAGATGGAGCAAAAAAAAAAAAGTTGGAGAGTTGGAGAGAGTGAGAGTAGGGATAAAGAGACAGACCCCATATTTTCTCCCTCTCTACCATGCTCCTGCATCTCAATGTTCAAGAGAGATGGAGGAAAAAAAAAGCGTTCAAGAAAAGTAGGTAGAGTGGGGATATAATATTAAAAATTATACAGAAAAACTCACCATATGATTGAAGAAATGCTATGTTCGCCCATTTTTTTTCTTCACATTTTTTCAATATATGTCCATATATACTAACTACTTATATGTCCAACTACTTAATATGTCTCTTATTGAATATTATACACTTATTACTTATTTCACACACACACACACACACAAAAGTCTCAGACTACGTTGAATTTGTCATTCGTTTGGTACACAAATTTGACACATTCTGTCGGGTATAATTGTATAGAGAGGCTTAGAGCACTCTTTGCACCGGCGATCGCGAATCCTATCATATTTTGAAGTCTTGTGTCTACTGACTGCTTCAAACCATTCGAACATATCACTCATTTCATGAAAACATGACGCACAAAAACGTTTATCACCTCCAGCATAGTAATAAAACACAATCGCACAAACTGTTCTGTTGTCGGGGTGACCCTGCAACTCAGCACGATGCATTATTTTGCCACGCCGCATAGTATAGGATCGTGCCTCATCACTCTCGTAATCAGAGTCTGCTGGCGCAATTTCGTCACCGGAGTCTTCACTCATGCTGTCAAACTCTTCAACGTCCATCACTTGGTTTTCTTCAGCCATTTTACACTTGCGGATGTTTCGTGCTCAACGTTCGTTTCACAACTATGCAGAAATTTTTCCAAGGTCTTACAATTTTGTCGTTTTGCCCTCCCCATTTTTGTCTCTTGCGAAAGTTGGGGAACGTTTTCTTGAGCAAAAAAAAAAGGGCTTGAAGCATGCAAGGCCCCACTTGCATTTTCTTTAGTACACCATGCAGGGATGGGAAAAGTCGTAAAATTTCTTTTTCAAACCTGATTTTGATGGTGGTGCAAGATAAGGACGCTTTCACATAGATGTTGGACTCATCTACGTTGAATTCACAATCGGATGTAGAAAAAAATTGTCTTTGAGTTTTGACGAAAACTCGGGTTTTCTACTGTTTTTACATGGAGAAAGTAGTAAAGTCTATTCTATTGTAGTTTGGGGCACGTCCTTTATCCCCTGTAGAGAATGTCATCTTAAAGCCACAAAAAAAAATGGGTTCTAGAGTCGATGGAAAGTAACTAAGACTGTAGAGATGCTCTATGGAAAAAGGACCAATCTCAAAGTCTAAGGCAGCAATTGTTCTCCAAGACATTCTGGATTCTATCCATAAAAACTAACCATTTTCAGTCCGGCAGTTGACTTGTTGACATCGTGAGGACCCTTTTTTGTCGAAATTTTTTTTCCGTTCGCTTACAACACGAACGATTGCGCTACGAAGATTTCTTTTTGCCCTAAAAGTGTTTTATCGACATTTTGTCCACCATAAATATGGAAAATCTTCCGACAGTGCAAAATTTGTGTGAACAGCTAGTGCGAATAAATTCGTCACAAGAATATCTTTCATGGGAATGGGAATGTGATGCTCTTATTGAGTCTTTGGAAGATGAGGCAAGAATTAAACGACCGCGATTATCTACTGGGAATCAACAATCGCTCATCGCTCAAATAGCTCGTCTCGAAGGATTGAAAAGATCTACACGTGGAAAGTTTATACATACGGGTGCAGGAGTTGATGATGATGACCTTTTATGGCGTGAAATTGATTCAGCATTTGAAGGCCGCATACTGACCGGATGTGTGCTGAATAAAAAACATATTGATCCGCGACAATTTTTGGAGGATGCCAGTTCATTGGTATGTTCACACATGAAAGACATTATAGAAAATCATCAAAGTGTCAAAGTGAACACAATTCTCAATGGTGAATTCGTAACAGGTGATAAACGACTGAATAAAAGTGTCAATACGCGAAATAAGGAATTGTTTAATACATCGGACTTGAACGAGTGGTACAGGTTATGCGTGGTTGAGCCCACGTTAACAACACTGGAGGATTTTCAAGATCGTGACAGTGGATGGTCATTGGTGAAAATTTGCAATTTGATGATAAATGTAAATAAATATAATCCAATGCGCGCTGGGTGTCACATCAAAATTCCTCGAAAAATTGCGTTGAGAAAAGCTGTTGTGAATGTGCAATCGATGGACAATGCATGCTTTGCATGGGCAGTGGTTGCTGCACTGTACCCCACGGATAACCATGCAGAACGCGAATCATCATACCCGCATTGGTCAACCGTTTTAAACCTCCGAGGGATTGAGTTCCCTGTGTGTGTAAATAATATTAAAAAAATTGAGTCTCAAAATGAGTTTTCAATTAATGTGTACACAATTGGTGAGAAAGACAGTATTTATCCGGTTCATCTCACGGACTGCAAGAAAGATCGTCATGTTAACTTATTGCATATTCCATCAAATGATAATATCGGTCATTTTGCATGGATCAAAGATTTATCAAGATTAGTCGGCTCCCAACTCACAAACGGCAAGCGTCATTTGTTCATCTGCGATCGGTAAGATTTTTCAAATTTGAAAAAAATATTCCACACAAAAGAGAGGAATAATGTGGAAAAACACTGCATAATGCTTCTTTTTTATCTTCCACAGCTGTTTACATTACTTCAGGAGTAACGATAAACTCTCAACTCACATGATCGATTGCAGCAAAATGAACAATTGCGCAATTGTATTGCCGAGTCAAGAGGACAAATGGCTCAAATTCAAGAATGTGGCCAATAAAGAGCGGCTGCCATTCATTGTCTATGCCGATCTTGAATGTGTCTTGGCGAAGACTGATCAACAAGCGGTTGAGAAAAATTTGTATGAGCGACATGAGGTATTCAGCGTAGCGTTTTTTGTAAAGTGTACCTACGATCATGCTCAATCAGCATATTATTCTTATCGCGGTGCTGATAGCGTGAAATGGTTTATTGAAGAATTAAAAAAATTAGCTTTTCGTGTTAATGATGTATTGTCAAAAAATGTCCCCATGACAAAGTTAACACCCGATCAATGGGAGAATTTCCGAACCTTCCCTACCTGCCATATATGTGAAAAACCATTTCAGCCTCTTGAAGTACGCGTACGCGATCATTGTCATCTGACTGGAAATTACAGAGGCCCAGCACATTCCGATTGTAACCTTAATTACAAGCAATCATTTTTTATTCCAATAGTTTTTCATAATTTATCAGGCTATGATGCACATTTCATTATCAAGGATATTGCTACAGCGTTTGAAGGGAAAACTAACGTACTACCAATAACAAAGGAAAAATATATTTCCTTTACGAAAACAGTTCACACATCGAATGATTTCCGACATCAGATAAAATTGCGCTTCATAGATTCATATAAATTTTTAAATACTAGTCTTGATAAATTATCATCATTTTTAACGATTGATAAGCTAAAAATTTTAAAATCACAATTTGATAACTTACCAGCCAATGACTTTGCATTGTTAACTCGAAAAGGTGTCTTCCCATATGAGTATATCGATAGTATTAGCAAGTTGGATGACACCTGCCTTCCTCCACTAGAATCTTTCTATAGTTCATTGACTGGTAGCATGATAAGCGAGAGTGAGTATGCTCACGCTGAAAACGTCTGGCAACGGTTTACCATTCAAACGCTTGGGGAATATAGTGATTTGTATCTGAAAACGGATGTCTTGTTATTAGCAGACGTTTTTGAAAACTTTCGTGATACCTGTATAAAAAGTTATGGACTTGACCCCGCGTATTACTATACACTTCCAGGATATACATGGGATGCTATGTTAAAACATACAAATATTCAATTTGAATTATTGACTGACATTGACATGGTTTTATTTGTGGAACGTGGTATACGCGGTGGTTTAAGTCAATGCTCCAGCAGGTATGCGCAGGCTAATAACAAGTACATGGAAACATTTGATGCATCGAAAAAGTCATCATACTTGATGTACTTTGATGTGAATAATTTGTATGGATGGGCAATGTGTCAACCATTGCCATACTCAAGTTTTCACTGGGTCGAGAATGTTTCCAACTTTGATGTAATGACAATTTCGCTAGATTCCCCCACGGGCTATATTCTTGAAGTTGACATTGATTATCCGCAACATTTACATGATTCTCACATGGATTTACCGTTTTGTCCAACACATGAAAAACCCCCCACCAAGCGTCAAACAAAACTACTTGCGACTCTATGTGGGAAAAAGCGTTACGTAATACATTATCGTAACTTGCAGCAATGTATACGACATGGCCTTAGAGTAACAAAAATTCATATAATATTACAATTTAAACAATCTTCTTGGTTAAAATCATACATTGAATTGAATACGCAGTTTCGTACAAATGCAAATAATGATTTTGAAAAAACTTTATTTAAATTAATGAATAATGCAGTCTTTGGCAAAACGATGGAAGATGTGAGAAATCATGTAGACGTTAGACTTTTAACAGACTGGGATGGTCGTTATGGGGCAGAGGCAATGCTTTCGAAACCGAATTTCCATAGCTGTAGTGTTTTTTCGGAAAATCTCGTGGCTATCGAACTACGTAAGCTCGAAGTGAAATTCAACAAACCAATATATGTCGGTATGAGCATACTTGACATATCGAAGACGTGTTTGTATGAATTTCATCATGAGTTCATGACTCCTCTATATGGGAATAAGGCAAAAGTTATGTACACCGACACTGACAGTCTCATATATTACATCGAGTGTGACGATGCATATGAGGACATGAAATGTAACATACGTAGATTCGATACCAGCGATTATTCGGTGGATAACTTGTATGGTATACCGCTAGTCAACAAGAAAGTACCAGGTCTCATGAAAGATGAGAATAATGGTGCAATAATGACCGAGTTCGTTGGACTGAGAGCAAAAATGTATGCTCTACGTGTTGATAATAAAAAAGATGTAAAAAAGATCAAGGGTGTCAAAAGTAATGTCGTTGCACGAACAATAACGTTTGATGACTATGTGCAATGTTTAAAGGAGGAAATTGAAATAACGTGTCAACAGTCAT
Organism: Heteropelma amictum; assembly: GCA_959613375.1. Classification (NCBI taxonomy): domain Eukaryota; kingdom Metazoa; phylum Arthropoda; class Insecta; order Hymenoptera; family Ichneumonidae; genus Heteropelma; species Heteropelma amictum. Next base: position 433,266 of record OY390729.1, read on the forward strand.
GCATACGATCAAAATTACATGAAGTGTATACGATTAGAGAGACAAAAATTGCTCTTAGTCCACATGACGACAAGCGGTATATCATACCTGAAACTACAAACACTTTGCCATGGGGACATTACAGGATACCTTTGTAATTATTTTTATGAAAGAATTATATCATTTCATGTGTAAAAAATAGATGTATACATACTTTGTTTAGTAATATTGTATAAGTGTATAAAATAATTTGCAAATAATTTTTGTATATCATTGTGAATAATGATTTTTCTTGTATAATGAAAAAAAAAGAAATCTTGAATAAAATGGACTACATCTTGGAAAAAAATCCCAACCTTTGTTTTTGAATCCTTCATTTTACCTTTATAGCTTTCTCGAAAAAGAAGAAGAAGAAGAATGATATTACAATACCCATCGCCATGGATTGGTGGAAGGAAAAGAATAAGAGAGAAAAAGTTGATTTTTTTTTTTTTTATTTTTTTTATTGATCGTTTATCCAACTATTGTGGGTGTTGTCAAAACCTAACCATTTAACAAGTAGTCGATTGCCACGTCTCTTTAAAACTTTTTCAATCAAGTAAACATCTGGATATTTGGCACTTGATAATTCCTGTTCATAGAATCCTCCAGCTATAGGCTCATCTCGATGATCTTTCAGATGATACATCACAGGAGTGGTTTTCCTTACTTTGAATATCGTAAATATCTCAGTTGTCCAGTTTGGTGTATAACCTTTCTCAAAGACATTCTTGAATTTGCTAATCCGTACTTTGTCGCCAATTCTAAATTTTGGCAGCATTTTTTTCGCTCTATTCGTCGCTTTATCATAAATTTCGTGGAATATTTGTTTTTCATTTGTAGTATTGACGTCCTTCGGTTTCAATTTGATGGTACGATGTATAGTATTATTGTATTCAGCTATCAAAGTGTCGAGAAGGTCAACCCACTTGTAATTGCCACGAAGACTAAATTTAATCCACATTTTGTTCTTTAATGTACGATTAAAGCGTTCACAAATAGATGCTTTTAAATTACTATACGTCGAATACATGTGAATATTGAAATTTCTCATCATCGATTTAAAGTCTGCATTGTAAAATTCTTTTCCCTGATCTACATGTAAATTTTTCGGGATGCGTCCTTTAGCAAGTATGGACTTCATTGCAATTGTTGTATGTTTGCCAGATTTGCTTTTAATGGGTATGGCCCAGGCAAACTTTGAAAATGTATCGATGACGGTGAGTAGAAACTTGTGGTTGAAGTTTTGTCGCGCATATGATGACATATCTACAAGGTCAGCTTGCCAGGTCTCATCCAAACCATAGATATCAACACGTCGACGTGGGTAATTCCTTCGAGCTGGTTTATGTAGCTCATGAACTAGAACCTCCTTTGTTTTCTCGTCCATCATCTTTCTCCAGAGCGTTTAGTCGTTCTTCCAAAAGGCCAATTATTTTGGAATTTTGCACAATCAGTTCTTGCACCGCTTTAAAATCTATTTGAATCTGTTTAAACTGCTCTTTCACGCGTGATTCTAGACTGACGATCATCAATTTATCATTTTCACTTCTATTTCTCTCGAATGCTCTCAGTCTCTCGTCCTGATGTACAATGAGCTGAGAATTACGAGACGAGAGATCTTCAAGTACTTCATCAATATCAAGTTGATGTTTCATATGAGTCTCGAGATTTTTTTCAAGAGCCTGAATCATTATAGCATTATTATCGATATCATTGCGCAGGGATGATGTAACATTGTATACAAGACGAACTTCTTGTTCTATAGCACTTTGCATAACTTTTACAGATGCTGCATCGTTTTTTTCAACTGGATCAGCGATATTGCACAATCGTTTATTATTCATGTCATATTGACCATCGAGGGTCAATTTAAATCCTTGACCGGGAGGACCACGACTCCCAGAAATGCTACTTCTAATTGCACTTCTTCTCGCCAACTGTCGTCCAAACACGTCAACACTCATCTTGCAAATGTACAAAGTCACTGTGATGATGATGTTGATAAATGATTTCAGACGTGATCCATCCACCACAACCGCCATATTTCAAATGCATGAAATTGTTTCGATGATGGCGTTAATAAATGATTTCAGCTTCACGTAATTCCTCAATAATTGCGATAATTTCATTCGAATGTGAGAGATTTCCAGCGGACTGTGATGCTATAAGTAGACGTAAACGATCCACCAGTTCATTAGGATCATCCCAATAAACGTAATCAAATTTCATATTTTTCTCAGCAGTCTTGTACATGCCTTGACCACTATGAAAAGAGTCCATCTTTGCAATATAGGTCTTGTATTTGAAGCTAGTATCTTTTCGTATCGCACCACTTGCTTCATAATATTTTTTATGTGCATTCGTCGAGATCACGATATTCCCATAATATTTCAAATCGTCTTTCGTAAGGGTATCAGCATCGGGCTTCTTTTTAAATAATAGCTCTACCAAACCAATGGTTTTCGGGTATTTTTTGTCCTTTACACAAATCTCATGAGTATTAAACACTATAGGAGAATCGCCAATCATTATTTTCTTACTTGCAAGCTGACGTACACCATATGAGACATCCAAACCTGCTTTTCTGTTTGTTTGCAACAAAACGAGATATTCATTTATTAAATCATCTACATTGCTATCCATATCATTTTCAGTATTATCATCATTATGATGAATTGATTTTTCACCAATATCATTGTTATCATCATCATCAAAATTATCATGGTCATCGACAGCATCTTCATACATTGATTTGAAAGAGACGTCTCCCAATGGAAAGTCATTCTCCATTTTTTTCTTCCCATAATCATCAGCTGCTTCCTCTTCTTTTTCTTCGGCCTCTGCATCTTCTTTCTCTTCTTTTTTAATTCTTTCATCTACAGTCTCATCTTTAATTCCATCCTTCAACATGTCTCTACTTGATATCAGCTTCTCCAATGGTGCTACTATTGGTTTAAAGACTTCACGTCTTGTACGATCAATATCATCTTTGCCCGTTTTTAGCATTCTATGTTTTCGTCTGATTACATCACTTACTTTAACAAGTTGATGTAAGACATTCTTTTCCTTCAACAACTGTGCGTGCTTCATCTTGTGTCACATACGATACTGCCTCTCTTTGCATGAAACATGATTATTTAATGCTGAGAAAAACATCAAAACCTTTCCTATATCGACCATCAGTAATATCGCTATCCTTGTCAATTGTAATAAATCCATACTTGTCAGAATTCCAACATTCCGAGCACAAATTCTTGAATTTTGTATATGTCATATCTGTATTGACATGATCATTATACACATGCTTAAGGTTCATTTCATCCTGTTTAAACAATACAACGAAATTTGCATTATCACGTATGAGATGTTTAGGAATACGTGCATAGGTTTGACACAGGTAAAAACTGTCGACCATCTCGTGTCGTCCCATGGCAAAGAAAGATCTCATATTATCCTGTTTTTCACAAGCCACATCGTCGAAAATCATTATGGAATGAGATCGTGCATCACTTGGCGACACCACCTGTTCATGCTCATTAAATGTGTGATATTGAACCTCACTCACTGGTTCGAGAAGACGCTCCAGCAACTTATATTTTGGCTGTCCCGATGATTTAGAATAAAGATAAATGTTTTCAAATCTCAGCCCATTGGGATGTATTATGAGAGTGAGCAATGCATTTGTCTTGCCACAGTTTGATGGACCACAGAATATAGCACGAATGGTATTAGGCAATAATTCGCCATGACGTTTTCTTTTTTCCCTCCCATCACCACGCGTAAATTCATCGAAATTCATAACAGGCAGTTGGCCTACTCTCGACCCCTTCTTCATCGTAACTAACATCCTTACTGTATAAGATCCTGTTTTTATAATATTTATCCATTAGTCGAGTACTAGACTTTGTGCGAGCATGAGCAAACGCGGAAAAGGTCTGATCAACAATTTAATTAATAGACTTCCGATTGAGCTACATTTGCCCGGTTATCAATACTGTGGGCCTGGCACAAAACTGGGTAAACGTCTAGCACGCGGTGACCCCGGAATTAATCCTCTGGATAAAGCTTGCAAGGAACATGACATTGCATATTCGAAACATCCTAACGATCTCGAAGCAAGACATCTAGCCGATAAAATATTAAGTGAACAAGCTTGGCGGAGAGTCAACGCTAAAGACGCAAGTATCGGTGAGAAAACGAGTGCCTGGGCGGTGACAAACATTATGAAGACCAAAAGGAAAATTGGTATGGGGCACGAGAAAGTGGACTGGAAAAACGTTGTCAATGCTGCGAAGAAGACAATGGTACGCAGCAATGATCCAATGAAAATTATTAAAAGTGCTCTTAAAGGTGCAAGAACAATTGTCAAGAGATCAATTATCATGAAACGTAAATTACGTACACCTCGTGTTTTGCCTGTACCTAAGAAGATTGGAGGTTTTTTGCCATTTCTCATACCGATATTTGCCGGACTCAGTGCTGCTGGCGCATTGACTGGTGGTGTAGCTAGTATAGCTAAAGCTGTTGGAGCCGCTCAAGCTGCCAAAAGAGAATTGGATGAGACTAAGCGACATAATCGAACGATTGAGGCTATAGCATTGGGCAAGGGATTGCATTTAAAACCATATAAGCGAGGGCTTGGTCTTTATATCACGCCGTCAAAAAACGTGAAGTGACGCTACCTCATCAACCACTATCCGACATGGATTTACTGAAATATGCAAAGATCATGAAGATTCCACATTTTCGCGGAGTGTTTATGCGCGATAGACTACCATCAAGTGGACCTCTCAAATGTGAATCAGCCATTGTGAATCTAGACAAATATGTTGGACCTGGTACACACTGGGTCGCATACAAAAAGTCGGGCAAAAAAGTAATTTATTTTGACAGTTTCGGCAATATTCAACCACCGCCAGAACTTTTGAAATATTTCGATGTTGGTAGCGTTAGATACAATTATAATAGATATCAAGATTATGATGGTATTGAATGTGGTCATTGGTGTCTGAAATTTCTCTGTAAGCAGTTACATCGTAAAAATAAGTACGCTCTATATATGTAGGATACAGTGATACTATGCGATCAGTTGTCAATTTGCCATCATGGATGATAGTTTTACACTGACAATATCTGGAACATCTTCCATACTTGATGCTCAATATTTTCCACCAATCGAATTATCACCAAGTAAAAACTATACTCTTGGGCTGATTGAATTATTGACCTTTAATTCCATACCAAATATAGATGATGGAAATAATAAGTTTTATGTGGGAAATGACGTATTAACGATACCTACTGGTAGTTATGAAATAGAGGATATTGAGGCGTATGTACAATCCGAATTGTTGGATAAGAAAATTTCCATCAAACCCAATAATAATACTTTGTGCAGTGAAATTGAATGTGATTGCGAAATAAATTTCATTCCCGATGATTCGATTGGACGTTTGTTAGGATTTACAAAACGTAAACTGGAAGCGAATAAAAAACACAAGTCTGATCTTCCAGTCGCCATTCTCAAAGTAAACGCCCTGCGTGTCGAGTGTAGCATTACGAGTGGTGCATACGTCAATGAGCAAAGAGTACATACAATCCATGAATTTTTTCCTACTGTACCGCCTGGTTATAAAATTGTCGAAGTGCCATCGCATATTATTTATCTGCCAATCACAAGTCGAATAATAGACAATATACAGCTTCGAATTGTGGATCAGGACGGTGATTTGGTAAATTTTCGTGGTGAAGTCATCACTATTCGTCTGCATATAAAAAGCAATGGGAATCGTTTTTAACAGGAGTAATAAAAATCCAAATAAGTCAACATGGATAGCCAGTCGGGAATCGACGCGCAAAGCGATAACACCTCAAAACATTCAATTTCTGAAGAATTTGGGCCTGAAAGTGCGTGGAAAAGGTGTTTAAGAGATTATTCGATCTGCATTGTCTGCATCTGCTGTATACGAGAAAATGGAGGAAGAGATAGTGAATATTAACACGCCCATCGTGTTTGATGAATCTATAACACACTGCGAGATTCATGCTCATCAGCCATATGGATCAACATCATTCAATAATAGCGATGAAATACGTATTTCCGTGCGAAATCAAGATCAATGCATACTTCCCAGCCAGAGCTCGTTACATATATCGGGAAAACTGACGAAAAATAATGGTGAACCGACAACTGCTACAAGCCTAGTCAACAATGCCATTTGTCATTTGTTTGAAGAGGTGCGTTATGAGCTCAATGCTGTAGAAATTGATCGAAACAAAAATGTTGGTCTTACAAGTCTATTGAAGGGTTATTCTTCATTGAGTCCAAATAAAAGTTCCATGCTTGAGAATACAGGCTGGCTCGATATTGAAGAAACGAAGCAAATTATAGATGTGTCTGGTAACTTTGACATATGTATACCGCTGAGCATGCTACTTGGTTTTGCTGAAGATTATCGAAAAGTTGTGGTAAATGCGAAGCATGAATTAATTCTATCGAGATCAAAAACTGATGATAATGCGATTGTACAAACGGCCAATGAAGACTTCAAACTTGTTTTGCAAAAAATAGAATGGCTTGTGCCATATGTAACCGTGTCGGATCAACGAAAAATTCAGCTTTTGAAATTTATTGCTAAGGATACGCCAATTCCTATGAGTTATCGTACATGGGAATTATATGAATATCCATTACTTCCCGCCACCTCCAAACATGTGTGGTCTGTGAAAACATCTACTCAGTTGGAGAAACCGCGATACGTCATTCTCGGCTTTCAGACCAATCGAAAAAATAAGAAAGACAAAAATGCGAGTAAATTCGATCATTGTAACCTGACAGACATAAAATTATATCTAAACTCTCAATGTTATCCATATGGGAATTTAAATCTGAATATTGATCGAAATCAGTATGCATTGCTCTATCAGATGTATGCCAACTTCCAATGTACGTATTATAGTAAGGAGCCAGAACCGTGGCTAAGCAAATCTGAATTTTTGAAGTATGCTCCGCTAGTTGTAATTGACTGTGCAAAGCAAAATGATTCTCTGAAATCTGGACCAGTGGATGTTCGCATTGAATTTGAAATGAAAAATAATATTCCATCGCAGACATCAGCATACTGTTTGATTCTGCATGATCGAATCGTTGAGTACAATCCAATCAGTGGTGGAGTAAGAAAATTAGTATAAGATCTGAATGACGAGTGAAAAGCGGCTCGCTCAAAATGGATGTCATCGTTGATCTACGAGGTTTCAATTGCACGAATGTCAAGCTCATTTGAAAAAAAACCGTTTAAATGTATATCAAGCAACATGGAATCGAGGGATTTTTGAATGAAAAAAAATAAATACACAATTTGTTTCAAAATATACATCTTTTCGTTTTTATTCACATACTTCCTCCTCCTCCTCCTCCTCCTATACATCCTTCGTAATAATAATACATTGATTACATATGAAATAAGAAAATTATATTTCTTTGAATTCGATGCTGTTGAATCTTCCTCCAAAGTAATTCATATAGAGTTTTCCGCTGAGAGCTGAAGCCAAAATGCTCTCAAACATTGTGAGATCCGTGTCAAAGGCTGTTCCGATCCTAGCTGGCAGGAATATGGAAAATTCCCGAGCGATATCCGCGACATACCTCCTTCCAAATTTAGTTTGAACCGCTCTCAGGTTCGATATAGGATAATCAGCTTGGACTGGTAGATCAGCCAATTTTTTCGTTGGCAGAAACTCAGTCATAAGACTCACTTTGTTGATATTTGAAAGATCCATTCCAGTATAGTGTATATGAAACTTTTTTGTACTTCTCACGCGATCGTTGCAAGATGATTTTATGAGAGTGCCCACGTAACTTTTTAGTAAAATTTGTAGGAGGAAAAAAAAAGACTGATTTTTTTTCCTCTCAAAGTTTCTATATTGTAATTCTTTGCGTCGCTCGTCGTGTCGTAATGTCATAGGGGTTCTTCGCATCGCCAGGTTTTATATTTTCATACCCCACTCTATTCCGAAAAAAAATACATCAAGCGATGTTTCTATTCGTCATGGCTAAGCAACATTTATAACAAGCCCGACGCGCTGGTGGGGTTCCATCAATGTGATCCACGGTTTCAGGCGTATTGTAATGCTCATAGCATGGAAGATACGACCTTATTTCACTGTCCATTTGAAAGCGTTCGGGTAAACGATGCCACACTCTATGAATCTCACGCCACCAATACTTTAACAGCATAGCCTTTGGAATAGAATCTAACTCGCTCTCTGTCATGTCCAGCACGTTTTTAACAGGATGAATTGCATACATCTTGACGTCTGGATATCAACTAACAGTCACCACGAATTTCCTACCATAAAATTCGTCTCAACACGTCTAGAATGCATTCTATGCATTTTTACAACTGTTTTGTTTTCTGTGTATGGACCAGCATGAAATTTTCCCTATTGTCACTCACACAATTCTTATAATCTCAGGCAATAAATTATGCTCGTTTTATGACTATTCGGGAAAACTCACCAAAGAGTCATAAAAAAAAAACATTCAGAAAAAATTAAGATGCAGGTGCATAGCACTTTATCTCACCATCTACTCGCTCCATCTCTTTCCAACACCCTGCTCCCAGACCCCTCACTATTCCATTCAGCACACGTTCCATCCCCTCCAACACTGACCCATCACACTAGCCCTCGGACCGCATACCCGCCCGCGCTCGCTCCCCCGCGCCCCGTACCCCCCTCAGAGGACCCGGGGTAGAACCCGCACTGTTAACCTACTTTCGAAACTTTGGCTAAGAAGATTATAATAACATAAGCAAACATTATTCTCATTACAATCACACATCTCGACAATTGCAAAAAATACTCACAATTTGAATGAACGACTTGTTTGTTGTGTAATATGTTCCAGATTGATAAAAATTTTAAAAAACACGAGGTTTCGATTGATAAAATTTTGGAGATACTCTCGGCGCTCGAAATTTTGAGGGCTTAAAAAAACGAAATTGCAGACCTCAATGACTTCTCGCTGATTCAGCCCGGTTTGATCGCTGGATAACATCAAATTCGATATAGCCACTATTACTCTTCCGAAAATTTCTGGTACCAATAACATATTTTTTTCATACTTGAAAACTTTTTTTCGTAAAAAAGGGTACGAATTTACGTCACTCATGTCAAGGAGTTACCGATTAAAAAAAAATGAAGTCGACTTTGGCACGTGTTTGTGTTTTATTTCATAATAAATACGGTGAATGAAAAAAAAAACAGATATTTCCCGTACGTAACGGAGAAACGGTAAAGGATATCAAATGCCACATATTGCGATAAATTGTATTTCGAGGCAGGATCATAAAAAAACGGATGTTAAATTTTCTGGAGGTTGAAGTATTCCTCGTTGATTTCCACCGACGCAAAGACTTTGTCGAAATTCTCGAACAGTGATGAACAAAAGATCGAACAGTAATGAAATCATAATCAAAACTATTCAGAAATATATCACGAATGCAACGCACGCCGAGACGCAAACAGCGAACATTTTCATTTCATCTCTCAGGTGGTTGAAATATTCCTCGTTGGTTTCCACCACCGCAAACGCCTGGTAAAAATACTCAAGGTCGAAAAGGGCTGAAATCAGGGTAAAAACTATCGCAAAAATGTCCCCAATGCTACGCACAGCGAGATGCAACCAGCGAAAACTTTGATCTTATCTTTTCAGAATGTTAAAGTATTGCTCATCGACTTTAATTGACAGAAACACATTGCAAGAATTCTCAAGGTCGAAGAGTGATTGAATCAGGGTCAAAACTACCGCAAAAATTTCTCGAATGCTACGCACAGCGAGATAGAAACAGCGAAAATTTTGATGGCGTCCTTTCACATGTTGCAGTTCACCTTGTCGAATTTTCTCGACCGGAAAAAAATGTCAAAATGGTCAAAGTCGTTCGGGGAGGGAATCAAGGTTCAAACTCTCATGAATAAAAGCTGCGTACAAAGAGAATACGAAGAGTAAAAGATTTAATTAACTAGAGATTGAATTTAACTAACTAAAGATTTAATGAACTAGAGAGATTGAAGTGCGCTTTATAATTCAACAAGAAGGCTTTGTCGGTGAAGCCGGCAATTTTTTAAAAACTGTTATTTGTGAAGTGTTCACATTTGTAGCTGTACTAAGTCTATATTAAATTACGAATTACTCTTTTTTCAACAGTGTTGTTAATAAGTTTCGTTGTATTATTATCCACTTTTCCAATGTTTCATTCATTTTTACATGGATCATTAGTACTATTTTTTTACTTAATGCAACTCGATTTCTCGTGTCTGATAGTGTACAATTTGTGTATGAATAATGTTACTTCAACAATTTTTTCCGCTCGATATATTCATATAAATAGTTTAACTAGATGTATTTCTTTTTCTTCCGATACGGCCCGGATCATGTACCATGGACGTCATTTTTTTTATCGTAATAAAAAACTGAGAGCGATGTCGTTGCTAATTTGTTTTTGTTGCGCTTATTGACGTTTATAATTCTCATCGCTCTCCGTTCTGCTAGTTGTGCTGCTATTTCGTCCCCATATTAAAAAGTTTATTGTTCGTCGGGATTTTGTCGTTGTAATCGTGTTGTTCACTTATCGTTTTGTTCGTATTATTGTATTGTTACATTTTTGTTCGCGGTTTGTTTTTGTTCCTGTTGCGGATTTCCTTTCCGGTTTCTTTTATTGTACGCATTTTTCTTTTCATTTAATCGACACTATGGCCGATTACTCTTCCTTAGAGTATGGCAACATGTTAATGTGCCTCGGTTTTTGTGAAGGCCAAGCGCGTCCCGCGGCTAGTCGCTACGCGCGATTATATCCGAATCTTCGACATCCTCGACATGATGTCATAACGGCAGCATTCGACAGAGTTTGTACGACCGGAAATGATCTTCCTCAGCGTGGGCTCAACGGAGGTCCTCGTATCCGTATTAGGAACCCGCGAATTGAGGATCGAATCATACGTCGGTTTGAACGGGACCCGGAAACAAGCACGCGTGTGGTTGGACGGGAGGAAAACATATCTCACGATACTGTGCATAAAATTCTGAAATCATTCGGAAAAAAACCCTTCCACAAAACCCCAATTCAAATCCTCCATGATCCGGATCCAGAACAACGATTGGTGTTCTGCCGCTGGTTGTTGGAGATGGAGGCGGCTGATCCCACATTTTTATCGTCGGTGCTCTTCACAGATGAGTCAACATTCACCGAATCTGGCGTTCGTAATACAAAGAACGAACATGTATGGGCGAATGTTGAGGAAAATCCCCACGCTGTTCGATGCCGGGGTCACCAGCGACGTTGGAGCATCAATTTATGGGCTGGAATAATAAATGGCCAGTTGGTGTGTGCTCTATTTTATGACAACTAATTCGAATAAACTCCATTTTTCGATATCGTAAAAATATTGAATTCACCTACTCTTGTGAATCCTCGACTAACACATCCATACAACCTCCCCAAAAATGTCCTTTATATAGATTGGACCAATTGAAATTCCTGATCGAGTGACGACGGACACTTACCTCCATCTTCTCCGCGAAAGACTGCCAGTTCTCCTGGAAACGGTGCCGTTAGAAACGAGGATAAATATGTGGTTCCAGCAAGATGGCGCAGGCCCACATCGCTCAAGACAAGTCGTCGCTTATTTAAACGAGCAATTTCCCGATAAGTGGATTGGAATTGGAGGAAATAGACGGTGGCCTCCGAGATCACCTGATTTGACCCCATTAGATTTTTCTCTATGGGGGTATATCAAATCGAGAGTGTACGGTCGCACGCTCCCTGTTGATGCAGATGATCTCCGTCAACGTATACGGGACGCCATTGAGTGTGTGACACCCGAAATGTTAGAGAGATGCAAAGAAAGCATCGCAAGAAGAGCCCGTTTGTGTATCGAACACGATGGTTACTCGATCGAGCAATTTTTGGACCAAGAGCTCTAGAATTGTATTAAAATTGGGAAAAATACACCTGCTCTTGCACAGAAAATCACTTTCTTTATTAGTAAAATAAAAACGGTGTAAAGAGAGAAGAAAAAAATTTTGTATCTGGTGCGTAGCATTCAAAACACTGTTGCGATAGTTTTCATTTAATCTCTGTTTAAACTAGAAAGATGTAACAACGTGTTCCAGTTGCAAAATTCGTGGAGGAAAGCTACAGCCACCGAAGGGATGAAATCAAAATTTTCGGTATTTGCATCTCGTTGTGCATAGCACTCGGGATATTTTTGCGGTAGTTTTGACCCTGATTCAATCCCCCTTCGACCTTGAGAGTTTTCACATCGTGTTTCTGTCGATTAAAGTCGTCTAGTGATACTTTAACCCCCTGATTGAATGAGATCAAAATGTTCGCTGTTTGCATCTCGCTGTGTGTAGCATTGGAAATATTTTTGCCATAATTTTGACCCTGGTTTCATCGCCATTCGACCTCAAGAATTTCAACAACGTGTTCCTGTCGATTAAAGTGCACGAGGAATACTTTGACCCCCTAAAGGGATGAGATCAAAATTTCCGCTGTTTTTATCTCGTTGTGCGTAGCATCGGAGATACTTTTGTAATAGTTTCGACACTGATTTCATCGCCGTTTGACCTTGAGAATTTTGACAACGTGTTTGCGTCGGTGGAAATGGACGAGAAATACTTTAACTACCTGAAGGGATAAAATCAAAATTTGCACTGTTTGCACCTCGTTGTGCGTAGCATTCGGGATATTTTTGCGGTGATTTTGACCATGATTTTAACTTCGTTTGACCTTGAGAGTTTTGACAAGGTGTTGGCGTCAATGAAAATCTATGAGAATTATTTCAACCACCTGAAGGGATGAAATCAGATTTTTCGCTCTTTGCATCTCGTTCTGCGTAGCATTCGGGATCTTTTTGTCGTAATTTCGATCCTGATTTAATCTCCGTTTAACCTTGAGAATTTCAACAACGTGTTCCTGTCGATTGATGTGCACAAGGAATACTTTGACCCCCTAAAGAGATGAGATCAAAATTTCCGCTGTTTTTATCTCGTTGTGCGTAGCGTCGGGGATCTTTTTGTGATAGTTTCGACCCTGATTTCATCGCCGTTCGACCTTGAGAAATTTGACAACGTGTTTGCGTCGGTGGAAATGGACGAGAAAAACTTCAACTACCTGAAGGGATAAAATCAAAATTTGCACTGTTTGCACTTCGTTGTGCGTAGCATTCGGGATATTTTTGCGGTGATTTCGACCATGATTTTAACCCCGTTTGACCTTGAGAGTTTTGTCAAGGTGTTGGCGTCAATGAAAATCTATGAGAAATATTTCAACCACCTGAAGGGATGAAATCAGATTTTTCGCTCTTTGCATCTCGTTCTGCGTAGCATTCGGGATAATTTTGTGGTAATTTCGACCCTGATTTAATCTTCGTTTAACCTTGAGAATTTCAACAACGTGTTCCTGTCGATTAAAGTGCACGAGGAATACTTTGACCCCCTAAAGGGATGAGATCAACATTTCCGCTGTTTTTATCTCGTTGTGCGTAGCATCGGGGATACTTTTGTGATAGTTTCGACCCTGATTTCATCGCCGTTCGACCTTGAGAAATTTGACAACGTGTTTGCGTCGGTGGAAATGGACGAGAAAAACTTCAACTACCTGAAGAGATAAAATCAAAATTTGCACTGTTTGCACCTCGTTGTGCATAGCATTCGGGATATTTTTGCGGTGATTTTGACCATGATTTTAACCCCGTTTGACCTTGAGAGTTTTGACAAGGTGTTGGCATCAATGAAAATCTATGAGAAATATTTCAACCACCTGAAGGGATGAAATCAGATTTTTCGCTCTTTGCATCTCGTTCTGCGTCGCATTCGGGATATTTTTGTGGTAATTTCGACCCTGATTTAATCTTCGTTTAACCTTGAGAATTTCAACAACGTGTTCCTGTCGATTAAAGCGCACGAGGAATACTTTGACCCCCTAAAGGGATGAGATCAAAATTTCCGCTGTTTTTATCTCGTTGTGCGTAGCATCGGGGATACTTTTGTGATAGTTTCGACCCTGATTTCATCCCCATTCGACCTTCAGAATTTCGACGATGCGTTCCTGTCGATGAAAGGCGACGCGGACTATTCCAACTGCCTGGAAGGATGAGATGAAAATTTTTGCTGGTGCATCTGTTTGTCCGTAACATTGGGGATATTTTTGCGATAGTTTAGACCTTGATTCCAACCCTCATTATTTTCTCTAATTCCACTGGATTTATTACAAGTTCATTCATATTTTACGATACGTGTATGTGTGCGCACTTTAACGCGAGGCTTTTGTTTGCCACAAAGGTTCCTATCGGTGCCATACATAGGAGATATACCTATGTATATCGCCGGGTCAAGAAAAAAAAAGAAAACATAAGACGAATGAAAGTCATACTACAGTCAAGTTAGCTGCGTATCTAGCGTGCCTCGACGCCGACGTCCTGACCTTCTATAATATGCGCTCTCATTGGTCAACTTGTTACGCTAATAACTTGGCCAATTTTGGTCGTACAACATTTTGCCCGAAAGCTTTTTTGCTCGATTCGTCACCCCCTACACCGCTATATAGGTCTGTCTATATAGTTACCTTACACCCTGTATATCTTTCTTGCTAAAATTGTGTATTTTTATTTTTCGGCCAAATTGTGGTGAGTTGTTGTGTAGGAGATATTAACAAATGAACCGAGTCACCGCTACAACTCTTGATAACTCGAATTTCTCAAAAATATTTTAGTTGTTGATTTTTGAAGATTTTTGAAGGACATGAAAAATGAGAAAAAATATGGACTTTTTCAAAATCCTAATTTTAGGACTAGTCCCTTAATGATGTTCGCGCGTTAGACGAAATTAACGATTAATTGTTTGAAATTCGTAACTTTCTTAATAATCATCATACTCAACTATGGGTAAATTTTGAGAAAGTCTGGCTGTCTAGAAATCGTGTTATTTAGTGTAGAAAATCTTTTTTATCTTTTCTTTCTAGAAAGTAGAAAATCTGTAGAAAATCTTTTTTCTCATAAGACTTTATGTTCAATTTGCGATTGTAAACACTGTGAATACCTCAGTTACCAGACGGTGACACCATCAGTTTTTTATACGTTAATTATTATATGACGCTCAAGAAGATTCAATCAAAATTTCAAAAAATTATCTTCCAAAAATTGTATCTGATGATTTTGCCTCTCCGTTGTATATACTGTTATGATTAAGGCGTAAGAACTTCCTTAATAAGACTTATTATTATTAGTACGATCTCGGAATTTAAAACTCCCGCCACCACCATGCTGGTCCGGTGGTGGAAATATTCCCGAGGGCCGAGCCTCTGCTAGTATTATATATGTTATTGCACGAAAAAAAGGGCGCGCATTACCAGCACTTTAAAGATTACAGGAGATTATTAAGGAAGTTAATTATAGGCGTGCAGCCAGCCTTTTAACGGTGAAAGAAGACGTAAAAGTTTGGTAATAACTACGCAGAGAGAATAACAAGTACGTGTGAGCTTTACGAATTCGTCTTAAGCGTCACTATAGTCCAGGAGCCACCGCCTGTTTTTTTCAGTGATTAATAACAGGCTAAATCTTCGTGAGTAGGTTCCATGCGACGAGACGCCCAAGTTTGTCCTCTGAAAATTCTCGATAGAGGAAGCTAATAAAGTGCGCAGCTGTTAAACATGTCGATTTGGTGGGTGTTGGAATTGTCTGATTAACAGTATATTTTTTATTGGAATGTTTCAATTAGTTTTTTATGAACTGGGAATAACAATTGTCCTACAAAATATATGGTTTGTTTGGGAGCGTCCTCCACTCCAAATATGTCAAAATGACGAGGCCATAAAAATTATTAATAACAAGCTGATTTTTTGTATGCAGCTTTGTAAATATTATTATAATAGAATGACCATATAGTCCTACAAATTTAGTGGCACGATTTCTCAGTCCGACGCTTGGAAGTTGTCGGTTCTACGGTAACCCTTTTTTCATTAATAACAACCTAGTTTTAACTTTTTCCCATCGGGAATAAAGTGCAGAACACTATTTTACCACTGTCCTCCAGAAAAAGTGGTATGTATATGTATATTTAAGTATATTTCAAGCGGTCCTAGTAAGCATGTACCAATTTGTATACGGAAGTACTGTGTTCGAACCCTTGGGGGAGTAATTTTTTTTTTTATTATTGAGGAACTTAAATTGTTAACAATATTGGAACAATCAGTTTCCTTCGCGTATTGAATAAATTGAGAACCATAAATCATTAATTATTTGTTTGACAAGTGGAAAATATTGATGACTGGAACACATTCGAATTAGCTGAGTGGGGGCATTGAAGGGATTTTTCGGGGGGAACTGAGAAAGATCTGGAAGGAAGGCATGCCGGCCATGTGGCCTTGGGTTCCCATCCCAAACTAGTCGAGCACAAGCGTTCAAAGAGACAAGATAAAGCGTTGAAATAAGTGTCGTTTAAAAATTCCAGTGAGTTAAAATGGAGTGTTTTTTATGTACTCTTCTCCGTGGAAATCCCAAGTTTCGCGAGAAAAGAGAGGAAATAAAAAAATTTTCCAAAGACATTCTCCTCTCGTGTAAACAATTTTTAAAGGCGCGAAAACATCATGAGCACAAATACAACGATGTGGTACTGCCCGCCAGTTGGGATGACGAAATAATTGGATATCATTCCTCGTGCTACAAGGAATTCAGAGTCAAGGCTAAATATTTGAATTATGAAAGGTAAGACAATCAAATATTCATTGTATTATAGGGGGTATTTGGTCGAATTGATATAAAAAATCGCCTACAAATCTCGCTTCGTAGGTTCGGTAGAATAGAAATAAGAATAAGCATAGAGACGAGTCCACCCAGCTCCGAGCGTTTTTACCGAGACAGCTGCACACTATTCGTATATTCTATTGTCTGGGATTACACAGGTATGTTGGAGCAGCCGTTAACGTTCGAAATACCGTTTTACGCGGGAATTTGGGGTTTACAGTCGTGGTACATTTAAAAGCGAATCGCTCCTAGATATATAGATATATACAGATTTCCGTGTACAGATATTTGACAACAAAACAAGCCTCAGCTGATCGGACTCGCACTTAGCAATCAATTATGAAAGCCATATTACTCAAGCCTAACGGCATTTTAAATGTAAACAGCTGTTCCAATACATCCAGAGAAAAATAAAATGACTTTTGGACTATATTTCCTTTTTCTTTCCAAACGTCCTGTATCGTCCTAATAAAAATAATCATGTATTCTTTTTGTGGCACGAAAACTGTACTACGAGCATTTAAAAAATATGTTAACAATGATTTTATACCGACCGGAAATAATATTGGATGAAAATCACGCGAAATCTTCGTCATATTTTCTACAACATTAACTGATGAATTTTAATATTGAATACATTTTAATTGTCAAGAGCGTAAGTGTACAAACGGTCAAATGTTTACAGAAGATATTGTATACTTTGGATAATTGTACTTTTTTTCGTCTAATAGTCTTTCAAGTACAGAGTTTTTATGGAAAAATAAATTGCTGAAAGATTTCTCGAACGTTGCGGTTTTTCTCGACATACTACAAACATATTTAAAATAAATTCATTATTATGACGTTTGTATTGTAGTTGGAAAGACGAGTTCGATCAGCTGAGACTTGTATTGTTTTGACACCGAATTCCCCGAGGTGTAACGGCATTTTAAATGTAAACACCTGCTCCAATATATCCAGAGAAAAATAAAACGACTTTTGGAGTATTTTTCATTTTTCTTTCCAAACTTCCTGTATCGTCCTAATGAATATAATCATGTATTCTTTTTGTTGCAAGGAAACTGTACTACGAGCGTTTAAGAAATATGTTAACTATGATTTTATACCGACTGAAAATAATATTTGATAAAAATAATATAGTAAATTTCAAAATTATTGTCACAAACGGAAATATTTTTATGTACAGCTCCGATTCAAGCAGCACATCACCAGCAACTAGATCTCCGGAAAAAATCGATCATTCGCTAACATCTTATACACACGTACTAATACATCCATTACCATCCACTTCTCGGTTAGTAATGTAATGTAAACAAAACTGTGGCAAAATCAAACGAATGATGACAAAATTTCTACGTAGAGACATGCATTTAAATTGCAGTGAAGATACAAGTGCTGGGACTTCATCCATTGAGCCTCGGGATGATTCAACGCAAGAGTAAGCTAATAAAAAGTGATCAATTATTTATTTGAAAGTACCTTACATTTTCTTGACGTAGGACAACAAAGTTATACGAAACAGAATTAGACTTTTTTCCAAATTTCCCCCTAGAATTTTGAAACGTTCTGAAGTAATTTATGAAGATTTTTCTAAAATTATACAACCTTATTTCATTATATCATTTACAGATTTATTGATGAAGATGTAATGGACAGTGCAAGTCTTGAAAGTCGTAATGTTGAAAAGTTGGCGAATGCATGCTTTTTTTGCAAAAAAATGACGATCAAACGCAAAGGACGACAAATATATTGTCGTACGATCAAGAATAAAAAAGCGTTCCTGGATAAAATTAAAACATATGCAACAGAACTGGGGGATCTGGATTTGTCATGCAGAATACAGGCAGAGTTACACTCTGACGATAGCATGATGTACTATCATAACAATTGCAGCCTCGATTATTTTGCTAAGTATCAAAATAAGATACATCGCCCACCTAATACTGATTGGGCCTCAAAAAGAGATTGCCACAAAATTGCAAGGGAACGACTGATTGGCTACGTTGAACGGGAAATACTCGAAAACAAACGGGTTCTCTCAATGGCGCATTTGAACGACTGTTATGCAGAATTTTTAACCGAATTATATGAAACTGCAGATCTCGACGCAAGCACATTCAGCACGACTGCTCTTCAAGACTACATAGAAAAGCAACTGAAGAATAAAATTTCAGTGGTGAAGATCGCGAAAAAACTTTTTGTTATGTCCGTAGAAATTGATATTGAGACAGTAGAGGACGAGGAAATTGAGAATATATTATTCCAACAAGAAGCTCAAGATTTTGCTTTGAAGTATCGCAAAAATATTTTAAAAATAAATAAAAATGCTTTGCCCGATTTCATTGATAGCGAAGTATTGGACAGGGGAGAATGCGATATTCCAAAATGGCTACATATATTTTGGAGTACTGCTTTGGGCGGTGTTGAGAAAAAAATAAGCAATCGCGTTGAACGATTGTCTTCGTGCTACTCACAGGACTCCATTTACAGTATCACAAGGGGCAATATAAAACCGCGCAAACACATTGCATTGCGTATTGCGATGAAAAGTCTTACGGGAAGCAAAAAAGTCATCGATATTCTGAGCAGACAAGGTTACTGCATAAGTTACAGCAGCATTCTAGAATTGGAGACGTCTGCAGCATATTCTTTGACTTCCAATAATCTTTTATGCCCTTCCGGTATTCAACCAACTTCGCAAGAGTGATCGACAACAATCTAACGTGCTATCACGAAGAAGCTGACACAAAAATCGTTTTCCACATATGCCAGTTTACCAGGAATTATCGCGTACATGTACATTGTACAGATTCTGATATACCCGTGATAATGTTGGCAAATTTCAAATATTTAAAAGAAAAAATTGAAATAATAGTTGATCTGAGCACGGGAAAAAAAAATTATACCTGGACATCAACGCGATCTATGCCAAGCTCGGAGACCAATTATCGCGGTCACTTGCTATTTGCCATATTTTCACGGGGAACGACTACAACCTTGCGTTCTACCGGAAAGGAAAACAAAGACCTTTCGATATTCTCAAAAAAAATGCAAAATTTCAAGAGGCTTTTTTGCAACTGCATAGCGAGCGCGCTGAGCTAACAGAAGCGAGTGCGATATTCCGGGTTCTCGAAGAGTACGTGTGCCGATTGTATGCTTTGAAAACTAAAAACGATGTCAACCAAGGACGGTACGAGTTGTTTGAAAAAAATTATAAATGTAACAACTCAGACGAGAAGATTGTAAAAAAAAAAGTCGTCGGATACGATCCCTCAGTTCTGCCACCAACCAAACAAGAGCTACTGCAGCAGATCAGACGAACAGCTTACATCTGCAGTATATGGTGTAATGCACACATGCGCAGCCCCTCCGAGAAAATTCCTTCAGATTACGGATGGGACTTGATTGATGGGAAGTACCACTATCGTTGGTTCGATGGCCCCCCCAGTCCATCTCTCGGAGAGGTGTATTCCAACGCTCAAGGTACTCCATTGGTTTTCATACGTATTGATTATTGTACTGCAATTTGTTAACTTTCCTGAATATTTTGTTACAGAATCTGATGACATGTCTTCTGGAGATTGCGACGAAGACGAAGATGATGTGGAAGATTCGGATGAGGCGTCGACATCGGAATCCGACGATGATTGAGTTTTAAAATAAACTTTTAATTATTCCTATAATTGTATTTTTTTCAATTATTATTGTTCCTTTCACTGTACGCCCCTCAAGCTTTTACATGCTCCCTTACTCTCTTCCTGAATTCCTCGGAGCTATCGCAGCTACAACTACGAACTAAAGTTATATATTTTTAATATTCTTGTAGGACTAGCGATACATACCCATTTTTTGGTAGGACATTGTTCGATTTAGGCAAAGAATGCACTAACTTATGATGTGTTCTTTTTGTCCTACGGTTATTAATGAAAAAAGGGTTACCGTAGAACCGACAACTTCCAAGCGTCGGACTGAGAAATCGTGCCACTAAATTTGTAGGACTATATGGTCATTCTATTATAATAATATTTACAAAGCTGCATACAAAAAATCAGCTTGTTATTAATAATTTTTATGGCCTCGTCATTTTGACATATTTGGAGTGGAGGACGCTCCCAAACAAACCATATATTTTGTAGGACAATTGTTATTCCCAGTTCATAAAAAACTAATTGAAACATCCCAATAAAAAATATACTGTTAATCAGACAATTCCAACACCCACCAAATCGACATGTTTAACAGCTGCGCACTTTATTAGCTTCCTCTATCGAGAATTTTCACAGGACAAACTTGGGCGTCTCGTCGCATGGAACCTACTCGCGAAGATTTAGCCTGTTATTAATCACTGAAAAAAACAGGCGGTGGCTCCTGGACTACTAGTGTCGTACACCGTGTAGCTATGTTCACTGTTATATTACATTTTGAAATCGAGGTTACGTAACCGTTGTACGACTCTATATATTACAGTTACATTACACGATGAACCAGCAACGTAACTGAAATATAACGGTTACATTAGACGGTACATAATGAGTAACACTTATGAGTAGGAAATAACAACTTACACGTAAGTTGCATGTAATATTCGAGTAATATAACTTGTTACTTTTGTTAACATTACCGTTACATTTCGGTTACATAGCAGTTGCATTGTACATCAAACAAGTAATATAACAGAAATGTAACAGTAACATAAAATATTAGGTAACGAGTAATACTCATGAGTGGGAAATAGCAACTTACATGTAAATTACATGTACTATCCGGTTAACATTACGCGTTATTTTCGGTTGTGTTGCCGTTACATTGCCGGTACAGAACCGTGTTTACTGGGTTAATAAAATCATATTCATATTTTGTATATTAATCGGATAGTTCCGGCCCTTAAATGAAAAAGTACTGAATATTCAGTCGATATTAGAAACATGAGAATCAAGTAACTTAACATATCAAGTTTGCCGATTTAAATACCTGTAAACACCATATCAAGGTGTTTCCAATAATTCTCTCCTTCACGGTTTATGGCTTGAACTTCTTCACTCACCTGGACCACTTGATACACATTTATCGTAGTATCGTGAGATACGATACGATGAGATAATTTTTTTAAGGAAATGTACATCCCAACGTTTGTGGAAACTTCGCGACAATAAGTATCATTATATTGATAATGGTATTTATCATTTACGAATGAAAATAGAATCACAATTATATTTCACAGATTAATCGGATAGTTCCGGACTTTGAATCAAAAAGTACAGAATATTCAGTTAATATTGAAAATATAAAAAACAAACAAAATCACATACATACTTTCTCAATTTAAATTTCTACGTAAACCATACCAAGGTGTTTGAAATAATTATTCACCGCACGGATTATATCTAACTTTTTCCGTCTCCTGATTCACTTAATGCACATGTATCATAGTATCGTGCGATACGATGCGATTAGACAATCTTTTTTGGATAAAATGTACTTCCCAAAATTTGTGGAAACTTTGTGACAATAAGTATCATTATATTGCTAATGGTATTTATCATTGACGAATGTTAATAGGATCATATTTATATTTTGTATATTAATCGGATAGTTCCGGCCCTTAAATGAAAAAGTACTGAATATTCAGTCGATATTGGAAACATGAGAATCAAGTAACTTAACATATCAAGTTTGCCGATTTAAATACCTGTAAACACCACATCAAGGTGTTTCCAATAATTCTTTACTTCACGGTTTATGGTTTGAACTTCTTCACTCACCTGAATCACTTGATATACATTTATCATAGTATCGTGCGATACGATACGATTAGATAACTTTTTTTAAAAAAATGCGCATCCCAACATTTGTGAAAACTTCGTGACAATAAGAATCATTATATTAATAATGGTATTTATCATTTACGAATGTTAATAGAACCATATTTATGTTTTACATATTAATCGGATAGTTCCGACCCTTGAATCGAAAAGTACAGAGGATTCACTGGATATTAGAAACATGAGAAAGAAACATCTCAACATATACAGTTCGCCGATTTGGATATCCGCGAATACCATACTAATGTGTTTCGAATAATTCGTTACCACACAATTTATATTTTCAACTTCTCCAGTCACCTGATTCATTTAATAGACATGTTTCGTAGTATCGTGAGATACGATATAACTACACAATTTTGGTAAGGAAATGCACATTTAAAGATTTCTGGAAACGTGGCGACAATAAGTATTATTATATTCAGAATGGTCATTATCATTCACGAATAATAATAGAATCACGTTTTTATTTTGTATATCAATCGGATAGTTCCGACCCTTGAATCAAAAAGTCCAGAGGGGTCAGTTGATATTAGAAACATGAGAAATAAACAACTCAACCTATACTTTTTGCCGATTTGAATACTTGTGAATACCATACTAAAGTAGATCGAATAATGAATGTGTGAATAATATATGTAGTTCTACGTTCCTATACGTTCAAATGGAATTAAAATCGCAGTTATTGCATTGCATTTTCAATTGTTTGCGATTTTCTGTTGTTTTAGACTTGGAACGATGCTCTTTATAATTACAGCAAATTAGGCGCTTAGAAAAGTCGGATATGTACTTTTTTATTTAACGGTAACGATCTGACTTTGCCTGCCCGGTGCAAGTTTGGTGCACCGCCGCGAAGTTCGAGAAATACGAGAATACGTTATGTGTAGTAAGAAATATTCAATGACACGATATGATATTCACCGATATTTAACTTTGTGCAATATATCGATTGCGTTGTTCGTTTCTGATAGTCGAATAATATCCACTAATTATTGTTTACTTTTCGATTCAAAGACCGGGACTATGCGATGAATGTTAATTTAAATCGTATACATTTTTAACGTGTCCCGAAATGATTGAAATCTTTTGCGATAATCAATTTAGTTATATTTGTAGCACCATCATATCCATGTATACGAATATTAATGTAATCACTTCCAAATTTCCTACATTAATCGCATAGTTTTGGGCATTGAATCAAAAAGAACAAAATAGTCAAATAATATTAGAAACAGAAATAAACAACACAATACACACGGTTCTTCAATTTAAATGATTATTATATGAGCCACATACTGAATTGTTGAAAAATTATCCACGTATGTAATTACGTATAAACGTCCTTTTTGATTGAAGTCCGGTACTTCAATCAAAATGTCTACAATAAAAATACATTCACCATTAGAAAGCACATGGTGTTCGGCCGTTTGAAATCTAGAACTTTGTGATTTTTATATGTACGAAGTTAATTTATTTGAATCGGAGGAATAACTTATTTTATTTATACAGATACTTAAATTTTGTGATAATGGATGTGCACGAAAATGAGGTTAAGAAAACGATCTTGGTTTGCGGACTTTTCAATGAATCGATAGCGTATCTCACGTAACACGTACGTACCGCGCATATTATTTGTAACCATCTCTACCCAAACTTTCTGAAACTTGATATGGTTGATCGTAATAGCGTGATCTTCAAATGAAATATCTTTTTAAAAATGTATTTATAAGTCTTACCGGGACCCCGGCCTCGAATGAAATAGATAACTGATACTAAACGACAGAAAATATTTCTTTCATGTTTAAAGAACATCCTTTCCTGAACATATAATTTTCTTTATATTAGTATAGTTTAATATTTAGTAATGCTTTTCTTGATTGCGTAAAAAATAAACGATGTTAGAAATAATAAGTAGCGTATGGTTTCTCAACAAAAATTTATGGATAAGTTGCATAGTTCCAGGTCTTCTGTGATCTAGGGTATAGTCTGGAACTATTCATTTTTTATATACATGCATGATAGTTCCAGGTCCGACCCGGAACTAGACGCTTGACATATAAAACTTCCAGGACCGTCCCGGAAGAATGCAAATGTCCCAAAAGTATACGAAAGATCATAAATTTGGTCCTGGAAGTGTCCGATTCACATATATATACAATTGTATATACTGATATACAGTTATATATGATAGTATATGAATATGCAAAATTCTATCAGGTCAATTTTTGTATACAATTGTATATGACCAATTAACATACAACTTTATATACAACATACTTTATAGATAATATATAGAATCGTATATTCCTAATAGTAATTATTATTAATAATGTCCGATTGTATATTATTATCATTTACAGGATTTTATATTCGTTGTGCTGTTACGTCCCGGGAGAGGGATCGAGAACGAGTTTTGTGACCACCGGATTTGGAGCGCGAAGATTTGAATATCTTTCGCCAGAGAGTCTGTTGGTTGGTCCGCAACTCGCGAAATACAAATTTATTATCAATGTGGGTTTTTATACCCGATACTCTTCGGAGATGTTTTGGAAGTTTTTAGATTGGAGAAATCTTTGAGTGATTTCCCGAATAAAATATTAGCCGATTCAACAAATTAACAGAGTTTTATTTAATATTTTAATCACTATTGTTTTACAAGTTCGGTACAATGTATAGTTTGTCGATAATAGTTCGGATTATCGCGGATTGAGAGATCTCAGTCTCGTCAATCGAGTTTTAATAATTCGGTCGAAGTCCGGATAATTTCAAATTAAATTTTGTCTGGATTTTAACGGACGTTACGACGACGTGAACAGAGTAAACTTTTTATCGAAGTGTGCATGTAAAATAGAATTGAACAGAGTTTATATAGTAAGTTTTGATCGAGGTAGTGGGAGATGATTCGCGTCTCCCACGGATTAACAAAAACGTATCCATACGCTATAAGATGTAGGTCAGATTTGGTATGGGAGGAGATCTCCCTATTTTTAAATGTTACAAAGCTGTTATTTAAAGTTTGTACATAGAGGTTTCGTTTACAGAGTTTTTTATAACAGTGGTGCATAGACGCACGCATTGCGTCTAGCAGTCGTTAACCCATTTTTGGCTTCTGGGTGTTTGCTTTTTGAGTTCGAGCATTCGTTACTTTGGGTAGGGGTTATCGTAGTTCAAAAATAAAAGGCAGTACGATATGAAGTTTATGTCGTACTGCGTGCGTGTATCGAAAGATAATTAGAAAAGGAGGAAAAGATGTTTGCTGTGGGAAAACACTTGAAGAGTTTTTCCCGTGCCCTATTTTAACTTTTACGACTTTTCGAGGAAGTGTCCACTGTCAATCTCAGAGGAGGTTTGTTACCAAATTAATAAAAGAATTTGTATGCAGTGGCTTTTCTATTAAGAAGAGTCTAATAGTGAAAAGTAGGACGTTACACGTGCCGTGAGTTTTTGAACGAGGGGTATTTTACGACTTGTCGTAAATTTGGGTGCACTTAGTGACTACATATGCTTCGCCGAAAGAAGATACCAATAGACGCGTGCCCTGCGAGTACCTACTGTGGGTATTGCGTGTTTTTTTAATGGGGGCTAAAAAAGGAGTTCGAGCGTGAGAGCTGGGACGTAACACTTCCCATCCCCGAGATTGAGCGTCTCGCTCAATTAAAAATTGGCGAAATGTTTGTAAGTGACACTGTAATATTGTTTATATCTTCGTTCGTCGACTACAAAAGATTTACAAAAACAAATCGTAATTTTTTTTTTTTAAGAGTACGTATAACATATATTGTACATGTATTTTCTTTTAAAATGCATTAATTGCTTGTGTAAGATATAGTGTTTACTTAATAGTATTGAATTCTGTATTTTCGTTACATATATAAGAAAAGGATTAGAGATTAATGATTATGTGATTGATTATAATTGTGATAATTCAATCGAATTGATTTCGCACTTATTATTTTATCGCATACGTAATATTATACGTTGGTTGTAATTTATAATACGCAATTGTTTTGTGACGGTCCAGCATTACTAACGTAGACGATACGAGTGAAAAGAATTATAGGTGGCCGTAGCGCAGTGGTTAGCGCTCATCGCTCTCATCGCGAGGACCCGGGTTCGAGACCATCCAGCGGCTCACCATTCTTTTCACTCATCGTCACTGGACCGTCCCCACCACTGCAAGACCGTTCGAGTCATCACAGTTTGTTACAGATATTCGAGTACATATGATATTTGTTGTATTAAGAATAGTTTTTCTTAACCGGATATTATGTTCCTATATAGTTTATATATAGAAGAAACGATAACATACAATGTTTCTAATCATAGTATAATATTTCTTAGATTTATTTATTATATTCCGAGTTTGATGGAAGTTTTCGAGAGCGTTTGAACGATTTTCCTTTTTATATATGTATATATGTATACATCTTTTGAGAGTCAAGTGAGGTTCCGTATACGCAGGGTTGGTGTAGGCCCGATGTTTTATCTAGTCCCTACTCTGCTGGTTTTATGCGTCGGGATTTGGTATATAAGCCCGTTGCATCGTGATGCTGAACCATTTTCAAAAAGGTACCCCGAGACGTCAAGTCGTTTTTCAAGGGAGAAAAAAAAAGAATTTTAAAGAGAAAAAGAAATGGAACGGTATTGTATCCTCGGAAAACGGGTATACGAGCTCTGCTCCATGTTTACGAGCGTAAGTATAAATCGTTTAAACATCAGAGTCAGTGTTCAATTGGTATTTTATTGTTGTTTTTCTTTTATTTGCTTTCAGGCATTTTGGGTGAACCCAAAGGTGATGGGGCATCGGCGAATGACTCGCCGGAGATTACGGTCGACTGCCGACCAACTCGATGTGGCTTGCCCGGATTTTGACGTTTGCTGTTTGCGGTGGCTTCTGGAAGGGCGGTGGGGGCAGGTTCACCCAGAAGATGATTGGGACCACCCCGCTTGGTCCACCCCAGAGGGCGTTCTTTCTGCTTACGACCCCAATTATTAAAAAAAAATAGAGAAAAAGTCGTCCCCTTTGTGATTGTGTTTGTATGAGAGGAGGGGGAGATATAATAAAAATTATATATATATAAAAAAAGGAATTTAGCACGTGTTCGTGTTTTATTGAAGTTACGAGTGGTTTCCTTTTTGTCCATGTTCTCGGTTAGGACAACATTTATTTATTTCTTCGCGTCATCAATGGTGTTACGTCCCCGTGAGCTTATCGAATTTAAGGGAGACGCAACACGGTATTGACTTCGCTTTCGGGTCAAGACAATCAAGCCCTTTACCCAGGGACGGAAGTCACGTCGTCGATATGGGAGGGATGACCGTGGGACAGTGCGTTAGAAGGAAGGATGGTAATATATTATGAGGCGGATTCACACAGTGTACTCACTCTATTTATTTAGTGTAGGATATGTTCCGTGCAGGTAGCGTTTGTTACAATCTTCCTTGCTGGGTCGCTGCTCTTCGGTTGTTGATATGTATCGGTAAGGTTCGACGTATTTGGCGTACACTGTTCTCTTTTGTTACATACACACACACGTACACATCCAATGATTAAATATTGTAGTTACACTTAGTTACAAATGTCTGATTACAATTGGTTACAAGCGTAATCTGGATCACGACAGTTTAACACGGATAAATTCTGGTTTACACACACTTAGTTCAAAGCAACCTTAGAGTATATAAAAAGCGATTACAATTTAGGCTGATTCGTGAATAGTCTCGGCGCGGCGCGGTTAAACTCGACAGTGATTATTTGTCGTACGAGTGGAGATCGGTTGACTAGAAACTCGATGATAGTGCAGGATTGCGACACAATACTCCGCGGATTTACAACCTCGATTGAATTGAATTAACGCGACTGATATGTCTAATATGACGCGGCGCGACTTGAGAAGACTAAGTGAAAAGACTGCGAATGTTCCCAACTTAGACTTAGAGTAATCGCGAATATGACGCGCAGTATGATCAAGAGGTTTCGGTGTAAAAACGTCGACTGACTGACTCCGTGGAAAAATCTCGATGGACTGAGTGAGCTCCCTCTTTTGGTCCTCATACTTATACCCCTTTTGTCGCCCGGGAACCGAGAGGTCCAGGGGATGACTCACATGTCTCCCCTTTGATTTTCCGAGAATTCTTCATTTTCTTACCCCATGGCCTTATTTCGATTTTACGAGTATGTTTAGGATCCCTCGCGTGGTCCTCCTTTGGGGTGCTGTTGCGTAGGGGTGTTGGTCTCGCGCGAGGTGCGTCTTCCGCGACTCGTGCCTGTAGGTACCCCGAGTATTGATCTGTCCAGGGTGGCTCGTAACGGTGGGTAACGGTGGCTCGTAGGTTGGTCCTCTTCTTCTGCTGGCCGGGGAACTCGCGTTTGGTCCCTTCCTGGTATCTTCGGATTTTACGGCGTTCCTGGCGCCTCGAATGTTGACGTGGGGGTCTCGAGTGATCGGACGGTGTGGCTCCCCTTCGTTTGCAGATTGATGCTGCGCGATACTCTTGCTCATTTATAGATTTGCAATAACACGTGTCAAACAACTTTAGTTGTTAACATCGTCCCCTTTGTAAGAGTATTGATCCGCGCGAGCTTAGCAGCGCAAATCTTCACATGGTTGAAAAAGGATGCTTGGACGTAACAATGGCACCGTTGGATTCTGATTTCAACGTTTATTTGGTTTTGCTCTGCGTTGGTTGAGTTATCGGTTCTGATCCGATATCTTTCTTGATCGTGATGTTGTAATTATCGATGGAATCATTAGTTTTGATCTAATGTTTTTTTTTATATTTTTTTTATTTTTATTTATTTATTTTTTTAAATTGATGTTACATCACATTATTATTGTCTTAAATTTTTCGCCATTGAGACACGTCGTTGTCGATGTCAAAATTCATTTTGCGCCGTTATAAGACGACTTCATTGCGTCGAGTACTGTTTGTAATGCTTGTATATATGTTTGTTAATGGTCGTGCGCTTCATGTTGTTGGTTACAGCGTTATTAATGCTGTCTCGATGTGTTTGGAAAAATAAATGGTATGAGAATGTTTAATCGCAGATACGTGTTTTTCTTTACAACCACAGAAAAAAAAAATTGATCCTTATATTCATAGGAAAAAGAAAATAGAAGATAATTCGAATACGGAACGTTATGCCGAAAATTCTTTTATACATTCGAATTGCGGTTGCTTTTCGAGATTATCGGATGCGACCTCGGGTGCCATAATTGTGTTTCGGAAGTCGTTGGTTCGTCGTCTTGCTTACTTGGGGCGTGTTCGGAAATTGACTGACAGTACTGCCAGTACTGGTGCTGACTTTACTCACAAATTGCTGTCCTGTTTTACTGACAGTGCTGACTAGCGCTGGTAAATCCGAACGCTGTTTTCAGTACTTTCAGCTACTTTCATCAGCGTCGCTTAGAGTTTTATCACCGGCCATTGTGGTATGTGTACGTTTGTGTCACTTGTGCCAAAAACCAGGAACGTGAAAATCGAAGCAGCAATGAATTGTAGAATGCAAATTATTATTCAAGAACTTGTCAACGATTTGAATGAGGATGATGATTCTGCCGATGACGAAACGTATATGAATCTCATGAGAATCGAACTGCGACGTCGAGAACGGAGGACACAACTTCGAATAGAAGGTTACGCCGAAAATTTAATCCCTTTATTATCGCATGAAGGCTTTAAATTGCATTTTCGGTGAGAAAAAAAAATTCTATTGATATTTTACTCAACTTTATTTGTGAATGATAAAATTAATTAATTAATTGTCATCTAACCTATGATTGATTAACAGAATGACAAGGACCACGTTTCAAATGCTTCTTAATATCCTTGGACCAAAGCTGGCTTCAGCAAGGGCTCGCCATGAGTCGAGAGTCGGTCGTCATCCAACAGAACCTTCGAAGCAGTTGATGGTTACCATTTGGACTCTTGCGATCCCTGATTCATACAGGTAGTTTCATGTTTGCGTTATGTATCTCTATTTTTTCTGTATCGGCAATTGTTTTGTTAAGGAGTATTAAAAATAACAAACTTCACACGAAGGTCAATATGCGAGCGCTTCGGAATCGGAAAGGCAACTGGACTGAGCATCGTCAGACGAGTTATTAAGGCATTACTCAGTATTCGATCTGCGGTGATTAAATGGCCCAGCGTTGAGGAAACTATACAGTCCGCAAGATATTTCAGGCGGAAATATAGTTTTCCTGGCGTAATAGGCGCAATAGATGATACTCATGTAAAAATAGATGCTCCCCACGAGAATGCAGAATCTTACATAAACCGAAAGGGTTATCATTCAATACACTTACAGGTAAGTTTCAATTATTTTTTAGTTGATTTCAAAAATAATATAAACAACATCTATTTCATAGGTTGTATGCCAAGAAAACCTCAAATTTATTCACTGCTTCGCGGGATTCCCCGGCTCTGTTCACGACAGCAGAGTTTTTAATTTGTCGGGTATGCAAGCGATTTGCAATACGGAAACGCGCTTCCCGAATGACACTCATCTGCTCGGGGATGCAGCTTATGCGAATCAACAACACTTACTGGTACCCTACAAAAACAACGGTCACTTAAGCGAACGAAAGGTCAACTACAACGACACACTGTCGTCGACACGCATGGTCGTCGAACGAAGTATTGGTCTTCTGAAAAATCGATTTCGTATATTACTCGACAGAATTCCCGTACGATGGCTGGATCTTACACCAGGCTACATAATCGCATGTTGTGTTCTGCACAACTTCTGTCTTATCAACGAAGATTATGTAGCAATGCCTTTGGTTATACCAAATCGTAACCACGATGACCATGTTGAGGTTAATGTTAATGTACGTAATGAGGGAAGAATTAAACGCGATATAATAAAAAACAGTCTGCCATAATTTTCGATTATATGACGTTTTGTCGCAGTTTGTGTTTTGTATTTTTTGAAATTATTTCTCACAAATTTTGTATAAAAATCGAATAAATTGCGTAAAATTACAAATACAAAAACCAGAATTTATTTTTTGCGTATGAGTTTTACGAAAAATACACTTTCGTCAAGTTTAAGTTTGTAGGTAGTAAAAGAAGTTCTCATTTATTTTGTTTTTTTTTAATAATTTTAATTTTTTAAATAATTTTTTATTACTGACAATCGCACAATGCAAAGAGAAAAAAACATACAACATTTGTTTTATTCATAATAGATAATTTAATAACCATATCATCTTAGTTGAGCAACTAAACTCTTCATCCATTAACAACCCTTGGCGATTAATAAAATAAACAAAAAGTAAAAACGGCAAATATCAAATGCCTAGTAGCTTTTTTTTCCTTATATCCACAGCACGTGGATCACATTTTTACAAAAAGTATCACATTTTTCTTTCCCCTCGAACTTAAAGCGTTTGAAATTATAAAAAGTATATTACAAAAATCATAAAAGTAAAGTAAATACCTTCTCTTTGGGTCTCTTTAAATAAACAAAAAATAAAAACGGCAAATATCAAACGCATAGTAGTTTTTCTTTCTTATGTCCACAGCACGTGAACTAACGAAGTCTCGTACAAAAAGTATCACATTTTTCTTTCCCCTCGAACTTAAAGCGTTTGAAATTATAAAAAGTATATTATAAAAATCATAAAATTAAAGAAAATACCTTCTCTTTGGGTCTCTTTAAATAAACAAAAAATAATAACGGCAAATATCAAACGCTTAGTAGTTTTTCTTTCTTATATCCACAGCACGTGAACTAACGAAGGCTCGTACAAAAAATATCGGGTTTTTCTTTTGTCTAACTTGAAGCATTTCAATTACAAAATCATCAAATTAAAATAGAACCTCTCTCCATTCATACATGCAATATTTCTGTCGTTATCGGAACCGTTGAAGTAAACTGTCGAATTGGTGTTCATAAAAAGCACGAGACTACCGAGATGAATTTTCTCGGTTATGTATAAAATAAAGAAAACAAAAAGAAATAAAAAATTAGTACGGCCAATATGTTTAGTTACACTAATGATACTTGAATAGTTTAACTTTGGGCATTTTTTTCCAAGATTTCCAGCAGCCGATCCATTCTCTGCAATCTTTCGGTATGTTGGGCCGCTTGAGCCTTTCTTCGTTTCGACACCTCTTCAATGAATTGGCCGAATTTGTCCTCAACCGACGATTTCGTGCGTTTTCTTGTTGGTTCTATGATATACGAAAATACAAATAAAAACTCATTAACAAATGTTATTTCGTTCATTTTACATATTAAGTTGTTTAAAAAAAAAGTTTGACTTGATAATACTTACGACGCTCAGATTCTTGTCCCAAATTTTCTTTTATTTCGTCATCTTCCATTGACTCAGAACTGCAGATGGCGACAGGCTCTATCCACGGTTTTTTTGAATAAATTTTGTCCATCCTCTGCAAATAAACGTCAACAATATGAAGCAATAGCCTTCTTTTCGTCCAAGATTTATGCACACTCTCGCGCGCGCGCACACACCCACACACGCACGTATATATGAATACATATTAATAAATAAACCTCGAAGTATTGCCACGTTTGACGATTGTTCCCTGACTTCGCGTTATGATCCTTTATCTTCTTATAAGTCCGTTTCAGTGACGCTAGTTTTGTTGCGCACTGTTTTGCGCTAACTTCGATCTTTTTTTTCTTTAAATTTAAAGTGATCTTTTTGAAAGCATCTTTTTGATTCAATGTTCCTCTTTCGATCAATTTTTGAAAGGTTTCAAATTCGAAAAGGAACGCCAATGTTCCCGCTTCTGTCCAAGTACCTGAAATGTAAATGTACAAGTAATAATATTCTCATATTGGTAATGGGCGGTGTTGAAGTCAGCACAAGGAGGTATGAGATTAGGCGATAAAAAAAAAGGCAAAATATGAGTCAACCACTGAACATTGGGCAAAAGGATACATAAAAGGAAACTTATGGAGGAAGGAGGTCAGAAAGAAACGAGAAAGATGCTGAAGAAGGGAGAATTGCAGAAAAAGTATGAGAATAAAAGGACGAGAAAAAGAACGAAAAAAGCAGATTAGCAATGGACAGATGAAGAAATAGAGAAAAGAGGATGATGAAAAACAGAGAATGGCAGAGAAAGATGCAATGGAAGAAGAGGGGAAAAAAAGAGAGGAGAGCAGGAGGGTCAGAAAAAAGCAAATTAGAGAAATTCAGAAGGGACAGAAAAGGTTCGGAGCCTTCGAAGGCAGATAAAAGAAAAGCACAAAAACACGGTGAAAAAAAAGAACGAAGTGAGAATGAGTATAAAAAAGAAAGCCATGGAGAGAAGAGAGAAAACGAAAAAGAAGAAAAGAAGTGATGCGAATGCGGGAATGGGAAGACTGCTATAGAAAAAAGACGGATATACAGACAGAATAAGTGGAAAGCAGAAAAAACATTGTAGCTGAAGAAAAATGAAATGTAAGACGACCTGAATTGTTATTATCTGTTTTACCTGCACAATCATCAGAGGCTTCTTGAGGCTCTTCCGGAGTCTGCTGTTGCGATCCTTCACTTTCAACTGGTTTATCCGCTCTCACCTGTGGCAACCTCTCCGAAATCATTTTGACCATGAACAATTCATCTACAATTTTTTCATAATTGCGTGTTATCTTTTACGTGCTGGTGATCTATTTTTTCCGCAATGGCTACTCATCTGGAGATTAGACGGATAAATGTAGATTATTCATTTGGAAAGATACGGCACATCATCATTGCTCAACTTTATACAGTCATATTGTGTTCATCCAACGGATAATCATGAGAGATAGATAGCTTAAAAATCCACGTTTTATTGCAAGAACTGATAAATTATCAATGAAAAAGAAATATCACACCTCACTCTAGCTATCTGTTTCTCATGGTCCTCTGTGGTCCTTTGTTGAACGGTAACATAGTACTGTGAATAGCTGGGTAATAATGATACGACATATTTTGTCTAATGAATCTACTTTTTACTAATCTACAAATTTATTATTCATCTACGTGTATTTATCTCCGAACGAGTAGCAATTGCGTTAGTGCTTGTCTCCAATGAGATAATAAGATAGGTTAGGACAGCTTACCGTTGGCGGCTTTTTCGTACTCCTCCTTTGTCATGAGTATTTGAAATGTATCCTCCGTTGCGTCATCCATGACCGGGACCATAATCTGCTTGGCAGTGTCCATTTTATTAATTAAAATGTTTTTTTTTAAGAATCGTGTGTTACCCGTAGCTAACAAAGGCCGAAAGCACACGGACTAAACAATGGGAGTGGCCATATGCAATACACCTCGCTGCTGGCAGTCTCGGCAGGCAGAAGTTAGTAATTCCCTAGGACCAACGTCCAACGAAATGGTTATACGTTCCAGTCCTGTCAGTCGTGCAGAAAAACATCTTAGAGTACTGACAGTACTGTCAGTCAATTTCCGAACACGCTCTTGATGTCGCTGGACCAGTTGGGTAAATCTTACTTTCGTTCGCAGTTGTATCTCCCTCTTTGTCGGTTTCGGTGACCTGGAAGGGGACGTAGTTTTCGCTATCGGCATTGCGAGTGGGCTTTCTTTTACCGATATGAAGTAATAAGTTCGTAATAGAATCCCAGACAGCTCCTATCAACCGAACGCTCCATCCATATATCGAGTGCAACGCATAACCATGTACCAACGTATCGATGAAAAATTTATCCACTCTGGCAGTGACCCATACTCCCAGGAACGTCGCGCTAAAAGTACCGACTGTGTGGAAAAAGTTATACACCTTTCCCCAAACCTTTTCGATTTTTTCCTGAATTATATCATCACTAATCCAGTGATTAATGGACACACCCTGGTCGATCGTTTTTTGGCCTGACGCTCCTCTAGCGAGTGTGTTTAAAACTGCGGTTCTCTCTATAGGGAACATCATACTTGATCGTAAATTCTCGAGGTCTTTAGTTGAATAAATGCCACTGTCTGCTAGATGTTCCGGGACAACAAATTCCCATGTTTTCTTTGTGTCTGCAGACAACGATTGTGGTGCTGCTGCTTGTGCCAGTTGAGGCAATGATTGGTACCAAATATTATTGATTCGGTACATTGGCGATAGTGTTACGTCCCAGCTCTCACGCTCGAACTCTTTTTTTAGCCCCCATTAAAAAAACACGCAATACCCACAGTAGGTACTTGCAGGGCACGCATCTATTGGTATCTTCTTTCGGCGAAGCATATGTAGTCACTAAGTGCACCCAAATTTACGACAACCGTAAAATACCCCTCTTTCAAAAACTCGAAGCACGTGCAGCGTTCTACTTTTTACTGTTAGACTCTTCTCAATATAAAAAACCACTGCATACAAATTCTTTTACAAATTTAGTAACAAGCCTCCTCTGAGATTGACAGTGGACATTTCCTCGAAAAGTCGTAAAAGTTAAAACAGGGCACGGGAAAAACTCTTCAAGTGTTTTCCCACAAGCAGCATCTTTTCCTCCTTTTCTAATTATCTTTCGAAACACGCATAGGGTACAACATAAACTTTATAATATACCGCCTTTTATTTTCGAACTGCGACAACTCCTATCCAAAGTCATAAAACGCTCGAGCCCCAAAAACAAAAGTCAGGAAGCCCCCTCGAAAAGGGTCAACGACTCCTAGACGCAACGCGTGCGTCTATGCGTCGCCACGATAAAAACTCGTAAAACGAAATCTCTATACGCTGCAATGAAATATCCAAATGCAGCTCAACAACTTTGTAACATTCAAAATAGAGAGGGCTGTTTCCTCCCACCGTGTAGCCGGTGAATGCCCTTTTTTGTTAATCCGTGGGAGACGCGAATCATCTCCCACTACCTAGATCAAAACTTACTATATAAACTCCGTATAAGTTACAACAAGCGCTTCACTTCGATAAAAGTTTACTCTGTTCACGTCGTCGTAACGTCCGTTAAAATCCAGATCAAATTTACTTTGAAATTATCCGGACTTCGACCGAATTATTAAAACTAGATTGACGAGACTGAAATCTCTCAATCCGCGATAATCCGAACTATTATCGACAAACAATACATTGTACCGAACTTGCAAAACAATAAGTGATTGAAATATTAAATAAAACTCTGTTAATTTGTTAAATCGGCTAATATTTTATTCTGGAAATTACTCAAAGATTTCTCGGATCTAAAAACCTCCAAAACATCTCCGAAGAGTATCGGGTATAAAAACCCACATTGATAATAAATTTGTATTTCGCGAGTTGCGGACCAACCAACAGACTCTCCGGCGAAAGATATTCAAATCTTCGCGCTCCAAATCCGGTGGTCACAAAACTCGTTCTCGATCCCTCTCTCGGGACGTAACAAATTATATATCAATAAAACTGGTGGCAGCGGAAACAAACAAATTCATACCACCAATAAAATTGGTGTCAGCGGAAACAAACGAATTCGCACCAGCAATATAACTGGTGTCAGCGGAAAGCAACCGATTAATTCATACCACCAATAAAACTGGTGGCAGCGGAAACACTCAAATTCGCACCATAATAAAACTGGTGGTAACAGAAAACAACAAATAAACCATATCACCAATAAAACTGGTGACAGCCGAATACAATTTAAATCGCACCATCAATAAATTTGATAACAGCGAAAATCAATCAAAATTACACAAAATTAACAAATTTCGTGTTACAATTCTTGACAGAGTATCACTAACAAGTAAACCGGTACACAAACGTGAACTTTTTAAATCGTGAAAAAGAAAAAGACAATCTTTGTTCGCGCCATAAATCATTGAACACTTGAAAGCGAAGTCATCCTTCGTTATCGTGAAAACGGCAGCAAGTGTGACCAGCAGCACGCGTACAACCATCACCGAATCTTCAAGGGCCAGGTCAACTTCCAGCAGCTACTCGACACCTTTTTCGACCGCCTGCACAAGCATCATAAATCGTCATCTACTACATCTCCAAGAACCTTTCTTCTTCTCGACATCTACAAGTTCTTCAACGAGTAAGTCAAAACATTTACAATGCCTAACGACACCGGAATCCCAATGGAAACATCGACGGCATATAATCCGTCACGGCCTCAACAGCAACAAGGACAGCAATCGAATACGTTCGCATCTTCATTTCAAGTTCCATCAACTTCACAAATAAATAATGATACGTCACAATTATACAATAGATATAGAGATTTTTCAAGAATTATACCAGAGTTTGATGGAACAAGCAGAACGATTTCCTTATCAGCTTACTTCAAATACTGCGAAAGAGCTAAACAATACATTGCTGTTGCAACAGAATCAGATATCGTAACGTATTTAATTAGCAAATGCAATAGAGCAGCTTTTGACACGTTAGATGATTCATCAATCACAACGATAGATGAATTAATAGAAGATTTAAAAGAGAGATTCAGTATTAAAAAGCCTATTGCAACGTGGTTTTCAGAAATGTCGAAATTTCAACAAAAACACAAAGAATCAGTCAAAGAATTCCATAAGAGAATTACTAAATATTTAGACGAATTCAAGCAAGCAATCGACAGTTCATCTCTTAAGACCCAAGCCGGAGCAATAGAGCTCGCACAAGAATTAGCAGCAGATCAATTTCGGAAAGGAATTAAACCTATCTATCAAGCACACATTTCATTCGATGGCGAACCTGATATGAAAAAGATACTTACACAAGCCTGGGTCACACCGACACAGAAAATGACACTTCAAAAATTTGCTTGCCATTAATACAACAAAACAAATTTAAAAATAACCCAAATCTCAAGAAATTTTGCAATCATTGTCGAAAAACAAACCACGCGATAAATGAATGCTTCGCACTCATGAAATTAAATAACGAAAAGAAATCGAACGAAAGTCAAAGTGATCAAATTTGCAATTATTGTAAAAAGAAAGGTCATGTAATTAAAGATTGCCGAAAAAGAATGTTCAATAACAACAAGAAAACTGAGCAAATAAAGGCAGGTCCAGCCCAGGGAAACGAGAAATCGATCCCTCGACAGGGCGCTGCGACGGGGCAACACTCGCAAGAGTGCCAGGAATAGATAAGATCGTTCCACAAAAAATCCTTCGAGCAAAATGCAATCTTAACTTTACATCCATTAACAACAATTCTCCAACAATATTGTTGAGCTCGAAAGATTTCATAAAATCAGAAATTTTATTTTTGGCAGATTCGGGATCTCAATTAAATCTAATAAAACTAAATCATTTAAAATTTCCCGATGACATTAATAATTCAGTAATTTACGAATTACAAGGAATTTCAAATCATGATAAACCAATAACTCTTGGAGAAATTGCAATCGAAATAAATAACAAGTCAGAAATATTCCACGTAGTTTCAGATAATTTTCCAATAGAATTTGACGCAATACTTGGTAATGAATTATTAGGAAAAAACAAGGGTAGAATCGATTAGTTAGCAAAGTACGTACGGCTGAACGATACAGATTATCCATTTACAAACATAGAATCACTTCTTCTGCGGGCCAGACAGAAAACGATCATGTTTGTTCGGGTAAACAACGCGTTAAAGACGGGTTACGTACCGCGCATACCCTTAGATGATGACATCTTCGCAGGTGAAGCTTTGGTTACTAATACTAACGGCAAAGCCTACTTATATGCCATCAACACCTCCGACAAAGACGTAAAGATAAATGTTCCTGTAATTTCACTATATCCATTCGATATGAGCATAGACGAGAACGATCAGACGGACGATAATTCCGCAAAAGACCAGACCTTCGTACACAATGATAGTACTCGGACGCGAGGAAACCGTGCTAGTGAGGTAATGAAGCTTTTGAATCTTGATCATCTTAATGACGAAGAGCGTAATGCAGTTTCCACTCTCGTAGAGGAATACGCAGACCTTTTTCATTTGCCGGGAGAATTTCTTAAATCAACCAATGTTTGCACACACAAAATGCCCACTATAGACGATATTCCAATTAACACAAGACAGTACAGACATCCACCTTTTCAGAAACCAGAAATAGAAAAACAAATTAATAACTTGCTGGAATTAAATATTATTGAACCATCAGAATCTCCGCACAATTCACCGCTGTGGATTGTTCCAAAGAATGCTGACTCACAGGGAAATAAACGATGGAGACTTGTGATAGATTTCCGAAAATTAAACGATAAAACAATCGGTGATGCATATCCACTCCCCTTGATAACCGATATATTAGATCAATTGGGAGGAGCAAAATATTTTTCTATTTTCGATCTAGCTTCTGGATTCCACCAAATTGAAATGGATATAAAAGATAAACACAAAACAGCTTTTACAACTCCTCATGGTCATTATGAATTTAATCGAATGCCTTTTGGTTTGAAAAACGCACCAGCTACATTTCAGAGACTCATGGACCTCGTTTTAAAGGGTCTACAGGGGAACGACCTCTTCGTTTACCTGGATGACATCGTTATATACGCACGTTCTATAGACGAACATAAAAATAAATTCCGAAAACTTGCCGAAAGATTACGTAATGCAAACCTCACTTTACAAACTGATAAATGTGAATTTTTACGAACAGAAGTGCGATATTTAGGACATTTAATTTCTGCAGATGGAGTAAAACCTGATCCTAAAAATATAGAGGCTGTAAAAAAATGCAATATACCTAAAACTCCAAAAAATGTTAGAGAATTTTTAGGTCTCGCTGGTTATTATAGACGTTTTATTAAAAACTTTTCGGGCATTGCAAAACCCTTATCAGACCTGACGAGCAAAAATGTTAAATTTCATTGGACATCCGAACATCAGCAAGCTTTCGAGAATTCAAGAGAAAAATTATGCACCACCCCGATCCTACAGTATCCAGATTTTTCAAAATCGTTTATCGTTACAACCGATGCATCAAATATTGCAGTCGGCGCGGTTCTATCACAAGGCAAAGTCGGAGAAGATCCTATGGTAGCAGCAGCATCTAGAGTCTTAAATAAAGCAGAAAAGAATTATTCTACTCTAGAAAAAGAAATGGTCGCGGTCGTTTTTGCTTTAAAAACCTTTAGATCGTATCTTTATGGCCGGCAATTTACACTACTGACCGACCATCGACCACTCGTGTGGGTAAACTCAATGAATGACCCGACGTCTCGTGTACTGAGATGGAGAGAAAGATTAAAGGAATTTGATTTCAAAATCCAGTACAAACCAGGGAGAGTAAATACAAACGCAGACGCACTCTCCCGTAATCCGATTATTTTGCCTATCAAATGCAAATGGCGAATTAACGTGTCTCCACACGGAGAACGAATACTAAATCTTAATCCGGGAATCGCGAGAACATATACATCCTCATCAGACTCTCATTCCCAGGGTAAAAGTAAACTTCAGAAAATCGAGAAATCTGATTCCGAGGAGGAAACTCAGGAAACTTCCGTGGAAAATCAGTCTAACAAAATTCCTCATATACCTGAACCCGCAGATGTGGCAATTCCGAGAGAAACACACACGGAGACGGTCATTGAAGGAAATTCCGAAATCCGAAATCATAATGAACGGCCTGATCATCCGTCATTTCAGAACCTCAATGATAAGGAAAGACAAAATCTCGCGAACAAAATTCAGAACCTCAGTATAGACAATTCAAATCCTCGCGATAAAAATAAAAATCAGAGCATCGAGACAAGCGCATCTCAAAACTTAAATCAAAATCTTAAAATTAACGATTTTAATCAGAGCATCGGGATTAATGATTCCATAAATGAAAATCAAAATCTTAACCAGAGCATCGAGACTAGAAATTCTCAAAGCAATACAGAAAATCTTAAAGAAAGTTCGATCTATCGATCAAACAAACCGAAATCGGGTATCAGACAAAAGAGTCGCGCTAGTCGACATCTTTCATTCAAAAATCTATCGATTCACGATAAATAATCATCGTCTGATGAATACGAAGATAACACAATCGCAATACCTGTGGACGTAGAATATATCAATAAAACTCCTATATCTTCAGATGCAGAATCAGTAAACGATGACGCACAAGAAAGTGTAGTTATAATAGGAGAAAAACTCGCTTCAAACAATCTAACTACACTTAACTCAAAAGAAAATCAAGAATCTCCACAGCATAAAACTACTATGCCCAAAGTTAAGAAAATCTTCAGCGATCTCTCACATACTTCAACTCCTTACGACTCAAAAATCGCTAAAAATAAAGGAATTCAAAAGCAAAATAATTTTCAACGAAATCTTGCGAGGGAACTCTTAGAAAAACGCTTACATAAATCAACGGATTATACTCCTTCCCCCGCAAGACGAGTTAGGAAAAAATTTAATGAATCTATTAATGATAAAAGAATGGAATTAGATTCGGCAACAGATAGACTCTCCCCAGAAAATATGTCTCTCACAGAAGAAGCGATCATGCAACAAAGCATTCAAAATATAACTATGCACGAAGATAACATGAACATAACTCCAATGCAAAGGTCAATTTTGGAAAAGTCAGTCGATAGAGTATCTTCGGATGAGGATATGACAACAATCATAGAAAGTGCACCGGCCGTAACAAAGCCGAAAATAATCATTCCTCGTGCCCCTATTCAAAACTTGGAGGCACAACCGCTTCGTAGATCTACAAGAGAGAGAGAACCAAAGAGATGTCCCTGTTGTACCGACGGTGAACACTACATACATGCCAAGAAACCTCGTATTCAAAGAAAAGCAATGAAAAACAAAAAACAAATTCAAATTCCAGAAACTATTGTTGAAATGTCTCCTCAAAATATTGCATCAACAATTAACGAAAATAACGATAAAGGGAAAAATTCATCCAACACTGAAGAAGCTAGGTTATCGATATTATGTGACGACATTTCAAAAATGTATGCGTCAATGACCGAAGACATTCCAGCTAATGTATCAGAATCACAGATTTTTCAGGTAGAAAATGATTCAGAAGACACTCAGAAATCAAGTAACGGCAAAAACGAAAATATAATTCCACCTCCAATAGAAATTGCATCACAAAGATCGTCAAATAGCGATAGCAATTCAGATTCAGATACAATTAACGTTATAGAATCCAGAGACAATTTAGAAATGAGTAAAGATCATTATATTTGCTTTGTATCTGCAGATGGAACAGTTTCCAGCGAAATCGGTAAAAGACTGATCGAATTAGGATTATTAAAAAATTTAACTCCTCAAAATACATTCGAAGTCGGTCAAGTCCTTTAATCAGGCACACCAAAAAAGAAAGTTTTCGCTTTAGTAATCCAAGATAACAGCACAGCACCCTTAATTCAAGATAATGTCATCAAAGCATTTAAAAATCTAAAAATCGAAATGAAAAAATTAAACATTAAATCAGCTTCGATCTCTCGTAAACGTAGCAACCTAGATGATACAATTTGGAACAAAATAAAAAATATTATCAGATCGGTCTTCGACCAAACAAACATACGAATCAAAATATGCAAAGACGAAATCACAATACCCCCTGTGGAAGATAGAAATGACATAATCAAAGAATGCCATGAATCACCAATAGCAGGTCATAAAGGCGTCACGAAAACATATAATAGAATTCGACAAAAATACTTTTGGGATAATTTGAACAAAAAGGTAGAGGATTATGTGAGAAAATGCGAAAGTTGTCAAAGAAGGAAATTAGTAAGAGTCAAAACCAAACAACCAATGGTTATTACGGATACTCCATTAAATGTATTCGATAAAATTTCAATGGATATTGTCGGACCGATAAATCCAGAATCTGACCTCTGTCATCGATTCATTCTGACGATACAAGACAATTTATCCAAATTTTCATTCGCAATTCCATTAGTAACAGCAACTGCCAACGAAATAGCTTATGCCCTTGTAACAGAATTCATATGCCTTTTCGGTTGTCCAAAAGTTATTTTAACCGACCAAGGTGCGGCTTTCATTGGTAGAATCATGAAACAATTAACAAAAGTATTGAAAATCAAGCAAATTAAAACGACTGCGTTTCATCCACAATCTAACGGCTCACTCGAAAGAAGTCATCAAGTTCTAACAGACTATCTCAAACATTACACCAACAAAAAGGATTGGCATAAATGGCTACGACTAGCAACATTTGCGTATAATACAAGCGTACATGAAGGCACGAAATTCACACCATATCAGATAGTACTAGGTAGAGAAGCTCGACTACCATCTCAATTCAATTATCTCGACGGTTTATTAACATACGACGATCACGTTAAAAATTTAGGGGCTCATTTGCAAGAAACGAGAAAATTAGCTCGGAAAAATTTGGAAAATGCAAAACAGAAATCAAAAGTCGTATACGATAAAAAAATAAATCCAATTAAATTCCAAACCGGAGACAAAATTTGTTTAGTAAAGAATCAAAAAATCGGAAAATTCGATGACAATTATAAAGGTCCATACTTAGTAACACAAGTACTCTCAGACCATAACGATATCGAAATAGAAATGGAAAGAGGAAAGCGTAAAATCATTCATTGCGACAGGGCGAAAATAGCGCATTAAAACAAAACTCATACTTACCGGTACCTTTCAGGTATGCCGGGACAAATCGGGATGACCACCTTCGCGGTAGTTCTCATCTACCTGCTCCAGCATGACAGCGCGCTGATCGCATACGATTGCGGCGCTCCTTCAATGAACATCACGACAATGTCATTATTGGACATACAAGAGTGCGAAATCCCTATACCCAAGCCAGAGGTTAAGGAAACCAAAATACAACTACTCCAAAGAGTAGAATTCTCACACATTAAAGTCATACAATGCAAATTAGAAATTTACAGAATAGTTAAATACTGTGGTATGCATTCTCACACTTCTGAAGTCAAAAACGGTCGTTCAGAATACCTACAAGAATTATCCGCTAATGTATGCAAATCAACGAACCTCACTAAATCGTAAACCTCACCTTTATAGCACCTTGTTTACCGATTTCAATGTTAATGCAACAAACACGAGAAACGTAATGTTAGCCGGATCAATCGACAATAACGGAAACTGTCACGGGACCTCATTTTCAGACAGCTACGGATCCTGGGATAACGTCATTGTCATTGGAATGTTTAAGTTTACGCTCTTAGAACAATATGCTGCAGTTAACTTAAACCAAAACGAAATCATTCTACAATCGGGAGTAAGATGTAGCTATGACAAAGGGAGATGTGTCGACTTCCAAGGAGGATTTAGCTTTTGGAACCCTCTTGAATCCGATCAGTGTAAATTCAATGATTACGAAATAATTTATGAAGGACTGGCAGATAGAATCCAAGATACAATCAAATCCGAAAACGAAATTTATTCGATCACCACGTCCGAC
The DNA here is from genome assembly GCA_959613375.1 of Heteropelma amictum. Taxonomy (NCBI): domain Eukaryota; kingdom Metazoa; phylum Arthropoda; class Insecta; order Hymenoptera; family Ichneumonidae; genus Heteropelma; species Heteropelma amictum. Next base: position 478,209 of record OY390729.1, read on the forward strand.
ATCACTTTCGCATTAACGGTTAAGGGCCATACAGTTTTGTGCGGTTACAAATTATTGAAAACAGAACATCCTAAACTATTCATTGTTGACAAACAAAATGGCGACTTCTTCGCAAAAAAACATATATCGACTATAAACATGGACACATTTGCATACGTAAACTCAAAATTAGTGTATATAGTCAGACATTTCGGTAATCAAATAACAGATCTCTATAATAACGTTGTCAAACAAGAATGCGAACTCGAAAAGAAAGTCTTGCGCAACACTCTGGGTTTTGCAGCCCTGGCTCCCGCCGAATTCGCGTATTATTTTATGAAAGAACCAGGCTACATCTCGCATATAGCAGGAGAAGTATTAAGAATTGCCAAATGTATCCCGGTCAACGTAGCGACACGAAAAACAGACGAATGCTATCAAGAATTACCCGTAACAAGGGGTAATGAGTCAATGTTCATGATACCGCGTACACGTATACTTACTAAAACGGGACACGAAATCGAATGTAATTCCTTCCTATCGCCAATGTACCGAATCAATAATATTTGGTACCAATCATTGCCTCAACTGGCACAAGCAGTAGCACCACAATCGTTGTCTGCAGACACAAAGAAAACATGGGAATTTGTTGTCCCGGAACATCTAGCAGACAGTGGCATATATTCAACTAAAGACCTCGAGAATTTACGATCAAGTATGATGTTCCCTATAGAGAGAACCGCTGTTTTAAACACACTCGCCAGAGGAGCGTCAGGCCAAAAAACGATCGACCAAGGTGTGTCCATTAATCACTGGATTAGTGATGACATAATTCAGGAAAAGATAGAAAAGGTTTGGGGAAAGGTGTATAACTTTTTCCACACGGTCGGTACTTTTAGCGCGACGTTCCTGGGAGTATGGGTCACTGCCAGAGTAGTTAAATTTGTCATCGATACGTTAGTACATGGTTATGCGTTACACTCGATTTATTGATGGAGCGTTTGGTTGATAGGGGCTGTTTGGGACTCTATTACGAACTTACTACTTCATATCGGTAAAAGAAAGCCCACTCGAAATTCAGATAGCGAAAACTACGTCCCCCTCCAGGTCATCGAAACCGACAAAGAGGGAGATACAACTGCAAACGAAAATAAGATCTACCCAACTTGTCCAGCGACATCGAGTAAGCAAGACGACGATCCAACGACTTCGGAACCTCAAATATGGAATCCAAGATCGCATCCGATAGTCCTAAAAGCCAACCGGAATTCGAATGTGTAGGAAATTTCAACACAGTGTTCCGTGCTCAATAACCTTTTGTTTTATTTTTATTCTTTAAACTTGTCAGAACGAAAGCAGTAATGACTTAATCAACATTATTAAACTAAAAGGTTAGTCGATAAATTAATATCGAATATTATATACACAACTTAATAATTTCCTTTGTTTTATTCAATAATAATAAAAGACGCCTATCGACGGCACGAAACTTGAACTCGTAGCAACGACTAGATTCGTCGATCCAATTATCCAACTAAAATTGCACGTGTAGACGTTGGACCTGAAGTCAACGGTTCCATCGAATCAATACAGCAAAAACAAATATGACATCGGAACAAAACCAATGATTCCTCCGATGATCAGATGAAACGAATGACAGACATTAGAATCCAACGAACCCCCTAAGCAATCAACGACGCGTGATCAAAAATTTTTTTTTCCAAATAAACGAATAGGTCGCTTATAACCTAGCCAGGCAAAAATAAAAATACAAACACACGTCAAACTTCTTTTTATGTGCATATTTATTTTCCATTCTCCTCCGCTTACTTAAGCCAAATCAATTTCTTTTGAGTTAAAAACAATAATAAAAGAATGAAGGAATCTTCGTTTAATAATCGGGGTCATAAGCAGACAAAACGCCCTCTAGGGTGGACCAAGCGGGGTGGTCCCAATCATCTTCGGGGTGAACCTGCCCCCATCGCCCTTCCAGGAGCCACCGTACACAACAAACGTCAAAGTCCGGGCAGGCCACATCGCGTTGGTCAGCAGCTGACCTTAATCTCCGGCGAACCATTCGCCGATGCCCCATCACCTTTGGGTTAACCCAAAACGCCTGAAACCAAATTAAAAAAAAACAACAATAAAATACCGATTGAAAAGTGACTCTGATGTTTAAACGGTTTATACTCACGCTTGTAAACATTGAGCAGAGCTCGTATACCCGTTTGCCGAGGATGCAGTACCGGTCCATTTCTTTTCCTCTTTTAAAAATTTTTCTTTCTTTTCCTTGAAAAACGACTTTACGTCTCGGGTAACCTTTTTGAATATGGTTCAGCATCACGATGCAACAGGCTTATATACCAAACCCCGACGCATAAAAACCAGCGGAGTAGGGACTAGATAAAACATCGGGCCTACACCAACCCTGCGTTACGGAACCTCATTTGACTCTCAAAAGATATACAGGGTGGTCCACGCAACGTGTGCACCTCTTTCACGGTCGAAATATGCGTTGCACGAAAAAATGTTGTATACAAAAGTTACATGGTTTATGAGGCTTCATCATGTGGTGCATTTATTTTTATTCTAGGTGGAGGCGCTTCGGAGATTTCAAGGTCAACTTTGTTTTTTTAAAGGGAATGCTATATTTTTTATAGCGTAAGATGATGGAGTATCGAATTTTGAGTAAAAAAGTATAGACCCTTATTAGCCCTAAAATTAATAGTTAACGAGTATTTTCACTTTATTACTTTGAGTACATTCAGTGACTCGTGGCTTATCACAATTAACGTAAGTGTTCAAATTGATGTCCATTGGCATCAATACAGTGACGAAATCTATTAACTAATGAAGAAACTGCATTCTGAATTATGTCCGGACTAAGTGTCATGCATTCTAAACAAATACGATGTTTCATATCCTCCGGAGTTGTTGGTATTTCACGATACACTCTGTCTTTTAATGTGCCCCACAGAAAAAAAGTCTAGAGGAGTAAGATCTGGTGAGCGTGGAGGCCACATGAATTGTCCACCACGACCAATCCATCGATTGGAAAAATTTCTATCCAGTAGTTCCCTCACAATACGTGCGTAATGTGCTGGACAACCATCATGCTGATACCACATACGTGCACGGATATTCAACGGCACGTCCTCTAGTAAAGGTGGTAAATTATTATTCAAAAAGTTCGCGTATTTTTGCCCTGTTAATCGATTATCAATGAAATATGGACCAATCAATTGGTTGCCCAGTATTCCACACCATACATTAACGCTCCATGGGTGTTGGTGGTCGACTTCTCTCATCCAGTGAGGATTGTCAGCTGCCCAGTAATGCGTATTTTTCAAATTGATCTGTCCACGGTTTGTAAACGTTGCTTCATCAGTGAACAACACACTTTGTAGAAAATAATCATGCTGATTTATTTGATGTAGGAACCACTGACAGAACAAAACGCGGTTTTCAAAATCCGTTCCATGTAGTTTCTGATGAAGTGCAAGGTGATAGGGGTGATATTTATTTTTATGCAGAATTCGTAGAATACTGCTTTTGCTTATTCCCGAACCTCGTGAAATCTGTCGCGTACTAATATGAGGATTTTCTATTACGGCTGCTAAGACCGCAATAGCATTCTCTTCAGAAGTGGCAGTTTGTCTTACGGTACGTTTATTAAGATTGAAATGTCCATTTTCTCGAAGCGATTTACAGATTCTCTCAAATATGGTTCGAGATGGTTGAATCCGTTCAGGATATCTTTCGGCATACATAGCTTTAGCTCTTACTGCATTTCTATGACACTCTCCGTACACTAAAAGCATATCAACTTTGTCACTATTACAAAAATTCATTTTCACTTTTATCTTTCTGATAATCACGCACGATCACTGAAGGAAACTTTAATACTGGATTACAAATATTGAGAGGATTGCGAATCATGATAAGAGCGTGTGATGTGGTGAATGTGTTCATATTGATAAACACTGTCATGTAAACAATGCTATCCTTCAGATATTTGTAGTAGATTTGAATCTCCAACTTGATATTACGCAATAGAAATTTTAAAGTAATAAAGTGAAAATACTCGTTAACTATTAATTTTAGGGCTAATAAGGGTCTATACTTTTTTACTCAAAATTCGATACTCTATCATCTTACGCTATGAAAAATATAGAATTCCCTTTAAAAAAACAAAGTTGACCTTGAAATCTCCGAAGCGCCTCCACCTAGAATAAAAATAAATGCACCACATGATGAAGCCTTATAAACCATGTAACTTTTGTATACAACATTTTTTCGTGCAACGCATATTTTGACCGTGAAAGAGGTGCACACGTTGCGTGGACCACCCTGTATACATATATAGATATATAAAAAGGGAAATCGTTCAAACGTTCCAAAAACTTCCATCAAACTCAGGGATATAATAAATAAATGCAGAAATATATACTATGATTAAGAAACATTGTATGTTATCATTTCTTCTATGTATAAACTATATAGGAACATAATATCCTGTTAAGAAAAACTATTCTTAATACAACGAATATCATATGTACTCGAATATCTGTAACAAACAATTGCGTATTATAATGTTGTGACCCGGAATTTCTCTATTTCACAACATCGGTCAGCGACCGAACTGCGGTCAATCACCGACCGAATAAAAGAGCATTCAACTGCTTATCGCAGCAGAATTAGGCAATTTAGAGCAAATAATTGCAACAATGCTTCGTCAGATTATTGCAAAAGATCGATAGCCGTCACCTTTCGAGCGACGACGTATCGATCCCAAAAGTCAGTCTTGATCAGGGCAGCGACGGGTTTGGTTCGAAGGCAAAACCATCAACTTGTACTTCTTGTTAAACCTATTTAAACCAACCTAGTCAATAAACTTTACAAGTATTTTGTAGCTGCTTGAGTTGGAGTTTAACTCGTTTGGCGTAGATCCCAAAACCTTCATCCCTATTTTCACGATAGTCTCTATCTTGAAATATCGGGACACAACATTGGTGGCAGCGGTGGGATCGCCACAACTCAATTATTGCTTTAAATCACAAAATACTATTGCACACTTGTGTATCGCGATCGGGGTGACCGAGTCACCTCGCGTGTGAGAGTGCCTGCATCGACCGAGTCGAAAAAATCACCCACGGAACGTGCTGCGACCGAGTCGAGCCACGTACGAGAAATCCCGGATCCCGAGGATCACCGGAAGGCCCAGCTGCATCAAGGACTCAACAAGGACAGCCGCGTCAAGCAAAGTAACGCGAAGAGGACGAAGATCCTGTACGAGAAGCGTCACGAGAATCGTCATGCAACTTGCGATCATCTACCTGTAAGTGACGGAACATTTTATTTTTCTGAGATCCTCCAAAGCCAGAGAAATTAGTTAACTCGTATGTCGGACGACGAACAGTATCACCGCTTATGTTTGCGAGGTAACCGTCATTTATCGCGGTCCCTAGATTCATTTTTCGAGTCACGGGTAGTATATGAGCTCTCAGACGACGAAGAGCAGTCAAAAAAACGCAGACGCGAAACTAGCAGCGCGGAAAGTTTGTATCTATCACCGGAAACTTTAGCGAAACTTAAATTTCCGAAACGCGTACGTTTTTCCAACCCGGACGAATCTACGACCGACGGGGACGAATCTTTTAGCCCCGTAGATACAGAGCGCGCGCGTGAAATAAATCTCGACGATTTTTCATTGCTAAATCCGCATACAGCAAACATGCCAAATACAGTAGAGTACATGACAATAAAGGATGCGAGAAACAGTCTCCCTGTGTTCGACGCCTCCAAACCGGAGCTCGTCACAGACTTTATTAGAGCGGCAAAATACGCTGCAGATTCGGTGGATCCCGCGAACAGTTCGAACCTTCTCACAGCCATATTAAGTTTAAAAATACAGGGCCGAGCGGCCGCAGACTTGCGCTTTCGCGATCTCCAAACCGTAGAGGAGCTAATAGAAGAGCTACGTACGTTATACGAAAAACAACGTACGGTTCCCGCGCTACAGGTCGAGTTTAATACATGTCGACAGCAGCCCGAGGAATCAGTGCAAGCATACGCACATCGTGTAGAAACTATAACTATGGAGTTAATTGCCGGCTGTACGGCAGAAATCACCCACGAAATTGGGAAAAAGGCCGTTGAACAGTTACTCCGTCAGTTCGCCCTTAACAACTTCGAGCGAGGGTTACGCAGGGACCTTCAGCTCTTAGTAAGGTCTCGAGGCTACACGAATCTCCGAGAAGCAATTAGAGGGGCGACAGAGGAGGAAAAGGGCATCGAAGGGACGCGAATAATCGCAAAAAGGTTCTCCCATGGAGGGGAGCGAACCCAACAAAAATACCAAGGGCCACCATACACCTCGTTCAGCGACAAACGGAAGTCCTGGGGAGGTACACAGGTAGCACGGGCCACTCAGGGCCAGTCGTCAGGGCAAGGGCGGCAGAGCCTGCCTGCGCAGACGAAAACAATCCAACAGTTGGACATTATGTGCCATTATTGTAAAAAGAAAGGCCACAAAATCAGAGACTGCCGAAAAAGGATCAAGGGTCAAGGAGGATCGGGTCAACCAACGGCACCGGGACAAAATGGAAGGTTCCCGTACAAAGGGACACCGGAGAAAAATTCAAGCTCCGAAAATCAAAGGACGATAAGCTCTCTCGCGGTGGGAACGCTAACCGCAACAAAAGTCGAAACGCGAGAGAAAGCCAAAAGGGAAAAACAGGGACCCCGGCGATGTAAAACAATCGGGGATCTACAGCACGGCAAAGCCGAGGCACCGGCACGTCAGTGCCCCGAAAAAGGGCCGGCAGCCACCACATAATGGGCCGGCTGAGGAACCAGCTCTCCTCGGGGGTGAAATCGCCATAAAAAAGGCGACACAGGCCGAACACGTCGGCCGGTACGCCACCCCATTCGGCCTCCTCACGTGAGTCGGGGTCATCACCCCATAAGCGATCCACCGCCTCGCGGAGGCGGCATCGCCTGCGGCGGACCCCAACCGCATGGGCCACGAAACCCCGCCTCCACCATCCAGAGGGCCACGGTCCGCCGACCCTCTTGCGAAGGCGAGGAGTCTGAAACAAACACAAACATAAAAAAAAAAATATAAAAAACACACAACAAAAATATTACAAAAATTAAAAAAAGGGGAAAGATATTCACCAAAACCAGCTCGTATGTCTCCCCCTCCGCACCAAAAACGGCGTTTCCACCTTCCAAATATAGAGAATCCATCTGGAACAAAAAGAAAAACGGGCACATAGAAAAATTTTCATATAATAAAGATAAAATAAAGCGAACCAGTAAAACAAAACGTATTAATACTTACGTTATTGCGTCGTCGAAGTCTCGCTGCTAAATGAGGCGACGCCTCGACGATCAAATCCGTCGAGGCGAGAATCACACCGAGTGTCGCACCCCGGTGGGGTAAAAACGCGTAATCAACAAAATTCGCGAAAAAATATAAATTCCAACGACTATTAAGCGAGTTAGAAAATGAAAAGTTTCTCGAAACGAGTGGAACAAAGACAGAGAAATAACCGAGCGATATTCTCCGCAGGTTAGTACCCCTCGTCGCTATCGCCGCCGAGAGGGACGAAAAAACATACCGGGTGGACAAATTTTCAACCAACCCAGGGATTTATTACGAAGAAATAGGAACTTTATCCGTAACCAGCGACACATGGAAATTAATCATAAAAATGGACCTCGGATCGTTAGAAAAACAAGAAAGGGAAATAAAAAATACATTCACAAATCTAACAGGGCTGTGTACTTGGGCAGCTACGAAGGACGTGCTGTGCAATACGATTGCCGACACAGCAGCAAAAATGCTACAGAGGACCGAGCAAGAGCTTCGAGCAATCCACGATATAACGGGTGGCAAATTAACACGTCACCGTAGAGGCATAATTAACGGCCTTGGCTCGATTATTAAGGCAGTCACGGGAAATATGGATGCACAGGATGCTGCGGAAATCAACGAACAACTCAACAAATTGGGGACCAATCAAAATGCTTTAGAAAACGCCCTTAGCGAAAACGTTCAAATTCTCGAGTCGACATTACACCTGTTCAACAAATCAACAACACGGTTGGAGGAAAATCAAAAACAACTACAATCACTCGTCGTGAGCGTACGGGACAGCCTGACAAACCGTCTGGACAGATTAGATGAACGACAACAAATAAACGAAAAACTTACAACAATGGGAATGATCACCGAATCTCTATTGAGCGAAGTCAGACAACTGACAGATTTTATAGCAGGATTATCAAAAGGATTAGTTAATCCAAGCATCTTGCCCCCGGGGCAAATGGCAGAATACTTAAAAAACGCCATTACATACTTGCCGAGAGGTCTGTCGTTTCCGACGCCCGTGCGGCCGGAGGAAATGCCAAAATTATTAGAAATTAGCGAAATAGGTGCGTATTGCGTAGAGACAAAACTCGTCCTGGTAATCAAAATTCCACTAATAAATCACGAGGAATACTTAGTAAATAGAGCGTATCCATTGCCCGCGAAGATCGAAGGAAATCACTTTCAATTTATAGAGGTAACAAATGCAATCGTCATCGTTGAAAAAACGCGAAGATCTTGTTTAATGATGGACGAGAGCGAGCTGCGATCGTGCAAAAAATTGAAAACTCATTATCTATGTAGACCTAGACGCGCTATATTAGCCGCGCACACTTGCACATCATGCGAAACAACGATGTATATCACGCACAACGTTAAAAACGCGGAATGCCATCAGCGCATCGTACAGTTAAACAATACGCTAATAATTGCATTAGAACACCGTGGTAAATGGTTATACGTAGCGCCGGAACCTGAAACCTTATTAATACATTGCGGAACGCGACAATTGGAACATGCAACATTAATAGGGACAGGGACTCTGGCTTTGGACGGAAAATGTTCCGTCACCACTCCTAATTTTAGAATCGAAACCATAGGAGAAATAAAACAAACTGTACACAACGAATTTTTACCGCGAGCAAATTTGACAATGCTCAACGAGGATATACAATTATTAAAGTATACGTCAATTGTACTCGAATTACCTCACAAATTGTCAGATAATCCAGCAGAAATAAATAAAATCGGAGAACGTTTGAAAACGCTGAAAACAAAAATAAAAGGAATTCGCGCGGCAGAGGTAATACGACAAATCGCAATTGGAAGCTACTCTATAGGAGCAATCGTGCCGATAATAATCGGAGCGACTTGTATATATCTCTATATGCGGAAGCGAGAGCGCACACCCGAAGTGGCGATCTACAGCGAGCCGGCGATCATCAGCTGCGCGACCGAGCCGCAAACAGCTAAATCATCAAAACGCAAGTTACCTGTACCCTCACTTAATGGTAAGGTAATACGAAAAACACAACGCACGAATTCGACATGAGACATACATAAATACATACATACATACATAACCGAACTGAATTATATAAATACGTATGTCCCACTTTGTATCGGGGACACAAAATAATTAATCATGCAATGGGTGCAAATATGTAATTATATGGGAATTATAGAATTTTAAATCGCAAAAAACATGTAAACAACGACATTTGTAAGCCCAAAGACCAAACACAAAGTCGCAATGCCAATCTCGGGAGAGATTTGTTCTTCCAAGGGGGGAGGGATGTTGTGACCCGGAATTTCTCTATTTCACAACATCGGTCAGCGACCGAACTGCGGTCAATCACCGACCGAATAAAAGAGCATTCAACTGCTTATCGCAGCAGAATTAGGCAATTTAGAGCAAATAATTGCAACAATGCTTCGTCAGATTATTGCAAAAGATCGATAGCCGTCACCTTTCGAGCGACGACGTATCGATCCCAAAAGTCAGTCTTGATCAGGGCAGCGACGGGTTTGGTTCGAAGGCAAAACCATCAACTTGTACTTCTTGTTAAACCTATTTAAACCAACCTAGTCAATAAACTTTACAAGTATTTTGTAGCTGCTTGAGTTGGAGTTTAACTCGTTTGGCGTAGATCCCAAAACCTTCATCCCTATTTTCACGATAGTCTCTATCTTGAAATATCGGGACACAACAATAAATTACATATAATATTACGTATGCGATAAAATAATAAGCGCGAAATCAATTCGATTGAATTATCATAATAACAATCAATCACATAATCATTCATCTCTAATTTTTTTATATGTAACGAAAATACAGAATTTAATACTATTACGTAAACACTATATCTTACACAAGCAATTAATGCATTTCAAAAGAAAATACATGCATAATATATATTATACTTACTCTTAAAATTTACAATTTGTTCTTGTAAATCTCTTGTAATCGACGAACGAAGATACAAACAATATTACAGTGTCACTTACAAACATTTCGCCAATTTTTAATTGAGCGAGACGCTCAATCTCGGGGATGGGAAGTGTTACGTCCCAGCTCTCACGCTCGAACTCTTTTTTTAGCCCCCATTAAAAAAACACGCAATACCCACAGTAGGTACTTGCAGGGCACGCATCTATTGGTATCTTCTTTCGGCGAAGCATATGTAGTCACTAAGTGCACCCAAATTTACGACAACCGTAAAATACCCCTCTTTCAAAAACTCGAAGCACGTGCAGCGTTCTACTTTTTACTGTTAGACTCTTCTCAATATAAAAAACCACTGCATACAAATTCTTTTACAAATTTAGTAACAAGCCTCCTCTGAGATTGACAGTGGACATTTCCTCGAAAAGTCGTAAAAGTTAAAACAGGGCACGGGAAAAACTCTTCAAGTGTTTTCCCACAAGCAGCATCTTTTCCTCCTTTTCTAATTATCTTTCGAAACACGCATAGGGTACAACATAAACTTTATAATATACCGCCTTTTATTTTCGAACTGCGACAACTCCTATCCAAAGTCATAAAACGCTCGAGCCCCAAAAACAAAAGTCAGGAAGCCCCCTCGAAAAGGGTCAACGACTCCTAGACGCAACGCGTGCGTCTATGCGTCGCCACGATAAAAACTCGTAAAACGAAATCTCTATACGCTGCAATGAAATATCCAAATGCAGCTCAACAACTTTGTAACATTCAAAATAGAGAGGGCTGTTTCCTCCCACCGTGTAACGGGTGAATGCCCTTTTTTGTTAATCCGTGGGAGACGCGAATCATCTCCCACTACCTAGATCAAAACGTACTATATAAACTCCGTATAAGTTACAACAAGCGCTTCACTTCGATAAAAGTTTACTCTGTTCACATCGTCGTAACGTCCGTTAAAATCCAGACCAAATTTACTTTGAAATTATCCGGACTTCGACCGAATTATTAAAACTAGATTGACGAGACTGAAATCTCTCAATCCGCGATAATCCGAACTATTATCGACAAACAATACATTGTACTGAACTTGTAAAACAATAAGTGATTGAAATATTAAATAAAACTCTGTTAATTTGTTAAATCGGCTAATATTTTATTCGGGAAATTACTCAAAGATTTCTCCGATCTAAAAACCTCCAAAACATCTCCGAAGAGTATCGGGTATAAAAACCCACATTGATAATAAATTTGTATTTCGCGAGTTGCGGACCAACCAACAGACTCTCCGGCGAAAGATATTCAAATCTTCGCGCTCCAAATCCGGTGGTCACAAAACTCGTTCTCGATCCCTCTCTCGGGACGTAACAATAGGAAGGAATTACATTCGATTTCGTGTCCCGTTTTAGTAAGTATACGTGTACGCGGTATCATGAACATTGACTCATTACGCCTTGTTACGGGTAATTCGGGAATTACCGGGAATTCTGCGGGAGCCAGGGCTGCAAAACCCAGAGTGTTGCGCAAGACCTTCTTTTCGAGTTCGCATTCTTGTTTGAGAACGTTATTATAGAGATCTGTTATTTGGTTAGCGAAATGTTTGACTATACATATACACTAATTTTGAGTTTACATATGCAAATGTGTCCATGTTTATAGTCGATATATGTTTTTTTGCGAAGAAGTCGCCATTTTGTTTGTCAACAATGAATAGTTTAGGATGTTCAGTTTTCAATAATTTGTAACCGCACAAAACTGTATGGCCCTTAACCGTTAATGCGAAAGTAATGTCGGACGTGGTGATCGAATAAATTTCGTTTTCGGATTTGATTGTATCTTGGATTCTTTCTGACAGTCCTTCATAAATTATTTCGTAATTGTTGAATTTACACTCATCGGTTAGCACGTTGAAGTATAATATAACGTATGATGAAGTATAATATAACAATACATCTAAATTTTGGATGTATTATTATCTAGTATAATACATCTAAATTTTAGATGTATCATTATCGTATCAATCGTAAATGAAGTATAATATAATAATACATCTAAATTTTATATGTATCATCATACGATTACAAAATTGTTGTTCTTTCAACGACCGTATGTCACGAATGAACAATTCGCTGAAAAAAAAAAAAAAAAACTTAGAGCGGGGATCGATCCCGCGCCCCTTCGGATCGCAGTCAGGGACGCTACCGACTGGACCATCTATTCACTTGAGAATCAAGTGCACATTCTCGTACTTGTGTATCGCGGCCGAATAGATGATTGGCTTATATTCGTTTGCTGTTTTGTTGCTTTATCCCTCGATAAAAGTATAAGAATTAATATAATTTAATAATATAAATATGATTCCGCTTCTTCATAGGGATTATAATGCATTTATTAGAACAATTTATTGGAAGAGCTCGCGCGGGCCGTCGGGTGACGTCACTCGCGAGTCGTGCGAAGCGAGCAGTGCAGCGAGAAGCCAGCAGCCAGATCGCGCGTAGAGGTTACCCTCTCTCTAGTCTCTTACGCGCCACATGAACGTGCTCAGCGTCTATGTGTTAGTGTAGCTGCCGAAGGCCCGCTCGAAGTTTCTCGACCGCGCTCGGCTCTTTCCGACGGCGTCCGAGCGCCGCTTGCTCACGGACACGCGCTTCTTTGATTGTGTAGTGGGCGCGCAGGGGACTAGAGAGAGGGTAAGTTCTACGCGCGATCTGGCTTCACTGGTCCCAAAAGCTAAATCCTCCCTGGAAGTCGACACATCCCCCTTTGTCACAGCTACATCTTACTCCTGATTGTAGAATGATTTCGTTTTGATTTAAGTTAACCGCCGCATATTGTTCTAAGAGCGTAAACTTAAACATTCCAATGACAATGACGTTATCCCAGGATCCGCAGCTGTCTGAAAATGAGGTCCCGTGACAGTTTCCATTATTGTCGATTGATCCGGCTAACATTACGTTTCTCGTGTTTGTTGCATTAACATTGAAATCGGTAAACAAGGTGCTATAAAGGTTATACGATTTAGTGAGGTGCGTTGATTTGCATACATTCGCGGATAATTCTTGTCAGTATTCTGAACGACCGTTTTTGACTTCGGAAGTATGAGAATACATACCACAGTATTTAACTGTTCTGTAAATTTCTAACTTGCATTGTATGACTTTAATGTGTGAAAATTCTACTCTTTGGAGTAGTTGTATTTTGGTTTCCTTAACCTCTGGCTTGGGTATAGGGATTTCGCACTCTTGTATGTCCAATAATGACATTGTCGTGATGTTCATTGATGGAGCGCCGCAATCGTACGCGATCAGCGCGCTGCTATGCTGGAGCAGGTAGATGAGAACTACAGCGAAGGTGGTCATCCCGATTTCTCCCGGCATACCTGAAAGGTACCGGTAAGTATGAGTTTTGTTTTAATGCGCTATTTTCGCCCTATCGCAATGAATGATTTTACGCTTTCCTCTTTCCATTTCTATTTCGATATCGTTATGGTCTGAGAGTACTTGTGTTACTAAGTATGGACCTTTATAATTGTCATCGAATTTTCCGATTTTTTGATTCTTTACTAAATAAATTTTGTCTCCGGTTTGGAATTTAATTGGATTTATTTTTTTATCGTATACGACTTTTGACTTTTGTTTTGCATTTTCCAAATTTTTCCGAGCTAATTTTCGCGTTTCTTGCAAATGAGCCGCTAAATTTTTAACGTGGTCGTCGTATGTTAATAAACCGTCGATAATTGAATTGAGCTGGTAGTCGAGCTTCTCTACCTAGTACTATCTGATATGGTGTGAATTTCGTGCCTTCATGTACGCTTGTATTATACACAAATGTTGCTAGTCGTAGCCATTTATGCCAATCCTTTTTGTTGGTGTAATGTTTGAGATAGTCTGTTAGAACTTGATGACTTCGTTCGAGTGAGCCGTTAGATTGTGGATGAAACGCAGTCGTTTTAATTTGCTTGATTTTCAATACTTTTGTCAATTGTTTCATGATTCTACCAATGAAAGCCGCACCTTGGTCGGTTAAAATAACTTTTGGACAACCGAAAAGGCATATGAATTCTGTTACAAGGGCATAAGCTATTTCGTTGGCAGTTGCTGTTACTAATAGAATTGCGAATGAAAATTTGGATAAATTGTCTTGTATCGTCAGAATGAATCAATGACCGAGGTCAGATTCTGGATTTATTGGTCCGACAATATCCATTGAAATTTTATCGAATACATTTAATGGAGTATCCGTAATAACCATTGGCTGTTTGGTTTTGATTCTTACTAATTTCCTTCTTTGACAACTTTCGCATTTTCTCACATAATCCTCTACCTGTTTCTTCAAATTATCACAAAAGTATTTTTGTCGAATTCTATTATATATTTTCGTGACGCCTTTATGACCTGCTATTGGTGATTCATGGCATTCTCTGATTATGTCGTTTCTATCTTCCACAGGGGGTATTGTGATTTCGTCTTTGCATATTTTGATTCGTATGTTTGTTTGGTCGAAGACCGATCTGATGATATTTTTTATTTTGTTCCAAATTGTATCATCTAGGTTGCTACGTTCACGAGAGATCGAAGCTGATTCAATGTCTAATTTTTTCATTTCGATTTTTAGATTTTTAAATGCTTTGATGACGTTATCTTGAATTAAGGGTGCTGTGCTGTTATCTTGGATTGCTAAAGCGAAAACCTTCTTTTTGGGTGTGCCTGATAAAAGGACTTGACCGACTTTAAATGTATTTTGGGGAGTAAAATTTTTCAATAATCCTAATTCGATCAGTCTTTTACCGATTTCGCTGGGAACTGTTCCATCTGCAGATACAAAGCAAATATAATGATCGTTACTCATTTCTAAATTGTCTCTTGATTCTATAACGTTAATTGTATCTGAATCTGAATTGCTATCGCTATTTAACGATCTTTGTGATGCAATTTCTATTGGAGGTGGAATTATATTTTTGTTTTTGCCGTTACTTGATTTCTGACTATCTTCTGAATCATTTTCTACCTGAAAAGTCTGTGATCCTGATACATTAGCTGGAATGTCTTTGGTCATTGACGTATACATTTTTGAAATATCGTCACATAATATCGATAACCTAGCTTCTTCAGTGTTGGATGAATTCTTCCCTTTATCGTTATTTTCGTTAATTATTGATGCAATATTTTGAGGAGACATTTCAACAATAGTTTCTGGAATTTGAATTTGTTTTTTGCTTTTCATTGCTTTTCTTTGAATACGAGGTTTCTTGGCCTGTATGTGGTGTTCACCGTCGGTACAACAGGGACATCTCTTTGGTTTTCTCTTGTGGATCTACGAAGCGGTTGTGCCTCCAAATTTTGAATAGGGGCACGAGGAATGATTATTTTCGGCTTTGTTACGGCCGGTGCACTTTCTATGATTGTTTTCATATCCTCATCCGAAGATACTCTATCGACTGACTTTTCCAAAAGTGACATTTGCATAGGAGTTATGTTCATGTTATCTTCATGCATAGTTATATTTTGAATGCTTTGTTGCATGATCGCTTCCTCTGTGAGAGACATATTTTCTGGGGAGAGTCTATCTGTCGCCGAATCTAATTCCATTCTTTTATCATTGATAGATTCATTAAATTTTTTCCTAACTCGTCTTGCAGGGGAAGGAGTATAATCTGTTGATTTATGTAAGCGTTTTTCTAAGAGTTCCCTAGCAAGATTTCGTTGAAAATTGTTTTGTTTTTGAATTCCTTTATTTACAGCGATTTTCGAGTCGTAAGGAGTTGAAGTATGTGAGAGATCGTTAAAGATTTTCTTAACTTTGGGCATGGTAGTTTTATGCTGTGGAGATTCTTGATTTTCTTTTGAGTTAAGTGTAGTTAGATTGTTTGAAGCGAATGTTTCTCCTATTATAACTACACTTTCTTGTGCGTCATCGTTTACTGATTCTGCATCTGAAGATATAGGAGTTTTATTGATATATTCTACGTCCACAGGTATTGCGATTGTGTTATCTTCGTCTTCATCAGACGATGATGATTTATCGTGAATCGATAGATTTTTGAATGAAAGATGTCGACTAGCGCGACTCTTTTGTCTGATACCCGATTTCGGTTTGTTTGATCGATAGATCGAACTTTCTTTAAGATTTTCTGTATTGCTTTGAGAATTTCTAGTCTCGATGCTCTGGTTAAGGTTTTGATTTTCATTTATGGAATCATTAATCCCGATGCTCTGATTAAAATCGTTAATTTTAAGATTTTGATTTAAGTTTTGAGATGCGCTTGTCTCGTTGCTCTGATTTTTATTTTTATCGCGAGGATTTGAATTGTCTATACTGAGGTTCTGAATTTTGTTCGCGAGATTTTGTCTTTCCTTATCATTGAGGTTCTGAAATGACGGATGATCAGGCCGTTCATTATGATTTCGGATTTCGGAACTTCCTTCAATGACTGTCTCCGTGTGTGTTTCTCTCGGAATTGCCACATCTGCGGGTTTAGGTATATGAGAAATTTTGTTAGACTGATTTTCCTCGGAAGTTTCCGGAGTTTCCTCCTCGGAATCAGATTTTTCAATTTTCTGAAGTTTACTTTTACCCTGGGAATGAGAGTCTGACGAGGATGTATATGTTCTCACGATTCCCGGATTAAGATTTAGTATTCGTTCTCCATGTGGAGACACGTTAATTCGCCATTTGCATTTGATAGGCAAAATAATCGGATTACGGGAGAGTGCGTCTGCGTTTGTATTTACTCTCCCTGGTTTGTGCTGGATTTTGAAATCAAATTCCTTTAATCTTTCTCTCCATCTCAGTACACGAGACGTCGGGTCATTCATTGAGTTTACCCAAACGAGTGGTCGATGGTCGGTCAGTAGTGTAAATTGCCGGCCATAAAGATACGGTCTAAAGGTTTTTAAAGCAAAAACGACCGCGACCATTTCTTTTTCTAGAGTAGAATAATTCTTTTCTGCTTTATTTAAGACTCTAGATGCTGCTGCTACCATAGGATCTTCTCAGACTTTGCCTTGTCATAGAACCACGCTGACTGCAATATTTGATGCATCGGTTGTAACGATAAACGATTTTGAAAAATCTGGATATTGCGGGTCCGGAGTGGTGCATAATTTTTCTCTTAAATTCTCGAAAGTTAGCTGATGTTCGGATGTCCAATGAAATTTAACATTTTTGCTCGTCAGGTCTGATAAGGGTTTTGCAATGCCCGAAAAGTTTTTAATAAAGCGTCTATAATAACCAGCGAGACCTAAAAATTCTCTAACATTTTTTGGAGTTTTAAGTATATTGAATTTTTTTACAGCCTCTATATTTTTAGGATCAGGTTTTTTAAATGTCCTAAATATCGCACTTCTGTTCGTAAAAATCCACATTTATCAGTTTGTAAAGTGAGGTTTGCATTACGTAATCTTTCAGCAAGTTTTCGGAATTTATTTTTGTGTTCGTCTATAGAACGTGCGTATATAACGATGTCATCCAGGTAAACGAAAAGGTCGTTGCCCTGTAGACCCTTTAAAACGAGGTCCATAAGTCTCTGAAATGTAGGTGGTGCGTTTTTTAAACCAAAAGGCATTCGATTAAATTCATAATGACCATGAGGAGTTGTAAAAGCTGTTTTGTGTTTATCTTTTATATCCATTTCAATTTGGTGGAATCCAGAAGCTAGATCGAAAATAGAAAAATATTTTGCTCCTCCCAATTGATCTAATATATCGGTTATTAAGGGGAGTGGATATGCATCACCGATTGTTTTATCGTTTAATTTTCGGAAATCTATCACAACCCGTGCAGAAACTTTGGTTGGGATCCATGTGGATTCCAATTGGGATTCCGAACTGCCTGCTTGGAATCTAATTGGGTGTCTCAATAGGATTCTGAGCGTGCCATGTAACATCGGCACTTTGGATTCCAATAGGGGTACCAAACCGGATTCATTGGGAAATCCATATCGGTTTCTAATGGCCTCATCGCCTATGTCCGGGTAGAAATTTCGGTCGGGATCCATGTGGATTCCAATTGGGATTCCTAGCTGCCTGCTTGGAATCTAATTGGGTGTCTCAATAGGATTCTGAGCGTGCTATGTAATATCGGCACTTTGGATTCCAATAGGGGTACCAAACCGGATTCATTGGGGAATCCATATCGGTTCCTAATGGCATCATCGCCTATGTTTATTGAAAGGATTTGCAAATGAACATGCGCAGGATATTAAAAGCAAAACCAGATATGTTCAGTGCCTGAGCGGTATAAGGGCCGTGCCATGCGATCTCCGAGCGAGCCGCGCTCGAACGACTCGTGTCCGCAGGGATGCAAAATCTCGCGTGGACAAGGAGGCGAGCGCGCATTACATCTTTCTTTAGTCGATCACGGTCGTCCGTTGAGAGACGATCGCCGGTGACGCGCGGGGCGAGAGAGCCCGAGCGCTCTCTCTCTCTCTCTCGCTCATAATACGAAGAGGAGTAGGGCCCGAGTGTCCTCTCCTTCTACACGGGACCGAGTGCCCACATACACACACATACGCGCGGGACCGAGTGCCCATATATATACATACGTACCAGCAAGGGTCCTCCACCCTGCTGTTATCATACAACGAGCCCGAGTGCTCTTTCGATATTATACGAACGAGAGGCCCCAAAATGTATTACTCTCGTCTACGGCGCTCCATGGAGTAAGGCATCATACATGCAGTTAAACGAATCTCGATCTAATCGAATGAACCAAAACGAATCTCGATTGAATCGAATGAAAAATCCCAATACAAACGCGCGCGAGATCGCGGTGGCACGAGCCTAACAGGCTATACATTTCAAATATACACAATCGACAAATTCACGTGTGCGACACACGCCTTTTTTATACGCTGATAAATAATATCATTATACGTCGTGGGTTTTTATGCCGAAAGGCTTTTCCCACAAGAGAGCCAATAAACGTGGACAAATTCAGTGGCTCAAACGCGCGAGTTTTATTTTATTAAGGCGTCTTCTCACTTTGGAAATTTAAAAAAATCGATTTTTTTTTTTTTTAAATTTTGAAAGTACATATCTTCAAAAATGTCATCTCGAAATTTCATAAAGATCGGACGAGTCTAACTACATTTTTTGGCGACCGTTAGGTGACTACCTGAGAGTACCCGGCGATCCCTTTCACGCCGCTCGGACGGTCCCTGTATATCTGACTCTATACAATTGAATAGCCGTGTTCTTTTGTTAATGTAGTACCCCTTGCTTAGGTATATTCTGTTTTCGGGTCTATACTCATGTAATAAGACCTTAACACGTGCATTTTTCAAAAGAAAATCACTCGGCAACGATGCTAAACTGTTATTTCATCAGTCTAATTTGAAACTTCGTAACGGCAACATCTCTGCGCTCAGGATTGTTATAATGGATAAAAAGACTTCGCAACAAAGTGCCACGTGGCGACGTCCAAGTTCGAAATCTAAAAAAAGAAAATTTCGTGGAGTGCTTCCACACCAGTCTGAAGCAGATACGAGTCATGCTAGTGCGAGTGCAGCAAAATTAAAAAAATCGGACGATACAAGTTTCGATGTACACATCGATCCAACGGCTGGATATAGTATTATTCAGTTTTTTCTTGTTTTTTCTACATTACAACAATATGTGAAGTGTAAAGTTTGTAACAAAGATGTTTCTTTTACAAAGTACGGTCAGCGAGGACTCGGTTTCAAAATTTGTGTGACTTGTGATTGCGGAGAAAAATATATTAACTCATGCCCATTAATCTCAACTGGGTACGAAATCAATCGTCGTTTAGTGTACGTTATGCGTTTGATTGGTGTTGGATTGAGTGGTATCAATACGTTTTGTGGGCTCATGGAACTGGGACATGGAATCAATTCCACCGTTTATTATCAAATACTCAATTCGATCGCCATCGCAGTGCAAAGTGTGTTCGATATAGTGACGAGCAAGTCTGTCAAAGAAGAAAAACTGTTGAACGCTCAACACGGAGAACCCGAAGACGTTTTAACCGTTTCAGGTGACGGTTCCTGGCAGAAAAGAGGATTTTCTTCTCTTATTGGAATCGTGTCATTAATATATAAACACAGTAAAAAAATTGCAGACGTCGTTGTGAAGTCGAGTCACTGCAAAAGCTGTGAATCGAAAAAAGGTATGAAAGACACGATCGAATATGCACAGTGGTATGAAAAGCACAAACTAGTTTGTAGTGCTAATCATTCAGGTAGTTCTGGAAAAATGGAGGTTGACGGTATATGTGAGATGTTTTTGCGATCACTCGAAAAATTTGCTGTGCACTACGGTTTTTACATCGGTGATGGCGACACTAAAACTTTTAAAATATTGTTCGATACAGCACCGTATGGTGAAGACTTTGTGGTTAAGAAGTTGGAGTGCGTATTACACGTTGCGAAAAGAATTTTCAAGCGTGCTAAGGACGCTAAGAAAATTCTTACACAAAAGAGAAAAGCTGCAAAGAAAGACGCTGAAAAACCTTCACCAAAGAAAAAAGCAGCCAAGAAAGTTGTAGTAAAAAAAAAAAAAGTTGTTATAAAAAAAGTTCCTGTCGTAAAAACCCAAGATTTAACAATAAAATTGATGACAGAATTATCAACAAATTACTCATTGGCAATTCGAAGAAACCTGAATTCTGTCGAAGATATGCGCAGGGAGATCTGGGCAGGATACTATCATAAAATTTCAACCGACAGCAACCCACAGCATACGTATTGTTCAGACTCATGGTGCAAGTACAAGAAAGCAGTGAAAAACAATCAGATAGAAACTTTTAAACATCCTCCTGCTCTAGCTGATGATGTTCAAGAGGTTTTGAAACCGATCTATGAAGAACTGACGAAGGACGAGTTACTGGAACGATGCCTCGGAGGAAATACCCAAAATAACAACGAGTGTTTCAACAGCTGTGTCTGGGCAATGGCGCCGAAACACGTTTTTACGGGAAGAAAAACCGTGGAAATTGCTTGCCAAACAGCGGCATGCATTTATAACGAAGGGCTACAACCTGTTTTAAAAATTTTGGAGGTGATGGGTGTCAAACTAGGCCCTATCGCCGTTCAATACGCCGAGAAACGCGACAGTGATCGCGTACGCGTAGGGAACCGCCGCAGCTCTAACGCTTCAAAAGAGACTAGGTCGAGACGAAGGGAAGCTATTTTGGACGAACACACCTTCTACGAAGAATCGGAAGGTCCATTGTATGGAGCAGGCATCGCTGATTAACCCGAGGTAAGGTTTTTTCATGATTTTTCTGCAACCAAAACTTTAAACGCAGTTATCTCAAAACAAGGTTTTTCGGTGCTTTGTTGATGAAATTTCGGAAACTATCCGGCCGATTGTCATGAAATTTGAATGACATATGCTTCATAGTTATGGCTATAGCGCATATCATCAGATTTTTGAAATTTTGATTTTAGGAATTTTTTTTTTACAAAAAACTGCAAAAAAATCGTGGTTTTTTTTTACTTTTTCGAAAAACGTGCGCCATTTTGTTATTTTCGCGAATATCAAAAATCTGATGATATGCGCTGTAGCCACTGACATACTGAATCTAAAACAGTTTTATTTTTTTGTTTCAGACGACCCGTCTCGGAGATACCATCAACAAGCCACGACCATAACATTTTTACACGGGTTTTTCGATGCTACTGATGTATTATAATAATTGTTTAAAAAAATAAAAAAAAAATTTTTTCATGTACTTGAAAGATGTGTTTATTACGTAGGATCCGTTTTATCCCATAATTTTAAGCAAAAATCCTCGAAAAAAAATCGCAAAAACAGCCTATTTTTGAGGCGCTTAAAGTGAGAAGATGCCTTAAACCTCTCAACCTATTCCTTCGTAAAAAATAAAAAGAGCTTGATTCAAAACTACGGGGCAACTTCGCCTATGAAGGAGCTTCGATCATACAAGATATGTATGGAGAAAACAGTCATCACGTAGATACACACTAATCATGTATTAAGAACATATACTAATATTCGACAGAAAATGAAATTATATATATGATAAGAATTCGATGATCAAACATTTTTCACGAAATTTATAAAAGAAATTCTGATTAATCATCTTTCCTTCCTTTTCGTCCGTTCCAATCCTTGGAATTGGCGATAGCGAAGCCAGCGTTTTTATAAACGAAGTTTTTGTTTACAGGCGTCCCGTCTGGAAGTGTGTGGAATTTCGTCAGTACATCTGAAAGTTTATTTATTAATTACATAATTACACCATAACGTAGTTAAACAAATATGAAGGAATATCGTTTTTAAATAGATGTAATTTGGAATACCTGTTAAGCAGCTCCCAAAACACGTTGTACTTAGTGAAATTTTGCCCTCAACTTTCTTTGTCGCAGTAATTTTTGCAATGGCTTCCCGAACGAAAAATTTTCGAAAAATAGTTCCCAAGCTCTTACTGATTTTATTATTTCGATCAACGAGTTGCTTGATGGAAGAGATCTGCAAGGAATTCCGCAATAAAACGTTATTTACTAGCAAAGTTACAACTATCTAGTCAAATAAGTAATTATATTATAAAAATGAATTAAATTTTTCACACTACAATTTTTTTAACGCTCAAAACTTTGCCTTGGATGACGTTAAATTGGTTTCATTAATTCGATGGTAAAAACCAAAAAAACTAAAATGACTATAAAAGTGATGACTTGCATAAATTCACTCACCACATCTTGTTTCATATTCTTATCGTTGCTAAGATGATGATCGAAATCTTGGAAGTTTTCTAGAGTTTCAAATGGTAACTCGAGATTATATTTAGCAGCAGTTTCTTGAAACGTCATCACAGCTGGGGCAATTGTTGGCTGGGAGGAGAGTGCATTACGCAAAGCATTTACTGCTGCAGTATTTGCCTGCAAATCGACGCTGAATTGCTTGAGAACTTTCAGTAAGAACCGTGTATCTGTAAAACGTAGAGTACATGCATCCCCGTTAATATAGATATATATATTGATTCATCGCCACTTCAAAATTTCAATCAGCGAATCCAAATTCAACATCGGTAAAGAAATCATAAAATAATATTTCTCATTAAATGAACTAAAAGAAGTAATTTTCAAAATTTGTGTATTTGTATATTATATTAACTATATTAATTCAACATTTGTTTGTGAAGGGATCTGGTGTAGGTGGAGAGGAGAGGGCCCAACTTCAACGATTCAAATAAAAAGTATATTCTCCAAACTCAACAATACAGTAAAGACGTGTGCAGTAAAAAACGTGAGAGCGTTGCCCGAAAACCGGTGAGAACTTGTCACCCGAGTGAGACGTGGTCGCGTATGACCCGACAATGGCCGACGCCGGTAACGCGACGCGGCCCGACGCGTGGTCGAATCGACCGAGATTTCGGCGATCCGCCCGTTGAGCGATACTTTATCCCGCCCGCCGAGTGAGGAAAACTATCCCGAATACTTGCGTGAGATTATTTCCCGTTTCCGAATGATTAGCCCGCACAGAGAATTCCCAATTCCCAGAGAAATGTCCCGTACGCAAAATCTACGTAAGCCGATGCGTGTGGTCCGTGTAATCGATGAGGAAAGAATGAGGAAGAGGAAGGGAAAAGCCGAGCGATCACGCGATCGATGAGAGGAAATGCCCCGAAAAGTGGCGCCGTCGGCGGCTGCCATGAGTAATTGCCCGGCGTGACTCGCTCGTCTATTTCCCGCGATAATTACGAATAATTCAGGAATCACGAAAACCTCGTAATTCCTGAACATTCCGCCCGCCATCGGCAGCAGTGCTGTCGATATCCTGAGTCCCCGGTGAGATTGGAAAGATTGCTAATTTAGCAATCGGTCGCGTGAGTGTTGAGGTTGCGGTCTTGATGGTGACCACCCGAGTGAGTCCGTCCTGTCCCGGGTGCAGTGCCAAGACCCGTACCAAAGGCCATTTAGTAGGTGAGGTTTTCGCATCAACCAACAGGGCGAGTGAGCCCACCCGAACCTGATGAGAAGGATGATGCCACTTTGAGATGGCTTGTTGCCGCTGTAGATAGCCCGTTGACCAGTGATCCCAGAAGTATTGCAGTCTCTCCTGTATGAGCTGCCACCGTGAGAGCCGATTCGTGTTGATTTCCCGAAGAGATGGCTCCGGAACTGCAGTGAGGGCTTCCCCAATGAGAAAGTATCCTGGCGTGAGGGCTGAGAGATCCTCTGGATCATCCGTGAGTGGTTCCAACGGCCGAGAGTTGAGGACGGCCTCTATTTGCGTAAGAAGAGTCGTAAATTCTTCGAATGTGAGTGCCGTCTCCCCGACTGTTCGCCGAAGGTGATATTTGACCGACTTGACGGCCGCTTCCCATTTCCCGCCCATGTGAGGAGCTCCCGGAGGGTTGAAAACCCAACGCGTGCCGTCGTTAGCCAATATCTGAGCAGCAGCTTCCGATTTCCGAGTCCCGCCAGTGAAGAGTCTGCGCAGTTCCGCTGCGGCCCCTTGAAAGTTCGTCCCGTTGTCACTATAGAGAGTGTGACAAATGCCCCGTCTCCCGATGGGACGTCGGAATGCTGCGATCAATGCCTCAGAAGTTAAATCTGAAACAACTTCGAGGTGTACTGCTGAGGTTGAGAAGCACACAAAGATGCATAACCAGCCCTTGTGAGATCGTGAGCCCCGGCCCCGCCCGATCTTGAGAGAGATTGGCCCGGCGTAATCTACTCCCGTGTAGAGAAATGCTCGTGAAGGTGTTGCCCGTGTGAGTGGTAACTGTCCCATGAGTTGTTGAGGTGTTATCCCGCGTTGACGTGCGCATTTCACGCACCTGAGAATGAATGAATGTACTGGTGCCCGCCCGCCGAGAATCCAATAATAAGAGCGCAGATATGCCAATTTAGCTTGAGTCCCGCCGTGTAATGTCCGCTGGTGAGCATCTGAGATGAGAAGTCGCGTGAGAGCCGAATCCCGAGGTAGAATGACGGCGTGTTTGCTCTCAGGTTGTAAGGCTGAGTGCTTAAGCCGCCCTCCCACTCTCAGAACCCCGTGTGCATCAATAAATCCCGTCAATCGCGTGAATGGATGCAATTTTGGAAGAGCCTGTCCCGATGAGAGAAGTGTGAGCTCCCTTGAGAAATGTGTACCCTGTGTGGCTTTAGCCCAAAAAAGCCGTGAGTGTTCCAGGTCACCCGGGTAGATTTGTGAGCCCGGTCTCCCTTGGTTTTGTCTGGCCAGTGAGGCCCGTCCCCCCAAAGTGAATGTCGCTCGAGCTGAGAAACGGTTAACCCTCGTGATGCACAATCCGCAGGATTGTCCCGCCCGGGGATGAGTTTCCATTGTCCACTAGGAAGGAGCTCTTGAGCCGATGAGACCCGATTCCGAACGAAATCTTTCCACCGAGATGGATGACTCGTTACCCAAGTGAGCGTGACGGATGAATCCGTCCAGAGAAAAACCTTTGAGTCAGTGAGATCGAGAGTATCTTGTACATACCGAACGAGCTTTACCAAGAGAAGAGCCGCTGATAGTTCCAGACGTGGAATAGTGAGACGTTTAATAGGCGCAACTTTTGTTTTTGAGCAAACCATTGTAACCCGTGTTGCTGATCCCGGTTCCGTTACCCGTAGATAAACAACAGCACCCATGGCGAGTTGTGAAGCGTCCGCGAACCCGTGTAACTCCACTATCGCGGAGGGAGTGAGATTGATCCATCTTGGGACGGAAATGTTCCCAAGATTCGTTAATTCCCGACGAAATGCGATCCAAGTGTCGCGTATACGCGCTGAGACTTCGTCATCCCAGCCGAGTTTCTCCAGCCACAGATTTTGCAGGAGAATTTTCGCCCGAATCACGACAGGTGCGAGAAAACCCAATGGATCGTAAAGCTGAGCAATCTCTGACAGAATGACTCGCTTCGGGGGATACGCCCCCGATGAAAATGGAAGAGTCGTGAATTTGAACACGTCCGTGGCGGGGACCCATGTGAGCCCGAGCACTTTTGTCTCGCAATCATGAAATGAGTGAGACGATTCCGAGCTGATGCTAGCCCCAATGGAGGTGAGAAGCTCCGGATGATTACTTTGCCACTTCGCGAGTGGAAACCCGCCCGCCATGCAAATCCCGGTGAGTTGGTGCGCCTGAGAGATGAGATCCGTGAGATCGTCCGCTCCCCCGTAAATATCATCCACGTATCGCCCCATTGTAAGAGGAGCGACCGCTTCAGGGAATTTACTGCCCTCGTCCTCGACAAGCTGCAACAAAACGCGAACCGCGAGGAACGGAGCTGGCCTCGTGCCGTAAGTTACGGTTGTGAGCCGAAATGCGATGATGTTCCCATGTTGATCGATCCATAATATACGTTGTAAGTCCCAGTCATCCCGATGAACCCGAATTTGACGAAACATCTTCGTGATATCCGTTGCGAAGACGTAACGATGTCGCCGTACCCATAAGAGAACGTCTGAAATGTCCCGTTGCAGTTTTGCACCCGTATGCAAAATGTCATTGAGTGATACTCCCGTTCCCGTAGCGCTTGATCCGTTAAAAACAACTCTCAATTTCGTTGTAGTGCTCGATTCTTTCAACACCCCGTGGTGAGGCAAATAATAAACCCGTGGGTCGTGAGTAAGCGCGTGTGAAACCCGTTCCATGTGAAAATGTTCCTCATATTCCCGCAGAAACTCCGAATACAGCTTCTGATATGAGGCATCCCGTGATAGTCGTCGCAAAAGCCTTTGCAGGCCCTGGGCTGCCCTCCCGTACGAATCCCCGAGTTGATTCGTAGACGACATTATCGGTAATCGAACGATGTACCGTCCCGTTGAGTCCCGCGCGTGAGTCCGGACAAAATGAGCCTCACAATCCTGCTCCTCAGGCGTAAATTGAAGCGCAGGAGGACTTGGAGCCTCTTCTTGTTCCCAAAACCGAGTGAGAAGCGCCTGAACGTCTTCGAAATCGTGATCGACCGAAGCATGCTGTATTAAACCCGAGAACGATGCCCGATTCCCAATTGGACCGAGTACTAACCATCCGAAAATTGAGTTTTGAGCCATAGGAGTCCCGTTTACTCCTTTCCGAATTTCTGGACGAATGAATTGAGCGTATGAATCTGCTCCCAAAATGAAATCAATTGCCCGTGGTGAGAGAAAATCTGGATCTGCAAGCTGCAGTCCGTCCAAGTGAGCCCAATGTAACCCAGTTAGTGAGAAGGAAGAGAGGATAGGCATTAGCTTAGGTAAAACGAACACATTGACATTTATTATTGAGTGAGAGTTTATTGGCTGAAGAGCGCAGCTCACTGCGCCCCGAGTCATCCCAGAGTGCGTCCCGCCGATCCCGATGATTGGAATGACCGTGTTGTCCCGCTGCAGTCTGAGCTGTCTCACCAGCTTCTCCGAGATGAAGCTGAGTTCCGACCCGTTGTCGATTAGCATTCGTACCTGATGAGTTGCCCCGAATGCCAATTTGAGATCTGCCAATCCCGTAGCCAGCAGCGTTGAGAATCCCGAAAGTGAGGATGAGCTAGAACCCGAACAAGCTAATGCCCCCGTGTCTCATTCAGTAGAGCCCGATGGTCGAGGAGTAGCCGATGAGCTCGCTGTTCCCGCAGAGGACGACGCGTTGGTGCGTGGAGTCGGCCCCGAAGATGATTGGTCCCCGTATTTCGACCACCCGGTGTGTATCATCGTGTGATGCTTGCGATCACACTCCTTGCAGCGCGTCGTCCCCTGGCATGCCGCCACGCTGTGCTTCCCAAGGCAATTGGAGCACAGACGTTGACGCATGACTTCGTCCCGTCGTGCCTCGCTGGTGAGCTGCCTAAAGCTTGGGCACGCCACTATGTAGTGAGCGCCCTTGCAATAGGAACACGCATACCCGGTGGTGGCTGAGGATGATCCCGATGTTGAAGGTCCCGCGTGAGACGGCCCCGATGAGACTGCGTGTACCCGAGAGGCATAAGTCCCGGATGACGAGTCTTTTCCCGTTGCCTTGGCTTGAGACCGTGTTGCCTCGACGTTCTCGAGAGCCCGTGCTCGACTGGTGAGGAAAACCCGAAGATCCGAGAGTGACGGAGGTTCGTCAGATCGACCCGCCTTGAGTTCCCAAGCTTCCCGAAGGTGAGAGTCGAGCCTTCTCGAGACGACGTGGACGATGACGCAGTCCCACTGGCGCACCGGGGCTCCCAGTGCCTCGAGTGCGTTGTACGCCGCCTTGAGTGAGTGAAGGAGAGAATGTAAATCCTTCGATGAGCGTGGTGAGACCGTTTCCGTACTCAACAACGTGTCGAGATGAGATGATACGAGAGCCCGTTTGTTATTATAACGCTCGAGGAGCGTATTCCATCCCGTGGTGAGAGAATCCCCGCTGATAGGCAAGCTCGAGATGAGCTTCGATGCCTCTCCCGTAACCGCGGTGAGAAGATAGTGCATCTTCTCAACGTCGGTGATCTGAGAATTTTCCCGAACGAGAGCGGTGAACATGTCCCGAAATGGCACCCATTGAGAGTATTCTCCCGTGAATTTCGGCAATGAGATCTCCGGAAGCGGATGCCGAAGTCCCGTTGTGTCCGAACTGCCCGATTGAGCCGATCCCGTGGTGGATAGAGCAGTGTTGAGAGTAGCCCGTAGTTTGCCCACCTGTTGGCAAATTGCCATTCGCAGAGAAAAGGCCTTGGAATACTGGTCTGCCTCCGCGTATTCTTGGACGAGAGTATCGTCCGAGAGATGTTCAATGAGCGTGTCGTGAACCGAAGCAAACATCTGCCACACATCCAAGGCGGATTGCTTCGCTTCATCGATTTCTTCCCGTGAGAGTGCTGCCGAAGTTTCCCGCGTGAGGTCGTTGAGCAAATCCCGCATGAGAGAAATCCGAGCCTCCTGAGTGGCCACCTTGAGACGAGCAGAACCCGCACTGCGCCCGTGAGATGAGGAGGTGGTGTCCCGAGTGGCAGGAGACCGAACCCGCGGAATTGCGCCCGTTCCCGATGGAGACTTGTCCCAACGTGAGTCCGATTTCGTCGGTTCCCGTGCCGAATCCGCGACCACGGTTTCGCGCTTCGGTTTCACGCTCGCCCGTGATTCCGGAACGGCCAAACTCTCCGGTTCGATCGGTTTGACCGGAGCGGCCGCGTCGTCATCGCCGTCCGCCATCTCAGCGCGCAATCACTCGCGAGAAAAATCCCGAAACCCGATTGCGAAGCACCGAAAAGCCGAACGAGAGAAGCACGGAGAGATGTTCACGTGAGGAACCGAGAAAATGTCCGAAAGAGGAAAAATCGAAATAAGCCCGAACGTGAAAATCACCAAAAATCTATGTGAGCAATAAATCGCAAAATGATCGAATGAGAAACCCGAAAAATGTCCGAAAATCCGATGAGTTCACACCGTTGAGTCCCGATCAAAATCACTGATGATAATGTTCGCACGAAAAAGAACTTCCCGTTAAATTTCGTGAAGCACTCGCGAAATTTGACCCGTCAATCCCGTGAGATAATTCCCGAAAAACCGAATAGTTTGAGAAAAACCGCACGAAAAATGAGTCCCGACTTTGCGCGTGATAATCGTAGCACGAGTCTAAGCGCGAACGCGCACGACACTCGCCTGCGCTTGACCCGAGATACGCTGAGCTTGTCAAATGTATCTGAGAGAGAACGCACGATCCGCACTGCCCGAGTCCCGAGAGAAAATGACCGAGAGCCAATGAGAGCGTCCCCGGTTGAGAGCGAGAGAGCGCGCACTAGTCGCGTTCACTGCGTGAGAGACGCTTCGTAGCGTCAACCGTTAGTGAGAGAGCGCGCACAATGTTCACTGCCCGAGAGACGAACGAGAATGTCCGAGAACAATGAAAACCCCCCGAATGAGTGTAAGAGAGCGCGCACTAGACGCGTATCGCCTGAGAGACGCTTCGCATGCGTTGTACCAGAGTGAGAGAGCGCGCACTATACTTGTGAGACAAAGCCGTTGAGCGTTTTCGACATGAGAAAATGCGTCGTAGCGTCCGTAATGAAAAACCCGTAAATCACCCGAAAATTGCACCAAGTCCCGATTCGTCCAGAAATGAGCGTGAGCGATGATCCCGAACTTTCCACACACTTTTCACTGCACGTTTTAACTTGAGAAAAGCTTGATGGTTCAGAAAACCCCCCCACCAGATCCGGCTCGAAGGACCAAAAATGTTTGTGAAGGGATCTGGTGTAGGTGGAGAGGAGAGGGCCCAACTTCAACGATTCAAATAAAAAGTATATTCTCCAAACTCAACAATACAGTAAAGACGTGTGCAGTAAAAAACGTGAGAGCGTTGCCCGAAAACCGGTGAGAACTTGTCACCTGAGTGAGACGTGGTCGCGTATGACCCGACAATGGCCGACGCCGGTAACGCGACGCGGCCCGACGCGTGGTCGAATCGACCGAGATTTCGGCGATCCGCCCGTTGAGCGATACTTTATCCCGCCCGCCGAGTGAGGAAAACTATCCCGAATACTTGCGTGAGATTATTTCCCGTTTCCGAATGATTAGCCCGCACAGAGAATTCCCAATTCCCAGAGAAATGTCCCGTACGCAAAATGTACGTAAGCCGATGCGTGTGGTCCGTGTAATCGATGAGGAAAGAATGAGGAAGAGGAAGGGAAAAGCCGAGCGATCACGTGATCGATGAGAGGAAATGCCCCGAAAAGTGGCGCCGTCGGCGGCTGCCATGAGTAATTGCCAGGCGTGACTCGCTCGTCTATTTCCCGCGATAATTACGAATAATTCAGGAATCACGAAAACCTCGTAATTAGTGAACAACATTATTAATTATTTATGTTACATACACTTTTAAATTGAAAAACTGTATTTATTTTTCGAATGGCCAGAAATATAGTAATTTGAATAGATCAACACATACCAGATGATAAATTTGCAGTTGCATCCTGGACTTCCTCGTTGGCTGATGAAAATGATAGTGTACCTAATCAGAAAAAAACGTTCTCAATACTTGAAGACTTGTAAAATGAAATATACAGGAAAACATACTTTTTTCACGCATATTTTTGTGTACTTCTTTTCCAGCATTGTTATTCGCATCGGATCCATGAATTCCGGTATGATCCGAATCGTCGCTAGCAGCCCGTACTGCTGTTTCGTCCGATGGATTATTTTCCTTTTTGTTGAGTTTGGTCTACGTCGAATGAGCGGACTACACGGCGAGTAGTGGTGTGCGAGCAAGCGTAGCAGCCTTGGGAGCGTGCGCGTAAAGCGCGGCGGAGGTCGATAGTGTGCGTGCGTTGGTGTGAGAGAGTGTGGAACGTCGAACGTTCGCGAAAACATGAATAGAGCGAGGTAGTGTTGGTGAGGGCGCACCATGTAAGGAGGAACGATAAAAATTGCGTTTGCAATCAGTTTTCGAATTAATCGTTAAATGCAATACAAAAAAATGTCGATGATTTTGAATAGCGACTGGACGAAAACACAATTTTAGACTAATTTTTTGCAATTACGATTTACGAAGCTTTTGAAATCATTTATTGCTGTTTTTGAAAAAAACATTTTGGGAAAAAATCTTCATTGCAATTCAGAGAAAAATGTTCATTCTTCAATTTGTATGAAAATCAAATGCTATTACCGATTGGATATTTTCGCTATACAATGAAATTGAACTTTTCGAACGGCTCATTACAATTAGAACAAAAATATTGCGATTACATTTAATAAAAAAGTTCAATATTTCAAATCGTTTAGATTTCAAGAAAAAAGCATTATTAACACTGTTTGATAACAGCGGCATGAAGTTAAAAAAAAAGTTGATGATTCGAGCGTCGCGCGAGTATTGCATGCGGACACTACTCAGATGGGTGACCACTCGATTCCAGGGGAGGGGGGGGAGAGATTAATAAAAAAAGTCTATATTTCAAATCGTTTATGTTAATTTATGAAAAAAAACACTTTTTTCACTGTTTAATAA
Source organism: Heteropelma amictum (assembly GCA_959613375.1). Classification (NCBI taxonomy): domain Eukaryota; kingdom Metazoa; phylum Arthropoda; class Insecta; order Hymenoptera; family Ichneumonidae; genus Heteropelma; species Heteropelma amictum. The sequence continues at coordinate 510,379 of OY390729.1, forward strand.
CAGTGAGATGAAGTTAAAAACAGTTGAGGATGACTCGAGCGTCGTGCGAGTATTGCTTGCGAACACTACTAGGATGGGTGAGCGCTCGAAAATTTGAAAAAAAATTGTGAATTAAAAATACATTTCTTCATGTTGTTCACGAGAAGTTATTGAAAAAAGTACTGATAAGTACTGTTTAAATGACAGTTGTATGCTATGAAAAAAATAAAATAAGAAAATTGTGATTTTCAGAAAGTACAGTAAGCATTTTCAAATATTATTTGAATGCAATTACAAAAAAATTGCGTCGAACGAATTTTATTTTGTATTATGACAATCAATATTCGTTTAGAGTTGAGATTAATTACAACCCGGCGTTAGTCGAATTGGTAGCGTCTCAAGTTGTCACCTGGGCGATCGAGACCTAATAATTTTTTAATTTTTTTGTTCTTTCACAACATACAACTGTCATTTGAAGAGTACTTAACAGTGCTTTTTTCAATAACTTCACGTGTGCAACGTGAAGAATTGTACTTTTCAATTCACAATTTTTATTTTTATTTTCGAGCGGTTACCCATCCGAGTAGTGTCCGCATGCAATACGATGAGCTCGCGCGACGCTCGAGTCACCATCAACGTTTTTTTAACTTTATGCCTGTTTTTTGCGTGATCTGGTGTAGGTCGAACAAGCGTGCGCACTGAGTCGCCGATGGTAAAAAATATTGAGCTTTATTTAAAAGTAGGGACAATTAAAAGTACTTATGGTTGGATAATGCGAAACCCGCCCGAGTGAGTGTTTCCCGCGAGACAGAATGAGGAAAGACGAAGACCCGAGTGAGAAAATGGCCAAGGGCCACGCGCGCGTCTACGCACGAGAAGGATCCACCGAGATCTCGGCGATCTTCCCGAAAACCCGATTAATTCCCCGATGAGTTTAACTGGACGTTGATTTGAGATTTGCTGAGCCGATGAGTTTAATGAGAATTACACTTAGATATCAGTGTGGAGAAACGTAGCCCGAAAATGTGCTCGCGATAAACGACGCGTGTGGTCGGTGAGAAGGCCGGAGAAAGAAAGAGGAAGAGGAAGGGTCAAGCCGCTCGATGATACGATCGATATTGAGCATTTTCCCGAAGACAGGCGACGTCAACGGCGAAAGTGAAAATTAATGCCTCGGTGCGTGCGTTGCCCTGACCCGCGCGAATTACGAAAATTAACTCAGGAATTAATGCGTAATTCCTGAACATTCTCCCCGCCATCGGCAGCCGTGCTGTCGATTGTATGATTCCCGGATGAGATCGGCAAGACCGCCAGTCTGGTGATTGGCCGTTGAAGAGTTGATGTAGCCGTTCGGATCGTGACTACCCGTGTGAGTCCGTCTTGTCCCGGATGAAGAGCTGTAACCCGCGCCAGGGCCACTTGGAAGGTGGCAGCCTCTCGTCGGTCAACAGCACCAGAGATCCGACTCGAATCTCATAAGATGGATGGTGCCATTTTGAGATTGCTTGCTGTTGCTGCAGATAGCCCCGTGACCAACGAGCCCAGAAACATTGAACCCGTTGCTGAATGAGCTGGCATCGTGAGAGCCTGGCTGTATTGAGATCCTCGAGTGAAGGCTCTGGGATTGACGTAAGAGCCTCCCCGATGAGAAAGTGTCCTGGTGTGAGCGCTGACAGATCTTCCGGATCGTCAGTCAGTGGTTCCAGTGGACGAGAGTTGAGTACGGCCTCAACTTGTATCAGAAGAGTCGTAAATTCTTCGAACGTGAGGACCGACTCTCCAATCGTCCGCCGAAGATGATGTTTGACCGATTTGACGGCCGCTTCCCATTTCCCGCCCATATGAGGAGCACCCGGAGGATTGAAAACCCATTGAGTACCGTCGTTCGCCATTAGCTGAGAGAGAGTTTCCGATTCCCGAGTTCCACTTGAGAAGAGACGTCGAAGTTCAGCGGCTGCCCCATGAAAATTTGTCCCGTTGTCATTGTACAGTGTGTGACAAATGCCCCGACGTCCGGTAAATCGGCGGAACGCCGCGATGAATGCTTCAGAGGTCAAGTCTGAAACAAGCTCGAGATGCAGCGCTGAAGTTGAGAAGCATACGAAGATGCACAACCAGCCCTTTTGAGATCGCGTCCCGCGTCCTCGTTTTGGACCGATTTTGAGAAATACTGGTCCCGCGTAATCGACCCCGGTGAAGAGGAATGGACGAGACGGTGTCGCCCGAGTGAGAGGCAACTGACCCATGAGTTGCTGAGCCTTGAGTCCTCTCTGACGAGCGCACGTAACGCATCGTAAGATGTAGGAGCGAACTGGAACCCGCCCGCCGATGATCCAGTAGCCCGTTCGCAGATATGCCAGTGTGCTCTGAGTCCCGCCATGAAATGTCCGTTGATGAGCATCTGCGATGAGGAGTCGTGTGAATCCCGAGTCCCGTGGTAGGATGATGGCGTGTTGCTCTCAGGTTGTAAGGCTGAGTGCCTCAGCCGCCCGCCTACTCTCAGAATCCCGTGAGCGTCGATGAAAGCCGTTAATCGCGTGAGAGGATGCGATTTCGGTAGAGTCCCTGCTGCCGTGAGAATTTTGATCTCCGCCATGAAATAACATGCCTGTGTGACTTTCGCCCAGTAAAGTCGTGCGTTCTCCAGGTCTCCCGTCGAAATGTACGACCCCGCCGTCCCGTGGTTTCGCTTGCGGAGTGTTGTAAGTACTCTGAAGCATAATGATGTGATTCTCAACAACCGCTTGAGAGATGAATACCGATGTACGAGATCTCAAATGCCCTGAGAGTTTGTTGAGATCGTGAGGGTGAGACCTGGCCGCTCCTCGAGCGTTGCTGCGTTGTCAATTCCGCCCCGTTGAGACGGCCAATGGAGGTGAGACTTAGTTAACCAGTGAGGCCCGTCCCACCATAATGAATGTCGCTCGAGCTGAGAAACGGTTAACCCTCTTGATGCACAATCCGCTGGATTGTCCCGACCCGAAATGAATCTCCATTGTCCATGAGGAAGGAGCTCTTGAGCCGATGAGACCCGATTCCGAACGAACTCTTTCCATCGGGAAGGATGGTTCGTTACCCATGTGAGCGTGACGGTAGAATCCGTCCAGAGAAACACCTGTGAATTCGATATTTCGAGAGTATCTTGCACGTATCGTGTGAGTTTGACCAGGAGAAGCGCTGCTGATAATTCCAACCGTGGAATTGTGAGACGCTTGATAGGCGCGACCTTTGTTTTAGCGCATACCATAACAACCCGTGTCGTTATGCCCGGGCCCGAGACCCGAAGGTAAACAACAGCACCCATTGCCAATTGCGAGGCGTCGGAGAACCCGTGTATCTCCATCGAGACTTGAGACGCCAGATGGATCCATCTCGGCACCGCAATGTTGCCGAGACCTGCCAATTCCCGCCGAAAGTTGACCCAAGTGCCAACGACATGAGTTGAGACCTCGTCATCCCAAGAGAGTTTCTCAAGCCACAGGTTTTGTAGCAAGATCTTCGCCCGAATCACGACCGGTGCAAGAAATCCTAGTGGATCGTACAATTGGGCGATCTCCGACAGAATAACCCGTTTTGTTATCTTACTCCCCGATGAGTAAGGCACCGTCGTGAATTTGAAAACGTCCTGGTCTGGACGCCATGTGAGCCCGAGTACTTTGGTCTCACAATCCTTGAAGAGGTGAATGCTCTCCGTGCTGATGTTTTCCCCGATTGAGGTGAGAAGTTCCGGTGAGTTGCTCTGCCACTTCGCCAGTGGAAAGCCTCCCGCTCGACATATTCCCGTGACGTGATGAGCTTGTTCGACGAGCTCAGAAAAATGATCCGCTCCCCCGTAAATATCGTCGACGTATCGACCCTTTGTAAGAGGATCGACAGCCTTCGGATATTTCGAGCCCTCGTCCTCTACAAGCTGCAACAAAACCCGTACAGCAAGGAAGGGCGCTGGGCGAGTCCCGTATGTGACCGTCGTAAGACAGTAAAGTACTGTCTTCCCGTGATCGTCGATCCACAGAATTCGTTGTAGATCCCAATCGTCCCGATGAACCCGAATTTGACGAAATATTTTCGTTATATCCGTAGCGAAAATGACCCGATGTCGTCGAACCCATAAGAGAATATCCGAGATGTCCCGTTGTAATTTGGCTCCCGTGTGCAAGATGTCGTTGAGCGATATCCCCGATCCCGTATCGCTCGACCCGTTGAACACGACCCTCAGCTTGGTCGTTGTGCTCGATTCTTTCACGACCCAGTGGTGAGGTAGATAATACACCGAAGAGTTGTGACATGTGAGCGATGAAGCTCGTTCCATGTGAGACTGGTCTTTATATTCCTTGAGGAATTCCGAATAGAGTTTCCTATACGATAGGTCCCGAGAAAGTCGTCGTAATGTCCGTTGTAGACATTGAGCGGCCCGTCCGTACGAGTCCCCGAGTTGACTCGCAGACGACTTGAGAGGCAACCGAACGATATACCGACCCGTTGAATCCCGATAGTGAGTGGCAGCAAAATGAGACTCACATTTCTGCTCGTCAGGCGTAAATTGAAGAGCAGGAGTCATAGGAGTTTCGTCTTGAATCCAAAATTTAGTGAGAAGGTCCTGCACTGCCGACTGTTCTCGATCTATAGAGAGATGATGCATGAGAATCGAATGAGTTGATTGATTTGTTACAGGACCAAGAATAATCCACCCGAAAATAGTATTTTGAGCAATGGGGGACCCGCCGTCTCCCTTCCGAACATCTGAGAGAATGAGTTGAGCGTATGCGTCCGCTCCCAAAATGAAGTCCACATCCCGAGGTGTGAGGAATTCTGGATCTGCTAACGGCAGTCCATCCAAATGAGCCCAGTTATGATGAGTGAGTGAGAAGGATGGGAGGATAGGCATTAGCTTTGGTAACACGAACGCTCTTATCGTTAGTGAGTGAATAGGTGTATTTATTGAGCAAAGTGTGCAGGTTACTGCGCCCCGAGTCTTTCCGGAGTGAATCCCGCCGATCCCGATGATAGGGAGCGTTGAGCTATCCCGTGGTAGTTGAAGGCGACGTGCTAGCCTCTCAGAAATGAGAGTGAGTTCAGATCCGTTGTCGACGAGCACGCGCACTCTGTGAGTAACCCCCGAAGAGAGTGAGATATCCGCTTGACTCGTGGCGAGAAGAGTAGTGCTCCCCGCGAGCGTTGATGAGATCGAGCCCGAGAGAGCCAATGCCTGCTCATATCATTTCCGTGAGCTAGCTTCCGCTGAGACGCCCGTTGAACCCGGTCGAGTGGCCGTGGACGACGCTGCTGATGGTGGAGATGCTCCCGCTGAGCCTGTTGTTGAGGCTTGGTCCCCGAATTTGGACCACCCGGTATGAATCATCGTGTGATGCTTCCTGTCACACTTCTTGCAGCGTGTCGTCCCCTGGCACTCTGCCACGCTGTGCTTCCCCAAGCAATTGAAGCACAGCTTCTGCCTCATCACTTCGTCCCGCCGAGCCTCGTGTGACAAACGCCGGAAGCCCGGGCAAGAGACGATGTAATGCGCACCCTTGCAATGAGAACACGCGTACCCGGCTGATGATGATGAAGCTGACCCCGTCGTGACCGCTGTGGTCACCGTATGTACCCGAGAGGCTGCGTTTGAAGTCCGACCAGTCGTCGTAGCCGCCCGTTGAGAATAGGGATCGCTCCCCGCCGTTTTGGGCCGTGCTTGCGAAGCATCGACCTGTTCGAGAGCCCGAGCCCGATTGGTGAGAAAGACCCGCAGGTCTGAGAGAGAAGGCGGCTCGTCCGACTGTCCCGCTTTGATCTCCCACGCTTCCCGAAGACGAGCATCCAGTCGCCGTGAGACGACATGGACGATAACCCAGTCCCATTGACGTACTGGAGCCCCCAGTGACTCGAGTGCGTTATAGGCTGCCTTGAGAGAATGCAGCAGTGAATGGAGATCCTGAGCTGAGCTAGGTGAGACGGTGGCCGAGCTGAGCAGAACATCTAGGTGAGCTGTAACCAAAGCCCGCTTATTATTGTACCGATCCATGAGCGTATTCCATGCAGTGTTGAGAGCATCCCCGCTGAGAGGCAAACTTGAGATGAGCTTTGCTGCTTCGCCTGACACCGCCGTGAGGAGATAGTGCATCCTCTCGACGTCGGTGACTTGAGAATTGTCCCGAACCAAGGCGGTGAACATGTCCCGGAACGGAGCCCACTGTGAGTAATCCCCGGAAAATTTCGGCAATGAAATCTCTGGCAACGGAGGACGCCCGGTCGTTACCTCCGATGACCTGCCCGACTGAGACGCCGTCTGAGCAGTGTCCGTAACCTGATGAGCTGCCCGAATTTGTGCCACCCGTTGGCAAATCTCGACCCGAAAAGTAAAGGCTTGCTTGTACTTCTCGTGGAGCATGTACGATTGTACATGTGGGTCGCCCGAATGTTGAGAGAGTAACTCGTCGTGGACAGGCGCGAACATCTGCCACACGTCGAGAGCTGCCTGTTTGGCCTCCTCGGCCTCCTCCAATGAGAACTGCTCCAAAGAGTCCCGTCCCAAACGCGCGAATAAATCCCGAAGGAGTGAGATTCTGGCTTCCTGAGTGGCGACCGTATAATAGGCAGTGGTCAACCCCAACGATGCCGCTGCCTTTTCTCGCGATGGTATCGCCGGCTCCCGATGTGCTGGTGAGGAGGCCCGCGAAGTAGCCTTTTGGCCCGATGGCGACCTGTCCCGCAATGTAGAGTCAGACCCGCCTTGAGCCCTTTCCCGTGGTCGAGACGATGAGCTAGGCTCGACCTTGAGCTTCGTCCGCCTTGAGTCCTCAGAGACGGTGAGACCCTCGGCTCCGGTCGGATGCTCCGAAGCCTCATTGAACTCGTCGTCGTCAGCCATTCCGGCTCACGACGTCGTTTCTGATGAGTCCGCAAAACTACTCGATTGCGAAACTAACCCGCTGAGAAAAGTCCGAGAAACACGCGCGAAATGTTCGAGAGAATATGACCCGATGAGATAAAGTTCGAAAACCACTCGCGAAATGTTGGAGAAAAATAACCCGATGAGCTAAAGTCCGAATAACACTCGCGAAATGTTCGAGAGAATGTGACCCGATGACGATTGATAAGTGCCCGACGAAAATGTCCGTTCGTCGCTTTCGAATGGTGTGCGAGCACCGACGGATGAGAAGAAATTGTTCCTTTCTCACCGAATGATATTGCACGTTATAACGAGCACTGCCGTACGATGATCTACGCGTCCTGAGAGTGAGTGAGACCAACTGTGGTCCTGAGCTGAGCGAGTGCGATGGACGCTCGACGAAAGATCGAGAGTCGAGTTGTCGCCTATGCTGCGCGTGAGTGTGAGAGAGTCGGAGCGAAAACACTGAGCGAGCCCGACGCGTAGACCGAATGAGAGAGGGAACACGATAGACGCTTGCCTGTAAGCCCGAGCGGCAAGCAGCCCAGGCGTCGCGAGAGAGTGAGAGATCCGAATGAGTGAGAGAGTACGAACTAGCCCGAGCGCTCACAAAGCCAGAGAGATTTGACTGAGCGCGAGAGAGAGAGAGAGAGCAAGTGAGCCGCTAGTTGTGAACACGCGCACAGAGTTAGAGATCGAGACAATGAACGCCCGAACCGACGCTTGGAGACGATTCTCGAACGACGCACTTGAGAGCTTCTCGTGAAAAAGACTACTGAATAAGTCCCGAACTGCCCGCGCACTGAGAACCCGATGATTTTTCGCACTTCTCGCACCACAACACTTCGCGACAAAGCACGGCGCGTCAACCAAATCCGGCTCGAAGGACCAAAATGTTTTTTGCGTGATCTGGTGTAGGTCGAACAAGCGTGCGCACTGAGTCGCCGATGGTAAAAAATATTGAGCTTTATTTAAAAGTAGGGACAATTAAAAGTACTTATGGTTGGATAATGCGAAACCCGCCCGAGTGAGTGTTTCCCGCGAGACAGAATGAGGAAAGACGAAGACCCGAGTGAGAAAATGGCCAAGGGCCACGCGCGCGTCTACGCACGAGAAGGGTCCACCGAGATCTCGGCGATCTTCCCGAAAACCCGATTAATTTCCCGATGAGTTCAACTGGACGTTGATTTGAGATTTGCTGAGCCGATGAGTTTAATGAGAATTACACTTAGATATCAGTGTGGAGAAACGTAGCCCGAAAATGTGCTCGCGATAAACGACGCGTGTGGTCGGTGAGAAGGCCGGAGAAAGAAAGAGGAAGAGGAAGGGTCAAGCCGCTCGATGATACGATCGATATTGAGCATTTTCCCGAAGACAGGCGACGTCAACGGCGAAAGTGAAAATTAATGCCTCGGTGCGTGCGTTGCCCTGACCCGCGCGAATTACGAAAATTAACTCAGGAATTAATGCGTAATTCCTGAACAATGCCACTGTTATTAAACAGTGCAAATAGTGTTATTTTCCATAAATAAATATAAACGATTTGAAATATTTACTTTTTTTATTTATCCCCCCCCCCCCTGGAATCGGCGGTCACCCATCCGAGTAGTGTCCGCATGCAACACGATGAACTCGCGCGATGCCAGAATGATCATCAACTTTTTATTTAACTTCATGCCACTGTTATTAAACAAGTGTTAATAATGCTTTTTTTTCTAAAATCTAAATGATTTGAAATGTTGATTTTTTTATTGAATGTAATCGCAATATTTTTGTTCTAATTGCAATGAACAATCGAAAAGTTCAATTTCATTGTATTGCGCAAATATTCAATCGGAAATAACATTTGATTTTCATACAAATTGAAGAATCAACCATTTTCTCTAAATTGCAATGAAGATTATTACTAAAAATATTTTTTTTCAAAACAGCAATAAATGATTTCAAAAGCTTCTTAAATCGTAAAAAATTAATCAAAAATTGTATTTTCGTCCAGTCGCTATTCACAATCATCGACATTTTTTTTTATTGCCTTTAACAATTAATTCGAAAACTGATTGCTAACGCAATCAGTTTTTGCTAATAAAAACTGATTGCGTTAGCAATCAGGTTTTATCGTTCTTCCTTACATTGTTGTGCCCTCACTAACACTACCTCGCTCTATTCATGTTTTCAGGAACGTTCGATGTTCCACACTCTCTCACACCAACGCACGCACACTATCGACCTCCTTCGCGATTTACACGCACGCTTCCAAGGCTGCTACGCTTGCACGCATACCTCTACTCGCCGTGTAGCCTGCTTATTCGACGTGTCCTATTGGCTAAACTTAATTAATTAATATCTAATCAGGGGGGCATCGGAGGAAAAAATGGAAAAGGACTTTTCGGTCCAGAATCACCCCATCTACCCACCCCTCAGATGTCGGTTGACCATTATGGGACAGGCTGTATAAACTCTGTTCAATTCTATTTTACATACACACTTCGATAAAAAGTTTACTCTATTCACGTCGTCGTAACGTCCGTTAAAATCCAGACAAAATTTACTTAGAAATTATCCGGACTTCGACCGAATTATTAAAACTCGATTGACGAGACTGAGATCTCTCAATCCGCGATAATTCGAACTATTATCGACAAACAATAAATTGTACCAAACTTGTAAAACAATAGTGATTAAAATATTAAATAAAACTCTGTTAATTTGTTAAATCGGCTAATACTTTATTCGGGAAATCACTCAAAGATTTCTCCACAACTTCCAAAACATCTCCGAAGAGTATCGGGTATAAAAACCCACATTGATGATAAATTTGTATTTCGCTAGTCGCGGACCAACCAACATACTCTCCGGCGAAAGATATTCAAATCTTCGCGCTCCAAATCCGGTGGTCACAAAACTCGTTCTCGATCCCTCTCCCGGGACGCAACACTCCGTGGACTTACCGAACATGGGGCAATCGTGCCATCGCCACTATCACCGGCCGGCAAAAGCGACTACGAACTCGGCGTATGCATCGACCCCCGGGGTCGGAATACGCCGACATCTCGCTCCCGCGACATCTCGCTCCCGCGGCGCAGCTTGAAGGATCTACGATCGATGCAGAGTCACCGTGCTGCCATCCCTCCCCTTTCCTACGAACTAGCCCCCCCCGAAAATTGCTCCCACTTTCCCTCATTAGCCCAGAACCCGAAAAGCAAGTGACGAGCTCGTCACTTGCGAGCGGAGCGTTGAGCGGAGATTAGTAATTTGAGTTTCGAGCCCGTTTGTAATTTCTTTTTCTTTTTTGAGTCATTTTTTTTTGCGATAGAGTGAGTGCGTGAGAGAGAATTGAATTGAATTGAATTGAAATAGTTTATTATGCCTTAGTGACATTTTAAGGCAAGTAATAGACATTTGGATACACAAAGTAATAAGATTAATTCGAGTAAGCCTTGGATAGGCAACAGGTTAGAGAAAGGTGAGATTTGTCGCCACTCACTCTCCGCTGACAGCAAAATCGCCGCAGTAGTAGGTAGGGATTTGCGTAATTAGAAATAGAAATAAGATGTGCCAGAATACGATTTTCAGCACAGTAAGCGAAATACGAAAATCCGAAAATAAAGATAAAAAATAAAATAATAAATACAAATAAAAAAAAAAATAAAAATAAAAAGAGAGAGTGAGAGAGTGTGAGAGTAAAAAGTTGTGAGTAGAGAGAGTGAGAGAAATTGTGTGTGAGAAAGAGTGAGGGTGACAAAATTGTGAAGGAGTAGCGGACGAAGTGTGAAGAAGGAGAAAGGCGTGGAAAGGACGATTGTAAAGGAAAAGACGTGGAAAGGACGAGAGTAAAGGAAAAGACGTGGAAAGGACGAGAGTAAAGGAAAAGACGTGGAAAGGACGAGAGTAAAGGAAAAGACGTGGAAAGGACGATTGTAACGGAAATTGGCGTGGAGAGGACGACGGAGAAGGACAGAGTGTAGGGCGAGATTGTGCAGGAGACGGCCGTAAAGCGTGAGTTCACTCTTCTCTAATTATCGGTCCGATCATTTTTTTTTATTTTACTCTCGCTACTGCTGCGATCTTGCGTGCGAGCGGCCACGAGGCCTCGTTCTCTCGTACCCCCCCTGCGTTTCCCCTGCGACAAGTGCGTGGTGTTTCCCCCTGCGTCCCCCCCCTCATATTCCCCCGCACCTGTTTTGCCCGTTTTCCTCCGTACTATACCCCCGTCGCTATTCCGCGCTCGAGAGTCGTTTTTTTTTGTGTTTCGCGAGGATCACGCTTTTCCTCATTCTTTTTTTCTTTTTTTTCGGTGACTCGGCGGTCACGAGTAAGAGGCGTATTAGCGTTCGGGAACCCTCCCCCTGAGATCCCCTTCCCCAGCCCCTGCGCGTGTCTCAATATTTTACATTGTTTTTTTCGATTTTCGTTTTTTTTGTACCTTATAATCGTTGCGAATTCGTCGTCAAATTCGCTGGCGCCCAACCCGCGTTTATCGTTGTATTTTTCTAATTGGTATTTTAATTACATTCACATTTTATTTGCTCCCCTGGCTCTCGTATTTATTATCTCGGTCCCCCTGTTATCCCCTTCCCCGCATTGTCGCGCTTTTTCCCCTCACGGGGAAAAGCATCACAATATATATACATGGTGACATGTTAAGGGTGGCCACCCCCTTTTATTTCGCCCCCCGTAAAGATAATCGGATGGGTCGCGGGTGATTTTTGAAGGAAATTTTCTTAACTTTCCGATAAAAAATACGGCGTTCATCGGAAAATGATAGGTTTTGCAGCACAAAAGTGGCCACTCCGAAAATAATGTGAAAACACATTTTTTTCTGATATGAAATGCAGTAAGAGCTAAAGCTATGTATGCCGAAAGATATCCTGAACGGATTCAGCCATCTCGAACCATATTTGAGAGAATCTGTAAATCGCTTCGAGAAAATGGACATTTCAATCTTAATAAACGTACCGTAAGACAAACTGCCACTTCTGAAGAGAATGCTATTGCGGTCTTAGCAGCCGTAATAGAAAATCCTCATATTAGTACGCGACAGATTTCACGAGGTTCGGGAATAAGCAAAAGCAGTATTCTACGAATTCTGCATAAAAATAAATATCACCCCTATCACCTTGCACTTCATCAGAAACTACATGGAACGGATTTTGAAAACCGCGTTTTGTTCTGTCAGTGGTTCCTACATCAAATAAATCAGCATGATTATTTTCTACAAAGTGTGTTGTTCACTGATGAAGCAACGTTTACAAACCGTGGACAGATCAATTTGAAAAATACGCATTACTGGGCAGCTGACAATCCTCACTGGATGAGAGAAGTCGACCACCAACACCCATGGAGCGTTAATGTATGGTGTGGAATACTGGGCAACCAATTGATTGGTCCATATTTCATTGATAATCGATTAACAGGGCAAAAATACGCGAACTTTTTGAATAATAATTTACCACCTTTACTAGAGGACGTGCCGTTGAATATCCGTGCACGTATGTGGTATCAGCATGATGGTTGTCCAGCACATTACGCACGTATTGTGAGGGAACTACTGGATAGAAATTTTCCCAATCGATGGATTGGTCGTGGTGGACAATTCATGTGGCCTCCACGCTCACCAGATCTTACTCCTCTAGACTTTTTTTCTGTGGGGCACATTAAAAGACAGAGTGTATCGTGAAATACCAACAACTCCGGAGGATATGAAACATCGTATTTGTTTAGAATGCATGACACTTAGTCCGGACATAATTCAGAATGCAGTTTCTTCATTAGTTAATAGATTTCGTCACTGTATTGATGCCAATGGACATCAATTTGAACACTTACGTTAATTGTGATAAGCCACGAGTCACTGAATGTACTCAAAGTAATAAAGTGAAAATACTCGTTAACTATTAATTTTAGGGCTAATAAGGGTCTATACTTTTTTACTCAAAATTCGATACTCTATCATCTTACGCTATAAAAAATATAGCATTCCCTTTAAAAAAACAAAGTTGACCTTGAAATCTCCGAAGCGCCTCCACCTAGAATAAAAATAAATGCACCACATGATGAAGCCTCATAAACCATGTAACTTTTGTATACAACATTTTTTCGTGCAACGCATATTTCGACCGTGAAAGAGGTGCACACGTTGCGTGGACCACCCTGTATACTGCAGAATATCAATGGAAAAATGAATGTTTTTAATATACATCCCTAAATATTTTGCACTGCATACATAATCGCACTTCGTTTGTCGATGCCCTCTCTGTGTACATTATCATTCCACATTTGTCCTCGTTGTTCAACCTACCCTCGTTAACCATCAGTGGAATATCTATCATGTCATTCTGAAATAAGCAAATGTTGTGCATAACACAACACGCAATTATATATTTGGGAATTAAATCCGTTCTTCTCATCGGTAGCGTATCCAGTAAGCTTCTGAAACGACCTGTGACGTCGGTCTGACGAGTTCACAATGAAATGTGACGTCAAGACGCACTCAAGGTTAAGAAACCTTGAAAAAATGGTCGTTCCCTTTTTGCCCTAGCCTCTCGGCCAATAGACTGGATGGGAGTCTTTAATTGAGGAGTGCAAATAAATGTGGAAACGTCGTGTTGGATTTTATCTGACTCGAAGAGTCTGTATTTTAGAAAACAAATTAATGATATACAAATAATACAAATAATGGACTTACAGTTTGATAACGATGAAGACGGCAGAACGAAATCGTTTTGTCGAAAGGGTGAAAATCTTCGATGACCTCGCAGTTCCTCGAAATAACTTCCATAATTCTTAATTCGTCTTTGACATAAAACCTTTCAGTTTCAACTTTAAACTTTGAATATTTTCTCTATTCATTTCAATTTTTCTATTACGTTAATCTTTTCTTATTTCTTTGAGTTTATTTAATTTCGGTCTCTTCTTTATTATTTGGACTCGGTACTTTTCTTTTGACTCTGCAACTTTACTATGCACTTCTCTGTTCTGACTCTTCTGCTCTTGACTAACTTCTCTTACTCTGCCTTGATTTTCCTTCTGCGCGTCTTTTTATCATTTCGGTTTATAGGCGTTCCGAAATGTTAAGTCGTAGAAAGGTTCAATCGATGATGGTCCATTTTCATCTTGATTTTACCTTTTCTTAAACTAAAGGGCCTAATGCTTCGGGAGCGCACACTCCCCTCTACATAGGTTCTCCTCTCTTTGTCGCGTAGGTGGGTTTCGCCCCTCCCTGACTGACAAAGATGTTGCTTTGGGAAGGCCCATCTTTCCTCCACAACTTACGTCTTATGCGTATTATCGAATACAATATTTTATTCATAATATTATTCAATGTTTGTCAAATTGTATATCGTTATTTTAAACGTATTAGCATTTGCTTGGTGGTTTACCTCATATGTCTTTTAATGACAAACTTATTTAATAGCGTTACATATCTTTTCTTTTCGTGTCGTCCGTTTCAATTGTTATAATTATTCCAAATGAATTATCTATTATTTTCATTGTTATTTTGTTTCCTCGTTATTATTTATCAATTATTAATTTATTTACTTTAACATTGAGATTTAATTTGTCTGTTTAAAATGTTTTACTGTTAAAAGAAAAATATTTCAATGTCGAGAGTATTTGAAAAGTGTTTCGTTTGTTTGAAGAGCAGCTGCATAAAGTTTTATGATCGTGGAAATATTTAAGATTTTGTTTTTCTTGGAATTTTGGTACTTAAAAATATTCATGTTCTCTATCTACTTATGGCGTCTACTAGTCGCGAGATAAGCGGATCTCGAAAGGTTGCGGCATCTCATATCACTCCCTTTCGTTGGAATGCATTTTCTAGTCCCCATGCGTTTCCCTTTTCGGTCCGTTGGTATTTTTTTGAACACGTGTGTTTATTTTTAAGACTCGTGGGAAGTTTATATATAGAAAATGTTTATTAGAGTCTAGATGCAGTGAAGCCAGATCGCGTGTAGAACTTACCCTCTCTCTAGTCCCCTACGCGCCCATCACACAATCACAGAAGCGCGTGTCCGTGAGCAAGCGACACTCGGACGCCGTCGGAAAGAGCCGAGCGCGGTCGAGAAACTTCGACCTCGCCTTCGGCAGCTACACTCATACATGGGGACGCTGAGCACGTTCATGTGGCGCGTACGAGGACTAGAGAGAGGGTAGCCTCTACACGCGATCTGGCTGCTGGCTTCTGGCTGCACGGCTCGCGCGTGACGTCACCCGACGGCCCGCGCGAGTTCTTCTAATAAATTACTCCCGCTTCACTCACACCCGTCCTAATGCCAAATGCATTATAATCCCTATAAATAAGCGGAAATATATTTATATTACTAATATTATATTAATTCTCATACCTTTATCGAGGGATAAAGCAACAAAAGAGCAAACGAATACAAGCCAATCATCTATCCGGCCGCGAATCATAAGTACGAGAATGTGCACCTATTCCTCAAGCGATTAGATGGTCCAGTCGGTAGCGTGCCTGACTATGGTTCGAAGGGGCGCGGGATCGATCCCCCCGCTCTAAGTACTTTTTTTTATTTTTTTGGCGAACTGTTCATTCGTGACACACGCTCATTGAAAGAACAACAATTTTGTAATCGTATGATAATACATCTAAAATTTAGATGTATTATTATATTATACTTCGCTTACGATTGATACGATAATAATACATCTAAAATTTAGATGTACCATTACATTATACTTCATCATATTGCCATACTTTCTCTATTTATACAAACTTTCATCAAGCGATAAAACATTATCCCCGAAAACAAGCCAATCATCATTCATCCGGCCGCGAATCACAAGTACCAGAAGGTGCACCTATTCTACAAGCGATAAGATGGTCCCGTTAGTAGCGTGTCAGACTCCGGACCGCAGGGGCGTGGGATCGATTCCCGCGCTCAGTATTTTTTTTTTTGGGTGAGTTGTTCATTTGTGAAACACGCTGAAATAAATTTCAAAATAATATATATATCACATTCGTCAAGTGGCGAAGTAGGCAAAACACCGAAAAATCAAAGCGTCAGTGCTGAATGTCAAAGTATTTTAACCTTTTCCGATGTCAAAGTTTCAACGCTTGAAGAATTGTTTTGTTCTTGTTTTTTTTACTTACATGATTAAATTCGGTGGTTTCGTACAAAAAGAAGTGAAATCCACATTTAAAACTTTAAAAAGTAAAAAACGTACACCAAGTAATAAAAATAGTAGTTTTCGTCGAAAAGTATTTTTTTCAAATAGTTTGAAAAAAAATCAACATTTTTCAAAAAAAAAATCAAACTTGACGTGCATGCACCTCTTCTTCTTAACCATGCATGCCAAGTTTGATTTTTTTTTTTAAGGTTATTTTTATTTTTCTCACTATTTGAAAAAAATACTTTTCGACGAAAACTACTATTTTTATTACTTGGTGTACGTTTTTTACTTTTTAAAGTTTTAAATGTGGATTTCACTTCTTTTTGTACGAAACCACCGAATTTAATCATGTAAGTAAAAAAAAACAACAACGAAACAATTCTTCAAGCGTTAAAACTTTGACATCGGAAAAGGTTAAAATACTTTGACATTCAGCACTGACGCTTTGATTTTTCGGAGTTTTGCCTACTTCGCCACTTGACGAATGTGATATATATATTATTTTGAAATTTATTTCAGCGCATTTCACGAATGAACAACTTGCCCCAAAAAAAAAAATACTGAGCGCGGGAATCGATCCCACGCCCCTGCGGTCCGGAGTCTGACACGCTACTAACGGGACCATCCTATCGCTTGTAGAATGGGTGCACCTTCTGGTACTTGTGATTCGCGGCCGGATAAATGATGATTGGCTTGTTTTCGGGGATAATGTTTTATCGCTTGACGAAAGTTTCTATAAATAGAGAAAGTATGGAAATATGATGTAGTATAATGTAATGACACATCTAAATTTTAGATGTATTATTATCGTATCAATCGTAAGCGAAGTATAATATAATAATACATCTAAATTTTAGATGTATTATCATACGATTACAAAATTGTTGTTCTTTCAATGAGCGTGTGTCACGAATGAACAATTCGCCAAAAAAATAAAAAACAAAAAAAAAGTACTTAGAGCGGGGATCGATCCTGCGCCCCTTCGACCGTAGTCAGGCACGCTATCGACTGGACCATCTAATCGCTTGAGGAATAGGTGCACATTCTCGTACTTGTGATTCGCGGCCGGATAGATGATTGGCTTGTGTGACGTCCGTCGAAACTCCGTATTTCTTTTTTTCTGTCTTCGAGAAATTCTTTAGATATCGTTACAAGAGCACACAAAACGTCTAGAGTCTTATAAACATTTTCTATATGTAAACTTCCCACGAGTCTGTTTTTCTCAAAAAACACACGTGTTCAAAAAATATCAACGGACCGAAAGCGGAAACGCATGAAGATTAGAAAATGCATTCCCACGAAAGAGAGTGATACGAGATGCCGCAACCTTTCGAGGACCACTTATCTGGCGACTCGTAGACGCCATGGGTAGATAGGGAACATGAACATTTTTAAGTACCAAAATTCCAAGAAAACCAAATCTCAAATATTTTCACGATCATCAAACTTTATGCAGCTGCTCTTCAAACGAAACACTGTTCAAATATTCTCAACATCAAAATATTTTTCTTTTAACAGTAAACAACTTAAACAGACAAATGAAATCTAAATGTTAAAGTAAATAAATTAATAATTGATAAATAATAATGAGGAAACAAAATAACAATGAAAATAATAGATAATTCATTTGGAATAATTATAACAATTGAAACGGACGACACGAAAAGAAAAGATATGTAACGCTATTAAATAAGTTTGTCATTAAGAGACATATGATGTAAATCACAAAGAAAATGCTAATATGTTTAAAATAACAATATGCGATTTAACAAACATTGAATAACATTATAAATAAAATATTGTATTCGATAATACGCATAAGACGTAAGTTGTGGAGGGAAGATGGGCCTTCCCAAAGCAACATCTTTGTCCGTCAGGGAGGGGCGAAACCCACCTACGCGACAAAGATAGGATAACCTATGTGGAGGGGAGTGTGCGCTCCCGAAGCATCAGGCCCTTTAGTTTAAGAAAAGGGAAAATCAAGATGAAAATGGACCATCATTGGTTGAACCTTTCTACGACTTAAAATTTCGGAACGCCTATAAACCAAAATGATAAAAAGACGCGCAGAAGGAAAATCAAAGCAGAATAAGAATAAGAGTAAGAGAAGTCAGAGTGGCAGAAGAGCCAGCAGAGAGTAAGAGAAGTCAGAGTGAAGAAGAATCAGAGTCAAAAGAAAAGTACAGAGTCCAAATAATAAAGAAGAGACCGAAAATAAATAAATTCAAAGAAATAAGAAAAGATTAAAGTAATAGAAAAATTGAAATTAATAGCGAAAATATTCAAAGTTTAAAGTTGAAACTGAAAAGTATTAAGTCAAAGAAGAATTAAGAGTTATTGAAACTATTTCGAGGAACTGTGAGGTCAACGAAGATTTACACCCTTTCGACTGACCGATTTCGTTCTGCCGTCTTCATCGTTATCAAACTGTAAGTCCATTATTTGTTTTATTTGTAATATCTATAATTTGTTTTCTAAAATACAGACTCTTTGAGTCAAATAAAATCCAACACGACGTTTCCACATTTATTTGCACTCCTCAATTAAAGACTCCCATCCAGTCTATTGGCCGAGAGGCTAGGGCAAAAAGGGAACGACATTTTTTTCAAGGTTTTTTAACCTTAAGTGCGTCTTGACGTCACATTTCATTGTGAACTCGTCAGACCGACGTCACATTTTCATTGGGGGCTCGTCCGACCACTGCTCGTCCGATCGTACGACCGCTGCTCGTCCGATCGCTGCTACCATTTTATTGGAAGCTCGACTTGCGGAAAACAGGTCTTTCATTGAGGAATACGCTTATAACTGTTGGAAATGATAATAAATGTCGGATAAAGGAAAACTGTCTAAAGACGAAGAACCACAGTACTCACTGCGTAGTTCTGGTAAAGCAACAAATTCAGAAGGGTTACCTCCAACTATCAGGAAAAGAACTTTTAAATTCACTGGTCAATCGATAGATCAAACGATAGACTCAGGACTAGGAGATTTTACACGTAACGTTGAAACATTAACATCTGACGAAAGTTCAGGGGACGAAAATAGAGACAATACTTTAGTGAAGGAATTAAACACGGTAGAAGAAACTGGAAATAATACAGAAAGAACAATAAATTCAACAAACATGCCTACTCACGAATTAAGCCAAAATCAATCAATTTCATTAAAAGATGCACTCGTTTGTGTACCAAATTTTGAGGGAATCGCCGAAGATTTAATAGAGTTCATAAATAGTTGCACAGAAGCAAAAGACATGTTACCAGCTGCTGCAGAATCAAATATAACAAAATTAATTTTTGGTAGTCGCTTATCTCAAAAAGTAAAAGATGCATTAAATAAAACGACATATTCAACAATTAAAGAATTAATAAAAGATTTAAAAAAGGTTTATGTTCCAACAAAAACAACTTTTCAATTGCAAGGAGAATTAGGACGAATGTTTCAGAAAGATAATGAATCAGTTGTAGACTTTGTTAATAGGTTACGGAAAAAAGCAAGAGAAATAGTTGAAAGTCACATTGCTAGTAAAACGGGATTAACAGACCAACAAATACAAATATTTAAAGACGAAATTGACACATCGGTAGCACAATGTTTTTCTCAGGGTTTAAAAAATGATATAGATCAACGTATGCCAGAATGCGATACGGTAACAGAAGCATTAAATAAAGCAATAGAAATTGAACGAAAATTAAATGCGCGAAAAGATTTACGCAGAGATTCGAATAAAGAAAATTCAAGTGAGGAACAAAAGCAGGACTATAAAATGAATAGGCCAGTAAAATTTTTTAATTCAGAAAGAAACGATGTAAAGAAAAATCAAATAAATAGTCCTCAAAATAAAACGTACATTCAACCTAGTAGAAATAACAATTCTAATGTTCAGTCAAACTCAGAGATAGTATGTTTCCGTTGTAAAAAATCAGGACATTTTGCAAAACAATGTAATGAATACGATAAAATTTCGAAAGAAAACTGTCAATTATGCAACAAACCAGGTCATACAGCAAAAAATTGCTATAGTCAAACGCGAAATCAATATAAAGTCACAGATATTAAATGTCAAATATGCGGAAGACACGGGCACTCTGCTAAAACGCGTCGAACAAATAATAAAGAATATTCGAATCAAAATATTGTAAGTAATACACAGAAATATTGCACTTTTTGTAAAAAAGCGGGACATGAAGACACCCAGTGTTATACATTGAAAGCGCTAAAATACGATCAGGGAAACTCGAACAAGTCTCACTCAGCGGGCGCGAGGAAAGACAATACTCAAAGCCGCCCTGTAAACACAATTCAGGAGCAGGAGTCAAACAACGACTCCCAGTATACGAAATAGATGTTAATTTTGATGAATTACCATATACAGTCGTAGGAAAAACTGATAAAAATGAAGATGTAGTAATGATGCTTGATTCAGGTGCTTCGCCCAACTTAATGAAGTTAAAATATGTGAACAAGAATACAAAAATAAATTCAGATGAAATAATTAAACTGCATGGAATAGCAGATATCCCAGTAAAAACGTTAGGCAGTGTAAAAGTAAAATTATTCGGTAAAGAGACTGTGTGTCATATTATAAAAGATGAGATAACAATTCCACACGCAGGTCTCGTTGGATCTCGATTCTTCGCAACTCATGGGGCAAAAATTGATTATAAAAACAGAGTATTCAAAATTGGTAATGAAAAATACCCATTTAAACAATTAAACAAAATTGAAAATGGCATAATGTGCATTCCTCCACGAAGCGAAACGACATTTTTTGCCTATGTTAAAAATCCAGAAATTTCGGAAGGATATATCCGGAAATTAAAGATTTGTAAAGGCGTATATGCAGGTGAATGTTTAGTCAAAGTACAAAATGACCGTGCGTACATGCAAATTTATAATACAACTGAGGAAGAAATAGATATAAAGATTCCTACGTTAGAAGTTCATGAAGTCGAGGAAATAAAAATTCCGTTATCAATTGCTCACGAAAAAAGTTCAGTAAGCGAAAGAATAAATTTTGTAAGGGAAAACAATAATAAAATGTCAAAAGTAACAGAAAAGATGGTATTGCTAGTTAAAGTGCACGAAACAGAAAAAAGATTTAATGAGATTAAAAAATTATCAAGATGGGATCATTTACAACACGAAGAAAAAATTCATGTAGAAACCTTGGTAAAGAAATACTCCGATCGTTTCCATATTCCAGGAGAACCTTTAAATTCAACAAGTGTTTATAAACATAGAATCACAACGAATTCAGATATTCCTTTAACAACTAAACAATATCGCACACCACAATATTTAAAATCGAAAATAAATGAACAAATGGAGGAAGGACTCGACACAGGCATTATTCAGCCTTCAGAGTCTCCGTATAACAGTCCAGTATGGATCGTACCTAAAAAACCAGATTCTAATGGGAACAAAAGATGGCGCGTAGTCATTGATTTTAGAAAATTAAATGAAAACACAATAACAGATGCTTATCCACTACCTAACATAACCGATATACTCGATCAATTAGGAGGTTCAAAATATTTTTCTGTATTCGATCTTGCGTCTGGTTATCACCAAATCGAGATGGAACCAAAAGATAAACACAAAACAGCTTTTTCGACACAACAAGGACATTGGGAATTTAACCGAATGCCATTTGGTTTAAAAAATGCTCCAGCAACGTTTCAAAGATTAATGGATACTGTTTTAAGTGGTCTACAAGGAATATCAATGTTTGTTTATTTAGACGATATAATAGTTTTTGCTAAAAATTTGGAAGAACATGGAAAAAGAATAGATGATTTGATGCAAAGATTACGTAAAGCTAATTTACAATTACAACCAGATAAATGCGAATTTTTACGCCCAGAAGTAAATTATCTAGGGCACATTATAAGTGAAAATGGTTTAAAACCTGACCCGTCTAAATTAGAAGCAGTAAAGAAATTTCCAGTACCTAAGAAACAAAAAAATATCAGAGCTTTTCTCGGATTAACGGGATATTATAGAAGATTTATTAAAAACTTTTCAAAGATTGCAAAACCCTTAACAAAATTGTTAGAAAAAGATAGAAATTTTGAATGGTCTCAAGAAACTCAAAATGCTTTTGAAAATTTAAAAGAAGCCTTATGTACTGCACCAGTATTACAATATCCAGACTTTTCGAAACATTTTATTATAACTACTGATGCCTCTGGATTCGCTATAGGCGCAGTATTATCTCAAGGAGAAATCGGAAAAGATAAACCGATAGCATATTTCTCTAGAGTCTTACGAGGAGCAGAATTAAAATATGATACATATGAAAAAGAAGCACTTGCGATTGTGCAAGCAGTTAAATATTTCAGACCATATATTTACGGACATAAATTTACATTGGTCACAGATCATAAGCCGTTAGTTTGGTTTCAAACAGCAAAGGATGCAAATGCCAGAGTGTTAAAATGGCGGTTGAAATTAGCTGAATATGAATATGATGTTAAATATAAACCAGGAAAAGTTAATTTAAACGCGGATGCTTTATCACGCAATCCAGTTGAAGTAGTAAACGTTACTACGCGTGCTCAAACGAAAAAAGAAAAAGAAAATGAAGACTCTCTCGATTCTGAAATGCAACAAATAATTGATAAAGTAAAATCGAATGAAACAAACCCAAGAAAAAATGAATTCAATAATAAAATTAAAAGTAAGAAAAACAAAAATATAGTAAAAGAAAAAAATACTATTGAGAAACCTCGGAAAAAGGGGGTAGGCCATCTAAACGAGTATTGGACTCCATAGAGGCAAAGGTAAATGAATCCATTAAAACAGGACACAAGGAAGGACCCAGTGAGGATGTTCGTGATCCTGAGGATTGTAATTATTTCCCAATGAATGATTCGAGTTCTGAAGAGGCAATAGAGTCAGACTGCGAATCGGAAGATTCATTAGAGGAAAAGTCAGAAGAAAAGAAAATGAATAATAAAGTAAAATCAAACATAGTGGTTTCAAAAGAAATGTTTGAGTTCAGGAAAGACAATTTGGCATATTTTGTCGACGGAAGCGGACATCCATGTGATGAGGGCTCCAAGAAATTAGAAAAATTGGAAAGACTGCCTCCCGCAGAAGCCGTTAGCTTGGGTAGTGCATGTCATCGGAAGATAAATAAAAAATCTTACTTTGGGTTAGTAATTCGAGAATCAAGAGGAGAATCGTTGATTAAAATAAAATCAAATATTGCAAAAAGTTTAGTTCGATTAAAAATGAATATGAAAGAAAAAAACATTGATACAGTTTCAATTGCTTATTCAAAATATATTGAAAATATCCAATGGGAAGAAATAATGACAATGATAGAATCAATATTCGAAGGTGAAAAAATTAAAGTTATAATTTGTCTTGGCACAATTAGATATGTTCCAACTGAGGAAAGAGATTTAATATTTTTCGAATCTCATAATTCGCCAATGGGTGGACACAAAGGGGTATCGAAAACATACAATCGAATCAAACATAATTTTTATTGGGAAAATTTGAAAGAGGATGTGCAACGACGAATTCAACAATGTTTGGATTGTCAATTAAAAAAATTAGTTAGAGTAAAGACAAAACAGCCGATGATAATAACTGACACTCCAGGAACAGTATTTGAAAAAATTGCGATGGATATTGTTGGTCCATTACCAAAAACAAGTAAAGAAAACGAATATATACTAACTATTCAAGATAGTTTATCAAAATTTTGTGTTGCAATTCCGTTGAAAAATATGACAGCTATTACAGTAGCTGATGCATTTATAAAGCAATTCATTTGTATTTTCGGTGCACCAAAAGCATTATTAACTGATCAGGGTCGAAATTTTATTAGTGCATTCATGCAACGAATAACAAAACGTTTCAAAATAAAGAAAATACAAACTACGGCATTTAGGCCACAATCAAATGGATCATTGGAACGGTCCCACCATACATTGGGAGAATATTTAAAACAATATACAGATAAAGAAAAAGAATGGGATGATTGGCTCGAATTAGCCACCTTCTCATATAACACATGTGTTCACGAAGGTACGAGATATACTCCGTATGAATTAGTATATGGAAAAATTGCTCGAGTACCGACGAATGAACCATTGCACGATTTGGATCGCATTCCCACGTATGACAATTATATATCTGATTTAGTAAAAAGATTAACAGATATCAGGACACTCGCATATGAAAATTTGGTAAATTCAAAGTTTAAATCGAAAAAATATTATGATAAAAAAATAGTACCGATAAAATTACAAAAAGGAGATAATGTTTTTCTCTCAAAAGGACCAAAACCAAATAAACTAGGAGATCATTATGATGGACCTTATGAAATTTTAGAAGTTTTTCCAAACGGAAATGTAAAAATACAAATTAAAAATAAAGCCAAAATCGTTCATCCAAATCGATTGAAGAAATCACACATTTCATTATCAGAAGCTAGTAAACAAATGAAGAAGAAAATAAAGAATAAAAATAGGGAAAAAGACCCAGATTATATACTATAATATAATTTTGATTGTTACAGGAAAATGGAAATGTTACAAATTTTAATAATGTCAATATTATGGAAATCTGCAATAGCCATAATTGGTTACGACTGTGGAACAAAATCTTTAAATATGACGACGGTATCGCTATTGGACATTGACGAATGCGATATAGAATCTCAACACGTAGAAACTTCTCATACAAACGTATTTCTTCTTCAAACGAACGAATATGACTTCGTAGATGCATTTCAATGTAAAATCGAAATTAGTAGAACAATTCATTATTGCGGTATGCATTCACATGTGGCGATTGTTGACAATGCGTACATGGATAACATACTTCCTATTTCACGAGAAACGTGTCAGATAGCGCACAATCATGGCACGGCGCGAATTGGAAATACAATAATTGATGGATTGATAATAAATACAACCACCACTAGAAGTATTACTTTAGCAGGAAAAGCTGCACATGATGCTTCATGTATGGGTACACAATATTCAGACCCGTACGGCACTTGGGATGATGTAGTTGTAATGGGAACTGCAAAAATTAGTTTAAGATCATCAATGATTCGAGTAAAAGTAAATAGCAATAAGGTTTATCTTACTTCAGGACATAGTTGTACTTTAAACCAAGAACATTGTATCGATCCAGAAGGAGGATACACATTTTGGGACTCATTACCGAGAAAATTTTGTCAAGATTATACGTATTCAATGTTATACACAGGTTTAGCGACGAAATTGAAAACAAAAGATGAAACCGTATATACAGTTAAAGTAGAAGATACAAGTTTTTCATTAGCTATTACTGGAATAGAAAATTCGTGTGGTCTCACTATACTCAAGACAGAACATCCTAAATTGTTTATTATGGAAGGTAAAGATCTAGGAATTCTTGAAAAAAATAATGCTGTTAAAATTAAGCCTGATAATATGGATATGTTCCTATATGTAAATGCAAAGTTTGTTTACGTCGAGAGACATGTGAGGTCACAAGTTCAAACTTTATACAGAGATGTTATGATACACCGTTGTAAATTAGAAAAAGACGTCTTAAAAAATAGTTTAGCGATAGCATCGACTCAACCGGATGAATTCGCGTACCGATTCATGAAAGGACCAGGATACATGGCAGTATTGTCAGGAGAGGTGGTCCACATCATTCAATGCGTACCAGTCGAAGTAAAGGTACAGAATACGGAAGAATGCTTCAACCGTGTACCAGTTGTAAGAGGAAACGAAACTTATTTCTTAACGCCAAAGACACACATTATTACCAATCACGCTACGAAAATTCCCTGTAATTCACCATTATTACAATTCTATCAATTGGGGAATACTTGGTACAAATTTATGCCAAAACCTGTAGAGGCAATTCCACCGTTGAGCTTAAAGCCCGACACTAAAATAACATGGAATTATAAAAATCCAATTCATCTGGCTACAAGCGGAATCTACAGCGAAGACGATCTAGACACAATGCGGAACAGAATAATGTTCACAATGGAACAAACCGCAATACTAGAAAATGTCGCACAAAGAGTAACAAATGGATCACACAGGAATAGTGCATCACTCTACAACATTTTCGATGAAGAATCACTCGAGAAACTTGCAGAAAACGCATGGGAAAAGACATGGGGTCGATTCTTGAAATTCGGCACAATCAGCGCGGGTTTCATTGGCATATTCATGGTGCTCAAAATCTGTAAAATGATTGTAGATACCTTTGTACATGGATACACTCTACACACCGTCTATGGATGGTCACTCAAATTAATCGGAGCCGTGTGGGACTCAGTTACTCATTTGTTATTACATTTGGCAAATAACCAACGAAACACAGAAGCAGAACAGCAAGCAGTACGTCTATCGGACCTAGAGGGAGGAGAAGATCTCATTCCACCAGTAGCTGCGGATACAAAGATTTACCCCGATCTCGGAACGGAGGAAAATCAAATCGAGGTTAAAAGAGTCTTTGTGAATTAATAAGTTAAGAAAAATCTTCAAAAAAAAAAAAAAATTAATAAAATGAAAAACTGAATAAACGACAAGAAAAATAAGAAGATATTCGAAATCGACTGAGTAAGTACGAATGGACATGTACCTCCAACTAAACTGTCACAACATCCTTCAACACGTTCAACATCACCAGCGTCGTCATCATCAACAATTTCAATGGGAAACTCAGGAGTTACAACAAGGAAGAAAATCGATTTACGTAGAAAATAGGTAATTCTCGTACACATGAATAGAATTACGTGAATATATATATTGAAATGAGACAAAAATATTAATTAAAAGGAGTTCATATTGGGAAACGAAATAACTTTTCGTTATTGATGTAATATTTTTTTTTTTTTTTCTTTCGGTCGTTCTCGTTCACTTTGTCTCACTCGTACTACCGTCTATGTAGGGGGGTGTGACGTCCGTCGAAACTCCGTATTTCTTTTTTTCTCTCTTCGAGAAATTCTTTAGATATCGTTACAAGAGCACACAAAACGTCTAGAGTCTTATAAACATTTTCTATATGTAAACTTCCCACGAGTCTGTTTTTCTCAAAAAACACACGTGTTCAAAAAATATCAACGGACCGAAAGCGGAAACGCATGAAGATTAGAAAATGCATTCCCACGAAAGAGAGTGATACGAGATGCCGCAACCTTTCGAGGACCACTTATCTGGCGACTCGTAGACGCCATGGGTAGATAGGGAACATGAACATTTTTAAGTACCAAAATTCCAAGAAAACCAAATCTCAAATATTTTCACGATCATCAAACTTTATGCAGCTGCTCTTCAAACGAAACACTGTTCAAATATTCTCAACATCAAAATATTTTTCTTTTAACAGTAAACAACTTAAACAGACAAATGAAATCTAAATGTTAAAGTAAATAAATTAATAATTGATAAATAATAATGAGGAAACAAAATAACAATGAAAATAATAGATAATTCATTTGGAATAATTATAACAATTGAAACGGACGACACGAAAAGAAAAGATATGTAACGCTATTAAATAAGTTTGTCATTAAGAGACATATGATGTAAATCACAAAGAAAATGCTAATATGTTTAAAATAACAATATGCGATTTAACAAACATTGAATAACATTATAAATAAAATATTGTATTCGATAATAGGCATAAGACGTAAGTTGTGGAGGGAAGATGGGCCTTCCCAAAGCAACATCTTTGTCCGTCAGGGAGGGGCGAAACCCACCTACGCGACAAAGATAGGATAACCTATGTGGAGGGGAGTGTGCGCTCCCGAAGCATCAGGCCCTTTAGTCTAAGAAAAGGGAAAATCAAGATGAAAATGGACCATCATTGGTTGAACCTTTCTACGACTTAAAATTTCGGAACGCCTATAAACCGAAATGATAAAAAGACGCGCAGAAGGAAAATCAAAGCAGAATAAGAATAAGAGTAAGAGAAGTCAGAGTGGCAGAAGAGCCAGCAGAGAGTAAGAGAAGTCAGAGTGAAGAAGAATCAGAGTCAAAAGAAAAGTACAGAGTCCAAATAATAAAGAAGAGACCGAAAATAAATAAATTCAAAGAAATAAGAAAAGATTAAAGTAATAGAAAAATTGAAATTAATAGAGAAAATATTCAAAGTTTAAAGTTGAATCTGAAAAGTATTAAGTCAAAGAAGAATTAAGAGTTATTGAAACTATTTCGAGGAACTGTGAGGTCAACGAAGATTTACACCCTTTCGACTGACCGATTTCGTTCTGCCGTCTTCATCGTTATCAAACTGTAAGTCCATTATTTGTTTTATTTGTAATATCTATAATTTGTTTTCTAAAATACAGACTCTTTGAGTCAAATAAAATCCAACACGACGTTTCCACATTTATTTGCACTCCTCAATTAAAGACTCCCATCCAGTCTATTGGCCGAGAGGCTAGGGCAAAAAGGGAACGACATTTTTTTCAAGGTTTTTTAACCTTAAGTGCGTCTTGACGTCACATTTCATTGTGAACTCGTCAGACCGACGTCACACTTGTATTCATTTGCTCTTTTGTTGCTTTATCCCTCGATAAAAGTATGAGAATTAATATAATATTAGTAATATAAATATATTTCCGCTTATTTATAGGGATTATAATGCATTTGGCATTAGGTCGGGTGTGAGTGAAGCGGGAGCAATTTATTAGAAGAACTCGCGCGGGCCGTCGGGTGACGTCACGCGCGAGCCGTGCAGCCAGATGCCAGCAGCCAGATCGCGTGCAGAGGCTACCCTCTTTCTAGTTCTCTTACGCGCCACATGAACGTGCTCAGCGTCCCCTTGTATGAGTGTAGCTACCGAAGGCGCGGTCGAAGTTTCTCGACCGCGCTCGGCTCTTTCCGACGGCGTCCGAGCGTCGCTTGCTCACGGACACGCGCTTCTCTGATTGTGTGATGGGCGCGTAGGGGACTAGAGAGAGGGTAAGTTCTACACGCGATCTGGCTTCACTGTCTAGATGTTCTGTGTGCTCTTGTAACGTTATCTAAAGAATTTCTCGATGAGAGAAAAAAAAAAGAAATACGGAATTTCGACGGACGTCACAGACCTTTCAGGAGTCCCAATGATCGTTCGACAAAAATTCTCGAAGACGAATGGACGAAGCAAAAATTTTTTTGAGCGTCGGATAAATGGCCATTGTCTCTAAATGGCACCATAACGTATTTACATATCTGGTACGCTGCATCTCCCAGAATATGGCTATCACCAGGAAAATTGACATCATTGAACATATTTTCGACATTTGACAATCTAAACACTCGCATGTCATGAACAGAGCCTACTTGACCTGAGTAATAATGAATGAACTTCAATTGTGAATCACAGATCACCTGAAATAGAAATATCAGCAGTAAGTTTTGAACAATTCAAATACTTTAATGTTTGTGTATATACAGGGTGACATGTTAAGAGTGGCCACCCCCTTTTATTTCGCTCCCCGTAAAGTAATCGGATGGGTCGCAGGTGATTTTTGGAAGGAAATTTTTGGAACTTTCCGATAGAAAATACGGCGTTCATCGGAAAATGATAGGTTTTGCAGCGCACAAGTGACCACTACGAAAATAATGTGAAAATATATTTTTTTCCGACAGGAATAAAGTAGACTTTATTCCGAATGCGGGACACACGCGAAATTTTTTTTTTGAGTATCGCATCATTAAGAAAAGTTATGTCAAAATTGGGTGTTATAATACCACTTTAAACTTATCCGAACGCAACGATGGAATCGAATGAACAGGGCTGTAGTGTTTTGTCTCAAAGTCGGTTTGTCTTTTGCGCTCAAGTTCATTCTCCCAATGTTAATTTTGTATCTGTCAGTGTGAAATGCCAAAAAGGTTATTTAAGAAATATCAGGTTATTGAAAAATATGTCGTCAACGAGCAGACGACGCAGCAAATCACTCTCGTACCGCTGGTTCAATTCTGTTGTTTCTTTCAGTCAAATTCAAATTTATTCGATAACGCGCATTTTTGATATAACTTTTGTAGCTAATGTAGCAACAATATCTATTACTTTTTTTGCATTGAAGCGTTAAAGTTATAAAATCTCTATCTCAAAATATTTTTTACTTACCTAAAATACATTCTGAACTCTTCATCGGCGTACAAAGCGACAACATTCGCGACATAATTTTGGCACTGTATTATCTTCGAATAAACAATAAGAGTTCGTTTTCTTCATCATCTGACGATTCACTGTCGGACGATTGCAACAAATTTTTCATACACTCGAATATCAAGGCAACTTCGAGACCTATTTTGTTCCTGCGATGCACTTTTAGGACCAGTTTATAATTTTTTATAGGTTATGTTTAGCCCAAATGCTTCGCAGTGAAAAGAAACAGCGCCAGTAAAAGCGGAACGATCGCTGCAGTTTCATTCATTGACGTCACTTCGACAGTACTCACGGTGATATCGGAACACATCCGATGTAAAATTCTCACTCGTCGGAGCAGTCGTCGACTGAACCCGAGTCGACCGGAGAAAATCGTCCCTGGCGATGAGAGAACAAAGCACACGCTCGCGTCCACACGGCTTCGCTCTGGCCGAACACACTCTCGAGGGGGAAGCGTGAGGGGTAGGCTAGAGAAAAGGACGACGGTGGGTTTGCGATGAGGGTTAACCTTAAAAATTGCGTGAACGAAACGTCACTTTTCTCCGACGGGAAAAGAGCACAGGAGGTCGGGGTTTTTTTGCCCACGAATCGTGACAAGGAAACGGGAGAGGGCCACCGCTGCACTCGCACTTATTCTCGCGCACGAACCGAATACAAAAAAAAACCATACAGCACTCAGGTTCGACCGGTCACACCTGTAGCATGCGCTACGGAATATGTCTTTTTCCTTTTCCACATGCGAGACGCGCCGTCTCGCGGCACTCGGAGGCGGCACTCTGGCCACGAGAAAGGACACCGAGAGTCGCGCACTCGACTCCCGGGGACGAGACTCGCCCGAATTGCCGGGAAGCGGCCAAGAAAAACCAACGAAGCACGAAAAAAAATCGTAATATCGCAGCGGGAAGCGCTCGCGACACTACCACAAAGAAAAAAACACGGCGATTTACCGCGACGGCTGGTTTTTTGTTTTCCTCCGGGTTATTCCTCTTACTTCTCTCTATTTCTTTCCTCGTTCCTTTCCGTTGCCTTTTTCACACCTTTGTCGCTCTTTCTCCTCGCTCGCTTTCTATGTCCTGGCTCTCTCTGTTTTTCCTCGCACGCTCTAACTTTTCTTTGTTCTCACAACTTTTATTCTTTAAACACTTTTCCTTTTCGCTTTTTTTTGTTGTCGCCTACTTTCTATGCCGGTTCGTCTTATAATGAATAATGGCGTCGATTTTTCACGGTCGCCGATTCTTTTTTGCGCGCGAAGCGGGGGATTTTGGCGCGCGGAACTCCGTGACATTAGCCATGAGGGAAGAGCGCGCCACTGCCCTCTCGCTTCCTTCTCGCTCGCAGCTTTCCGCAATCTCCATTTGGAGGCGAGGCGTATTCTCGGCAACGAGGGCCGAAGCTTATGCTACAACATAGAGGGGAGACTCCGCGAGTCTTTACATCGAATCGGGACAAATAGTGTCGCTTCAGTCGCTCAATCTAAGTCGCGTGCGTGCAGTCGGCAGCTATTCTCGCTCGGGCGTGCCGGCGGCGGCTCCCATGTGTCACAACGTCACATACTTCAATAGGCCTTTCCGATGAAAATCAGCAGGGAAAAAGTGATCCGAACGTTACTGCATTGTTGCCGCACATCTTCTCATCATTATGGAACTCTTCATTGACTCAAAGAAGAATCCTTGACGAAAATCGGTTGCGAAAAACCGATGGAAACGTCGCCGCATTGTTCGAGACTGCTTATCCGATGGAAAGAAATAATTTAATAATAATAATAATAATTAACAAATTATTTTTAATTTCATCTTATGATACGCGCGAATTCTCTCACGTGTTCACATCACAGTGGCATTCTTCTATTCCTTTAAAAAAATAATACATGAAAATCGATCGGAAAATCCGAATTAAACTCCCACGCATTCTTGCAGGTTGTTTATCGAGGAAGAAAACTATTTTCGCCCATCCGATGATTCGGCCGAATTCTCACATGTGTTCTCACCACAGTAGAAAGCGTTCACTGGTATAACGGCCCTATCCTATAACCATTCCTTTCCCACACAACACCTTACACCTATAGCAACCCTGTTATCACTTCGATCCCACACACATCAGCCCCTCCAATTTCGCCACACAGCATCCCTCGGCCACGGTCCCACGGTCCAGAACAATGCAACTCGACCATCCCCTCCACTTCACACTTCCTCCACTTCATTAGCGCTAGTCCTAATCCTCAGTTCACCTCGTTCAATCGCACAAACGAATTAATGAACGCTCTCCGCTTAAACCGTTCTCTCCATTATTTCATCTCTGATCATCACTCGCATCTTTCATTCCATCTCGACCATCACAACTGGCGTCAGAAGTGCGATCGATCTGCGCAACAAAATTTAGATAAATATCGAGGCCTTTCGCTCAGCGAAAAAAGGAAGAGAAAGAAACTTGTGTGAAAAGTGTGGTGTGAGTAAGTGAGGTGTGTGTGTGGTTAACCGACGCTGAAAGCCGGAAAAAGGGAGGAAAATTGTAACGACACAGGAGACAACGGGAAAATAGCACGAAAATGGGATTATTCACGATCATCTTGGCGCTTATGTAAGTACCATCCAAATTTTTCTCTAAAACTCGTACATGCATCGATATTCTTTGTGCTGCGTATCGTAAGCGTGCGTCGGTCTGCAACCCCACGTACTCCACACACACACGCATACACCCATTCATGCCTCTATAGCCATTGTTCGCTCGAGCGACTCTCGTCGTTCCCTCTCACTCGCACGCGCGCGACAAAAATCACGTCACCCAAATTCCGATCTCGTATTACACTGACCAGCGACAAAGTCGCTGGCGGACTCGCTGCTACAGCACGCCCGAAAAATAATTTTCATACGTGGAAAACCCATTTATACAGCCCTCCCCAAAATTAACGTATATATATTGTGACGTTACGTCACAGGTCGCCCCGACCTGCCCCTCGTAAGTCCACCACGCACGTCCCCCCCATTCCCTTCCCTCGCGATTTTCCCCCTTGAGATCCCCGTAATAGCTTAAGTCGTCCAAATGTCGCGAAATTCAGAAAATGTGAGTAGTTTTAGTTACGTTTAAGTTTCGTAATAAAATCGCCGTTAATGCGCCCAAAACAGCACCAAAAGCGTCGTTCTCGCTTCCCCCCCCCCCCCCTCTCCCCCCTTCTTCCCCACCAAACCGCAGCATCAGCGGTGGACCGCAGCCCCTGAGCAGATCATCGCCGAAGCGGACCCTATCTCGTCGTCTCCACCCCGGGGGTGCATCAAAGTATCGGCGGAGGACCTTGCTTCCCCGCCCCAGCGATCGTCGCTGAACCCCGTCAGAACACGGAGGAGAAGGCCCATCCTCCGTGGACATATCGAACCTGGGGCAACCGAGCCGCGCCACCATCACCGGCCGGCAACACCGGAGCAAACCCAGATGAATGCATCGACCCCCGGGGTCGGAATATCCCACGACATCTCGTTCCCGCGGCGCACCTTTGGAGGATCTACGATCGACGCAGAGTCACCGTGCTGCCATCCCTCTCCCGTCCCAAGTATTACCTATTAGAGATTTCTCCCATCCTGAGTATTAGCCCCCCCAAAAATCTCTCCCACTTTCCCTAATTACGCGAAGAACCCGGAAGCCGCAGGAAATTCGGGACTTGCGAGCGAGGCGTTGGACCGAGCGTATAGTCATTTTTTTTTTCTTGCGTTTAATTTTTTTTCTCTTTTGCGATATTGCGATAAACTTCCCTTTGCGTGCCCCCTTGGGCTTCCTAAAGTCAGTTTATTTCTTTTGTGGGTGAGTGAGAGAGTGAGTGAGGTAGAGGAATTGTGAAGGAGTAGTGTGAAGAAAATTGAGAGTGCGAGGAAAGAGAGGCAGACCGAGGATAACCCAGCGTGAGTTGTTCTTGTTCTCTCTTTACCGGTCCGACATTATTAGTTTTGATATTGCGTTGCGAGTGGCCCCGAGGCCCACGTTTTTTTTGCCGGTTTCCCTGCGTTCCCCCTTTGCGTGTGCGTGGTGCTTTCCCTGCGTTCCCGGTTTTCCCTGCGTCCCCTATTCTTCCCCTCGCCCCCTCGTGACCTAGCCCTTACCTGCCTTCCCAACCCCCGTCGTTATTTCGCGTTTGAGAGCCTTGTTTCTTTGATATTTTCTCTGTTAGTCATTATTACGTTCTTTTTCTCTTTTTGCATTCGTTGACTCGGCGGTCGAGAGTAAGAGGCGTCATAGCGTTCGGGAACCTAGCCCCTGAGATCCCCCCCCCCCCCTTTTTCCCCCGTCACCCCGTCGCGTAGTTTATAGTACATTTTCTTTTTGCTTTTTTTTGTTGTTGATAGAAATCCTTGCGAGTTCGGCGATAAACTCGCTGGCGCCCAAACCATTGTTTTCTTTTCTTCTTTTTTTGAATATATTGCGTTTTTTCTTTTTACTCGCTTCAATTATTTTTCTTCTTTTTTTTATTCCCGGTATTGTTTCGTCTTTCCCCGAAAAAGGCGTCACAATATACATATACATCGGCTCCCGTACAAAACTCGCAAAAACAAATTTTAATGTAGTAAACTAAATTATTTGAAAATCCGTAGCAAAATAATAACATCAATAATAATAGGGAACGAAACAAATTGGAAAAAAAAAAGAGAAACAATCTTGCCCGTAACCTCCACCTTTCATTAACGAAACATAACCTTCATAAAACAATAACGATAAAAGAAATTACATGGAAAAACGAACAAATGAAGTAACAGAACATAGAATTTTTTTTTTAATTTTCTTCTTTCCCCCCCCCTTCATCCATTTTCGACAAAACGAAATAACAAATTACCGAGAAATAAATTTCCATGGCAAAAATGGAAATTAAAACATTCCGCCCGCCATCGGCAGCAGTGCTGTCGATATCCTGAGTCCCCGGTGAGATTGGAAGGATTGCTAATTTAGCAATCGGTCGCGTGAGTGTTGAGGTTGCGGTCTTGATGGTGACCACCCGAGTGAGTCCGTCCTGTCCCGGGTGCAGTGCCAAGACCCGTACCAAAGGCCATTTAGTAGGTGAGGTTTTCGCATCAACCAACAGGGCGAGTGAGCCCACCCGAACCTGATGAGAAGGATGATGCCACTTTGAGATGGCTTGTTGCCGCTGTAGATAGCCCGTTGACCAGTGATCCCAGAAGTATTGCAGTCTCTCCTGTATGAGCTGCCACCGTGAGAGCCGATTCGTGTTGATTTCCCGTAGAGATGGCTCTGGAACTGCAGTGAGTGCTTCCCCAATGAGAAAGTGTCCTGATGTGAGCGCTGAGAGATCCTCCGGATCATCCGTGACTGGTTCCAACGGCCGAGAGTTGAGGACGGCCTCTATTTGCGTAAGAAGAGTCGTAAATTCTTCGAACGTGAGAGCCGTCTCCCCGATTGTTCGCCGAAGGTGATATTTGACCGACTTGACGGCCGCTTCCCATTTCCCGCCCATGTGAGGAGCTCGCGGAGGGTTGAAAACCCAACGCGTGCCGTCGTTAGCCAATATCTGAGCAGAAGCTTCCGATTCCCTGGTCCCGCCCGTGAAGAGTCTACGCAGTTCCGCTGCGGCCCCTTGAAAGTTCGTCCCGTTGTCACTATAGAGAGTGTGACAAATGCCCCGTCTCCCGATGAGACGTCGGAATGCTGCGATGAATGCCTCAGAAGTTAAATCTGAAACAACTTCGAGGTGTACTGCTGAGGTTGAGAAGCATACAAAGATGCATAACCAGCCCTTGTGAGATCGTGAGCCCCGGCCCCGCCCGATCTTGAGAGAGATTGGCCCGGCGTAATCTACTCCCGTGTAGAGAAATGCTCGTGAAGGTGTTGCCCGTGTGAGTGGTAACTGTCCCATGAGTTGTTGAGCCGTTATCCCGCGTTGACGTGCGCATTTCACGCACCTGAGAATGAATGAACGTACTGGTGCCCGCCCGCCGAGAATCCAATAATGAGAGCGCAGATATGCCAATGTAGATTGAGTCCCGCCGTGTAATGTCCGCTGGTGAGCATCTGCGATGAGAAGTCGCGTGAGAGCCGAATCCCGAGGTAGAATGACGGCGTGTTTGCTCTCAGGTTGTAAGGCTGAGTGCTTAAGCCGCCCTCCCACTCTCAGAACCCCGTGTGCATCAATAAATCCCGTCAATCGCGTGAATGGATGCGATTTTGGAAGAGCCTGTCCCGATGAGAGAAGTGTGAGCTCCCTTGAGAAATGTGTACCCTGTGTGGCTTTAGCCCAAAAAAGCCGTGAGTGTTCCAGGTCACCCGGGGAGATTTGTGAGCCCGGTCTCCCGTGGTTTTGTCTTCGAAGTGTCGTAAATACTTTGAAGCAGAGTGAGGTTATTCTCAACAGCCGAGTGAGAGATGAGTAGCGATGAATGATGTCCCATAGGACCTGTGAGGTTGAGCCTGTTGAGACAGTGAGTGTAAGACCTGGTCGCTCCTCTAGCGACGCTGTGAGATCCGCACCGATGATGTGAGAAGGCCAATGGAGTTGAGATTTCGTTAACCAGTGAGGCCCGTCCCCCCAAAGTGAATGTCGCTCGAGCTGAGAAACGGTTAACCCTCGTGATGCACAATCCGCAGGATTGTCCCGCCCGGGGATGAGTTTCCATTGTCCACTAGGAAGGAGCTCTTGAGCCGATGAGACCCGATTCCGAACGAAATCTTTCCACCGAGATGGATGACTCGTTACCCAAGTGAGCGTGACGGATGAATCCGTCCAGAGAAAAACCTTTGAGTCAGTGAGATCGAGAGTATCTTGTACATACCGAACGAGCTTTACCAAGAGAAGAGCCGCTGATAGTTCCAGACGTGGAATAGTGAGACGTTTAATAGGCGCAACTTTTGTTTTTGAGCAAACCATTGTAACCCGTGTTGCTGATCCCGGTTCCGTTACCCGTAGATAAACAACAGCACCCATGGCGAGTTGTGAAGCGTCCGCGAACCCGTGTAACTCCACTATCGCGGAGGGAGTGAGATTGATCCATCTTGGGACGGAAATGTTCCCAAGATTCGTTAATTCCCGACGAAATGCGATCCAAGTGTCGCGTATACGCGCTGAGACTTCGTCATCCCAGCCGAGTTTCTCCAGCCACAGATTTTGCAGGAGAATTTTCGCCCGAATCACGACAGGTGCGAGAAAACCCAATGGATCGTAAAGCTGAGCAATCTCTGACAGAATGACTCGCTTCGGGGGATACGCCCCCGATGAAAATGGAAGAGTCGTGAATTTGAACACGTCCGTGGCGGGGACCCATGTGAGCCCGAGCACTTTTGTCTCGCAATCATGAAATGAGTGAGACGATTCCGAGCTGATGCTAGCCCCAATGGAGGTGAGAAGCTCCGGATGATTACTTTGCCACTTCGCGAGTGGAAACCCGCCCGCCATGCAAATCCCGGTGAGTTGGTGCGCCTGAGAGATGAGATCCGTGAGATCGTCCGCTCCCCCGTAAATATCATCCACGTATCGCCCCATTGTAAGAGGAGCGACCGCTTCAGGGAATTTACTGCCCTCGTCCTCGACAAGCTGCAACAGGACGCGAACCGCGAGGAACGGAGCCGGCCTCGTGCCGTAAGTTACGGTTGTGAGCCGAAATGCGATGATGTTCCCATGTTGATCGATCCACAATATACGTTGTAAGTCCCAGTCATCCCGATGAACCCGAATTTGACGAAACATCTTCGTGATATCCGTTGCGAAGACGTAACGATGTCGCCGTACCCATAAGAGAACGTCTGAAATGTCCCGTTGCAGTTTTGCACCCGTATGCAAAATGTCATTGAGTGATACTCCCGTTCCCGTAGCGCTTGATCCGTTAAAAACAACTCTCAATTTCGTTGTAGTGCTCGATTCTTTCAACACCCCGTGGTGAGGCAAATAATAAACCCGTGAGTCGTGAGTAAGCGCGTGTGAGACCCGCTCCATGTGAGAATGTTCCTCATATTCCCGCAGAAACTCCGAATACAGCTTCTGATATGAGGCATCCCGTGATAGTCGTCGCAAAAGCCTTTGCAGGCCCTGGGCTGCCCTCCCGTACGAATCCCCGAGTTGATTCGTAGACGACATTATCGGTAATCGAACGATGTACCGTCCCGTTGAGTCCCGCGCGTGAGTCCGGACAAAATGAGCCTCACAATCCTGCTCCTCAGGCGTAAATTGAAGCGCAGGAGGACTTGGAGCCTCTTCTTGTTCCCAAAACCGAGTGAGAAGCGCCTGAACGTCTTCGAAATCGTGATCGACCGAAGCATGCTGTATTAAACCCGAGAATGATGCCCGATTCCCAATTGGACCGAGTACTAACCATCCGAAAATTGAGTTTTGAGCCATAGGAGTCCCGTTTACTCCTTTCCGAATTTCTGGACGAATAAATTGAGCGTATGAATCTGCTCCCAAAATGAAATCAATTGCCCGTGGTGAGAGAAAATCTGGATCTGCTAGCTGCAGTCCGTCCAAGTGAGCCCAATGTAACCCAGTTAGTGAGAAGGAAGGGAGGATAGGCATTAGCTTAGGTGAAACGAACACATTGACATTTATTGTTGAGTGAGAGTTTATTAGCTGAAGAGCGCAGCTCACTGCGCCCCGAGTCATCCCAGAGTGAGTCCCGCCGATCCCGATGATTGGAATGACCGTGTTGTCCCCCTGCAGTCTGAGCTGTCTCGCCAGCTTCTCCGAGATGAAGCTGAGTTCCGACCCGTTGTCGATCAGCATTCGTACCCGATGAGTTGCCCCGAATGCTAATTTGAGATCTGCCAATCCCGTAGCCAGCAGCGTTGAGAATCCCGAAAGTGAGGATGAGCTAGAACCCGAACAAGCTAATGCCCCCGTGTGTCATTGAGTAGAGCCTGATGGTCGAGGAGTAGCCGATGAGCTCGCTGTTCCCGCAGAGGACGGTGCGTTGGTGCGTGGAGTCGGCCCCGAAGATGATTGGTCCCCGTATTTCGACCACCCGGTGTGGATCATCGTGTGATGCTTACGATCACACTCCTTGCACCGCGTCGTCCCCTGGCATGCCGCCACGCTGTGCTTCCCAAGGCAATTGAAGCACAGACGTTGACGCATGACTTTGTCCCGTCGTGCCTCGCTGGTGAGCTGCCTAAAGCTTGGGCACGCCACTATGTAGTGAGCGCCCTTGCAATAGGAACACGCATACCCGCTGGTGGCTGAGGATGATCCCGATGTTGAAGGTCCCGCGTGAGACGGCCCCGATGAGACTGCGTGTACCCGAGAGGCATAAGTCCCGGATGATGAGTCCTTTCCCGTTGCCTTGGCTTGAGACCGCGTTGCCTCGACGTTCTCGAGAGCCCGTGCTCGACTGGTGAGGAAAACCCGAAGATCAGAGAGTGACGGAGGTTCGTCCGATCGACCCGCCTTGAGTTCCCAAGCTTCCCGCAGGTGAGAGTCGAGCCTTCTCGAGACGACGTGGACGATGACCCAGTCCCACTGGCGCACCGGGGCTCCCAGTGCCTCGAGTGCGTTGTACGCCGCCTTGAGTGAGTGAAGGAGAGAATGAAAATCCTTCGATGAGCGTGGTGAGACCGTTTCCGTACTCAACAACGTGTCGAGATGAGATGATACGAGAGCCCGTTTATTGTTATGACGCTCGAGGAGCGTATCCCATCCCGTGGTGAGAGAATCCCCGCTGATAGGCAAGCTCGAAATGAGCTTCGATGCCTCTCCCGTAACCGCGGTGAGAAGATAGTGCATCTTCTCAACGTCGGTGATCTGAGAATTTTCCCGAACGAGAGCGGTGAACATGTCCCGGAATGGCACCCATTGAGAATATTCTCCCGTGAATTTCGGCAATGAGATTTCCGGAAGCGGATGCCGAAGTCCCGTGGTGTCCGAACTACCCGATTGAGCCGATCCCGTGGTTGATAGAGCGGTGTTGAGAGTAGCCCGAAGTTTGCCCACCCGTTGGCAAATTGCCATTCGCAGAGAAAAGGCCCTTGAGTACTGGTCAGCCTCCGCGTATTCTTGGACGAGAGTATCGTCCGAGAGATGTTCGATGAGCGTATCGTGAACCGAAGCAAACATCTGCCACACATCCAAGGCAGATTGCTTCGCTTCATCGATTTCTTCCCGAGAGAGTGCTGCCGAAGTTTCCCGCGTGAGGTCGTTGAGCAAATCCCGCATGAGAGAAATCCGAGCCTCCTGAGTGGCCACCTTGAGACAAGCAGAACCCGCACTGCGCCCGTGAGATGAGGAGGTGGTGTCCCGAGTGGCAGGAGACCGAACCCGCGGAATTGCGCCCGTTCCCGATGGAGACTTGTCCCGACGTGAGTCCGATTTCGTCGGTTCCCGTGCCGAATCCGCGACCACGGTTTCGCGCTTTGGTTTCACGCTCGCCCGTGATTCCGGAACGGCCAAACTCTCCGGTTCGATCGGTTTGACCGGAGCGGCCGCGTCGTCATCGCCGTCCGCCATCTCGGCGTGCAATCACTCGCGAGACAAATCCCGAAACCCGATTGCGAAGCACCGAAAAGCCGAACGAGAGAAGCACGGAGAGATGTTCACGTGAGGAACCGAGAAAATGTCCGAAAGAGGAAAAACCGAAATAAGCCCGAACGTGAAAATCACCAAAAATATGTGTGAGCAATAAATCGAAAAATGATCGAATGAGAAACCCGAAAACTGTCCGAAAATCCGATGAGTTCACACCGTTGAGTCCCGATCAAAATCACTGATGATAATGTTCGCACGAAAAGGAACTTCCCGTTAAATTTCGTGAAGCACTCGCGAAATTTGACCCGTCAATCCCGTGAGATAATTCCCGAAAAACCGAATAGTTTGAGAAAAACCGCACGAAAAATGAGTCCCGAATTTGCGCGTGATTATTCGTAGTACGAGCGAGAGCGCGAACGCGCACGACACTCGCCTGCGCTTGACCCGAGATACGCTGAGCCTGTCAAATGTATCTGAGAGAGAACGCACGATCCGCACTGTCCGAGTCCCGAGAGAAAATGACCGAGAGCCAATGAGAGCGTCCCCGGCTGAGAGCGAGAGAGCGCGCACTAGTCGCGTTCACTGCGTGAGAGACGCTTCGTAGCGTTAACTGTGAGTGAGAGAGCGCGCACTATGTTCACTGCCCGAGAGACGAACGAGAATGTCCGAGAACAATGAAACCCCCCGAATGAGAGTGAGAGAGCGCGCACTAGACGCGTATCGCCTGAGAGACGCTTCGCATGCGTTGTACCAGAGTGAGAGAGTGCGCACTATACTTGTGAGACAAAGCCGTTGAGGCTTTTCGACATGAGAAAATGCGTCGTAGCGTCCGTCTTGAAAACCCGTAACTCACCCGAAAATTGCACCAAGTCCCGATTCGTCCAGAAATGAGCGTGAGCGATGATCCCGAACTTTCCACGCACTTTTCACTGCACGTTTAACTTGAGAAAAGCTTGAAGTTGAGAAAAACCCCCCCACCAGATCCGGCTCGAAGGACCAAAAATGTTTGTGAAGGGATCTGGTGTAGGTGGAGAGGAGAGGGCCCAACTTCAACGATTTAAATCAAAAACTATATTCTATCAAAGTCGACGATACAGAAAATACGTGTGTGAGAACGTTGCCCGAAAACCGGTGAGAATTGTCACCCGTGTGAGACGTGCCCGCGTATTACCCGACAATGGCCGACGCAGGTAACGCGACGCGGCCCGACGCGTGGTCGAATCGACCGAGATTTCGGCGATCCGCCCGATGAGCGGTACTTTATCCCGTCAGCCGCTTGAGAAAACTATCCCGAACAACCGCGTGTAATTATTTCCCGTTTCAAATGATTAGCCCGTGGTGAGAATTCACAAATCGCAGAGAAATTTCCCGAATGAACAAATCCACGTGAGACAATGCGTGTGGTCCGTGTGATCGATGAGGAAAGAATGAGGAAGAGGAAGGGAAAAGCCGAGCGATCACGCGATCGATGAGAGGAAATGCCCCGAAAAGTGGCGCCGTCGGCGGGTGCCATGAGTAATTGCCCGGCGTGACTCGCTCGTCTATTTCCTGCGATAATTACGAATAATTCAGGAATCACGAAAACCTCGTAATTCCTGAACACATTCCGTTCCAAATTTAACAAAATTCATTTAGACGCAAAATACCCACAACAAACGCAACTACGGAGAACGAATAATAATAATAACACTAATAGTAATAAAATAAATAAATAAATAAATAAAATAAAAAAAAAAAGGAAAACAAATTTTTTTTTTCTCTCCTTTTGGTTGTTTTGTTACCTCTCCTTCTCCTCGAAAATACGAGTAATACCAATACACGATTAGGCCAATACGCCCGCCTAAGCGCCGAATAGGACGCCAAAACATCTCCAATACATTTTATCGACACGTACTGGCGGACCAAGATAGCGAAAGCGACGAGACCGAAATGGCAAACCCCGCACCCCAGAACCCCGCAACATATAACGACCTGACAAAGGTAATTCCACAATTCGGTGATGGAAATATAACAATCGAAAGTTTCATTAGCGGGTGTAAACGCGTACAGCAAACCGCTCCTGACCCAAATCACCGATATTTAATAAACGCAATAATATTCAGGTTAACCGGCAAAGCATACGACCTAACAGACGGGAAAACATACGACACACTAGAGGCGCTTCTCGCGGATCTGAAAAGGGCATACAAAAAACCGCTAGAATTATCAGACTTAGGACTCGAATTAAAATCAACGTCACAAAAATTCAACGAGTCAGTCCTCGATTACGGGCTTCGGGTAAAAGTCTTGCAGAATCAAATTATTGAAAGACTGTCGGAAGAGCAACGGCAGACGACAGGGCATATCTAGGGAAAAGAACGGCAGAAGAGAAAAAAGCCGTAATCCAAGCTTTCGTACGAGGCCTCTTGGATAGAATCGCGAACCTTCTACTCCACCGAAACTTAAAAACGCTAGACAACGCTATAGAC
This sequence comes from Heteropelma amictum, assembly GCA_959613375.1. NCBI lineage: Eukaryota > Metazoa > Arthropoda > Insecta > Hymenoptera > Ichneumonidae > Heteropelma > Heteropelma amictum. Next base: position 553,418 of record OY390729.1, read on the forward strand.
GAGGCAACAAATATCGAATTGGAATTACAAAGGCGCGCAACAGTAAACCAAAATCGATCACGCGTAGCCGAACCAGAGGAAACGGTTACCGAAACAGCTAGAGTCCGATTCGCGGAAACGAATAGAAGTCTAAACGAGAAATACTGCGAATTTCACCAACAGGGAGGCCATGTAACATCAGAATGCATAACGTTAGCAAAAATGAGAGAGAGATGGAGACAAACCCGCCAAGAACCACGACAATTCGGAAACCCCAGCAAAAATCAATTTGGTCAGAGAGCACAAAACTATAACAATTACACGCCACAAAATTATAACAAGTACCCTCGGCAATTTGGCCGAGCAATTTTCGGCGCAGCAATTTGGTGAGCAGTTACAGACGGAAACAAGGAAAGGTCCGAAACGGTAAAGTCACTCTTGCACCTAGATCATCTAGATGACACAGAGAAAGACAGTGTATACCAGCTTGTTTCGGAACATCCTCATCTGTTTAACCTGCCTAATGAACGACTTGGATACACGACTGTAGTGAAACACGAAATTAACACTACCGATGACAGACCCATTAACACCAAACAATATCGATTCCCTCAGGTACACAAATCTGAAATGAATGAACAGGTACAGGACTTATTGAAAAAAGACATCATACAACCGTCTCTGTCTCCATATAACTCTCCGGTTTGGATAGTCCCCAAAAAATCAGACGATTCAGGAAAAAAAGGTGGCGTATGGTTATCGACTTTCGGAAACTCAACGGAAAAACCATCCCCGACGCATACCCGTCACCAAACATCATAGACATTCTCGATCAATTGGGCAAATCAGGATACTTCTCGGTTTTTGATCTAGCATCCGGTTTCCATCAAATTGAGATGCACCCTCGAGACAAACCGAAAACAGCAAACTGCACACCGGGTGGACATTACGAATTCAATCGAATGCCGTTTGGATTGCGAAACGCACCGGCTACATTTCAGAGAGCAATGGATTCGATACTATCCGGACTCCAGGGTGCAGACCTTTTCGTTTATGTGCATGATATCGTTATTTACGCAACCGATCTCGAACAACATGAGAAAAAATGTAGACGACTCGCGAAACGATTGACTGACGCAGGTATGACGCTGCAGACAAACAAATGTAAATTTCTTTGTAAAGAGGTAGCATATTTGGGTCACGTTATTAGCGAAAAAGGGGTTCAACCGAAACCAGATTTAGTGGAGGCGATCAAAAATTTTCCAACCCCAACGGACAAAAAGACAATCATACAATTCCATGCGTTAGCCAATTATTACCGAAGGTTCATTCAAAATTTCGCAAAAATATCCGCTCCTCTGACGAAACAATTAAAACAATCCGAAAAATTCAATTGGACAACCGAATGTCAGGAAGCTTTCGAAACAATAAAAAATAAAATTATCAGCAAACCCATTTTACGATACCCAGATCATAACGAGCGATTTACATTAACAACCGATGCTTCTAACTATGCCATCGACGCGGTTTTGAGCCAAAAACACGAAAATTTCAATCACCCAGTAGCATTTTACTCTCGAGCCCTCACGAACGCCGAAATTAAGTACGACACTACACATAAAGAACTGTTAGCAGTGGTAAAAGCGGTCGAACATTTCAGACATCATCTTTACGGGAAACATTTCACAATAGTGACAGACCATAGAGCACTCGTATACCTCACAACTAAACCCAACCCACCACAACAATTACAACGCTGGCAAGCCCTATTAAGTGATTACGAATACGACATCCACCATAAACCCGGGAAACTCAACGTCGTCGCAGACGCCATGTCAAGAAATCCATCAAAGATCCTACCGATTCGATTACGAAGCGAATCATCAGCCAACGAAGATCACGACACAAAAAAGGCCAAAACCACACACCAGCCGGATACGCGCGGAAGGTCAACATCGGACGAACAATCAGGAAACCCATCACCTAGGAAAAAACGCGTCGCAACATACAGCAACGCGGATCACCAGGCACCGACACCGAAAACGAAGATTCAGCCAGGAGACCATGGAGAACGATGAAGGAAAGCACACACAAAAAAGTAAATCCATCTATTGACGTTAACAACTGCGATACGGTAACGAAAGAGGAGGAACTCACGACGGACAAACGGAAAACGACTCGGCAACCCAACGAAAGGTCAACGATTAAAGGAACCACGAACCCGGCAGACAACTAAAAAGGAAAACGAGTGGAAACAAACAAAGACGAAAATAAACTGAACAAATTAATCGACGAATACAACGCTAGACAGGAGCAACCACCGAAAGCAAACGAAAATAAGCTAACAAAGCTGATCGACGAATATAATTTAAAAGAAATGAAGCAGAGTGCAAGCAAAGAAAACAAATTAACAAAATTAATCAACGAGTATAATATAAGACAACAACGGAAACAAGAAAAATCAAACGAGCAAAGCAAAGAAAACGAACACACAGCAAGCAATAAGGAAATTAACGACGGGAGAAGTGAGCCAAAGGCACACGAGTCGGTCAACAGGCCGGATATGGGAGACAACACAGCCGATGCATCGGAGATCAGGCCAACGTCCCAATTACATCCAACAGCGAACGAACAGAGTATGACATCCTGAAGTGGAACCGAACTTCCGCTCACCAGCAACACTCAGCGAAGTAACACCGGCGACCTCAAGCGGCAAGGCGACCGAACCAAATTTTCGTTCGCCGCCACGGCTCGATGACAATCGGACGACTCATGACTCGACTCGCGAGATATCGGAGGAGTCGCGAGAGCAGTCAACAGGCCAGTATCAAACCAACAACGATACGCTGAAACCACCGATCCGACCACCAGAATCGACCGACGAAAACAGCACGACATCAGCAAAAAAACGACGACCTGGCCGACCGAGCAGAAACGACATGACAACGGACAAACCCTCTCCAGCAGTAACGAACGATTACGGCAATCTCGCAGCCGAAATACACCAAAGTGAATCCGATGAAGATCCACCTTACGAGCCATCGCAGTACCACAGAAAACGCCCGGCATTACCAAAAGCAGCACCGCACACAAGACACATGACTCAAACCGAAGATGCCGAACGTCAATCGTCCACCGAAGACTCAGAAATATCAGACGAAAGCAACGTGACAACCTCGGAATGGGAAGAACAATCCGAAGATCCGGAAACAAACCAGAGACACATGACATTGAACAACGTCATAATTAGCCGGAAAAGTATTCTCACGCAGAAGGATAACATCGCTCATTTTCTCGCAGCGGATTGTATCACGAACACAACAATATCGCGAATCCTCGTAGAGAAAACGTAATCAACCACGAAGACCTTCGCAAGGAGAAACCGAGAGCTGGACACATATTCATAACACGTCGCGGAACTAAACGGATCTTCACCATGATATGTAAAGGAAAATGCACAGATAACACCGACTGGCATATGGTCCAGAAATGCATCGAGACAGTCATCAAAATCCTGACAAGGGACAAACTCGAGTCATGCACACTGGCCAAAGATCCTGAGATCATCGATCAATTTCTCTGGGACAACATCAAAACCTACATCCAGCAAATCACGATTGAGCCAAAAATACGAATAACGTTGTGCGAACGAATTATCACGGTACCGCCAAAATTACATCAACAATCCATAATAAAGGAGGTACATGAATCAACGATCGGAGGACATAAAGGCATCACGAAAACTCACAAACGCATAGGCAGACGTCGCGAAATTCATTAAAACCTGCCAAAAATGCCAAAAGAACAAACTCGTTCGTGTAAAAAATAGAGCACCTATGATAATAACAGACACGCCAACCCAACCTTTCGAGAAAATCGCAATAGACATCGTCGGACCTCTTCCAAAAACTAAAGACGGTCACGAATACATCCTCACGATCATCGACCTATTCAGCAGATTCAGCGTCATGGTACCTCTTAAACAAACAACAGCTCGCGATGTATCCAAAGCATTAACAACAAGCTTCATAACGGCATTCGGCGCACCCCGTGCGATACTCTCCGACCAGGATACAAACTTCATGTCAGACCTATTCACATCTTTCGCAGAACTGTTCAAAATCAAACAGTACCGAACGACAACCTACCATCCACAGTCCAACGGAGCGTTAGAGCGAAGCCATCACAGTCTCGTCGAATACCTCAAACATTATATCGACACGGACAAGAACTGATTAACTGGCACGAACTAATTCCATTCGCGGCACTTTCCCACAACACAAGTGTCCACGAAAGCACAGGGCACACACCATACGAATTAGTCTTCGGAAAACCGGCCTCACTACCATCCGAATTCCCACCTCCCGAAAAACTAGCGACATACGACGACTATCTGCTAACGCTACACAGAAATTTAAAAGAAATCCGACAATTGACACCTGAAAAGCAGTTAGCGGCAAAGGAACGCACGAAACGGTATTATGACAGGAAAACAAAAACTCAAAATTTCAAAACCGGGCAACAGGTATTTTTATTAAAAGAACCTCGGAAAGGAAAATTAGACCCCAATTACATCGGGCCATACACCATTTTGGAAATACTCAGCAATAATAACATTAGACTTCAAATCGACAACGATAAAACAAAAGTAGTACACATAGACAAAATCAAAATGGCACATGTTGCAGATATCACACAGCCGCTATGAACAATGGCATCCCAGTGGAAAACTCACCATTCCCACGGAACCCCGGATTATACTCCCACTCACTCGGTACACTCAGAACATATCACACAGTCTGGAACCTCATCACATACGCTAACAGAGAGGGATTAACAATACGAAGGACACAACTCAAAGATAACCTCCACAGCCTCTACGAATATTGCTACACACTAGGAGCATCATGCCTCATAAAAGGACAATTAACGTCAATCAAATCTCGCCTGAACACTATCGGAACATCTCAATCGATACTCGAGGAACTGATCGCGTCGAGAAACACCACACAATTACGGGAAAAACGAGCAGTACTCGGGTTTATAGGGAAAGCGGACACATTTTTATACGGTACAATGGATAGCCACACAGATAGAAACACTTGCGAACAACTCGATAGAACTAGCAGAAATCGTACACAATCAAACACACATAGTAAAAGCAGGCTTTGATATAACACAAAAACAAATTACAGCAATGAAACACGAAATCAACAAAGCAATGGACAGATTAAACCTGGCAATAATCGACATCCATGAGCAAATAAACATTCTAAAATATAACCAGGTAGCAATACAGTTTATAACAGTGGTAGAAAAAGACCTCACGGAACTGGAAATGGACGCAGAAACATTAATAAACGCTATCCTTTTCGCAAAATCGGGACAAATTCACCCACGACTTTTAACAATTAAAACCTGGCTACAAAGTGCTGAAGCTATTACAAAAGCGTCACCGAACACCGAATTTCCAATTCCGTTAGATCCGAAATACATACCAGAACTGATAGAAATATCCGAACTAGTAGTCTTTCACAATAACGGAAAACTCGTTTACATAATCAAAATTCCATTGCTAGCGTGATACCGTTCAACCTGTACGAACACATGTCAGTCCCAATGCGCCAGACCTCGTCAGACACACGTTTCGTCTATATCAAACCAGCATCACTTTTCACAGCGATTGCTGAAGATTTCAAAAATTATTTTAGCTTACATAATCTCGCAAATTGCAAACTGATGAACTTTATGTATATATGCAAACAAGTTAACCCAATACAACGAATCGGTAGCGAAGCTGAATGCGAGATACAGCTACTGATTAACCCACATTTTCAAAATCTCGAAACATGCGATATCCACCTGAAAACATTAAGACAAACCCATTGGGCGAGAGTTCATGACAGTAACGCTTGGCTATATGCGGCTCCCATGGCCGAGACCCAGTATGTCACCTGCGATGACCACTCATAAAAAATCGAGACCATTGAAAATTCAGGGATATTAAAATTGAAACCAATATGTCAAGCAAAATCAAAAACTACAAAATTGATCCCAACAATGGAAATAACGACGGAAAACCAAGTAAACCTTTCACGAACCATAGTATTAAACATCACAGAAATAATAAAAAATTCTATCAAAACAACGGAATCAGTAAATATTACGGAAGTACTATTGGAAACAGAGATCTTCACCGATACTTTAAGTTCTAGTACTATAGACAACGACTTGACAAAAAACGAAGTAGCACTAAAAACAATAATTGCAAAGGCTCGCGAAATAACAAAAACACATATAATACACAACAGACTGTCAACACTTGAGAAAATACTGAAATTTGGTGGAATCTCGTTGGGATCAGGCTTGACATTGGCCGCGATCGGCTGAAAGTTTTCACTATTTGGAAAACTATCATACATACTTAAATTAATATCCTGCATCAGTAAGCGGAAAAACCAAAACACGAACCCAACCATCAAAACCATAAAACAACAGGTACAATACCACAGACAACCGGTAGAGATAGTAGAAATCCCGCACGCAAACACACAGCGAGAGATAGGAACAACAACCGCGGTAATCCCTGAAAGACCGGCACGCGCGATAATGTACTGTCGAGACGTAGTACCGTGATGAGAGTCGCGAGAGCCACAACCACCCATAAACGAAGCATATACCTTACCCCATTTCCAAAATCCCACAACCTATCCACGAATGAGTGTGGTATAACGAAAAGAAATGCGTCCAACAGGCTTCCAACACCTCCACCAACCAGGCCGGAGAATATCCGGATTGAATGCCCGGTATGCCGGAAAAGAGGACCCCCGAGGGAGTTTAAGACGCACCTCATCCGATGCTGCGCAAACATTATCGACGAACTGGCTGCGAGGCCCGACGCTGACCGTCGATGCGTGATGTGTGGCGGCCCGTTCCCGGCGCGGCGCCTCATCACGCACATGGAATTTTTCGCAGCATACTGGGTGAGGCAGGGGGTTTTCCCATGGACGACGGAAACAACAGCAACAACACTTACCACAAAGAAAACAGGAACCATCACAACAACAACAACAACAACAGACATTCCCCAAACACGACTTGACCCGGGAATCTCCCTAACTCCAGCAGGCTGCCATCAAAAAACAACGACGATAACACCAAAAACGATACCGAGACCCACTACAACGACGGCAGACGCAACAGCGACGAGGACAACACAGCGACCAACGACAGAACAAACTCAGACAACCAAACAGATAACAAAACAACAGCACCAGCAAATCATACGAGACGTCAACAGAGAACTAAAACAAAAACAAACGAAACTTCAGACAATTCCTGAACACCCAACATCTGACCCGACTGACACAACGAACAACGAAACGAAGCACGAATTACAAACCCAAACCCCACATGCCCCAGAGCCAGCACCACGAGGCCTGGGAGCAATCCCAAAAAGACCCAGACCGACACCAGCACCACGAAAGCAACAACACACTACTACAACAGAAACAGAAACACTGAACGAGACAATGGAACGACTGCTCACGATAATGAAAACAGAAACAGACAGAACGTTGACAAACGTAAAACAACTAATGACACACGCAATAGACCAGGAACTGACGAAACGAGAACGCGAAACACGAAAACAAAACAATAAAGTATGAATGCGGGATGAATGAGGGAAACGTATGATTGGCAATTAAGCCCTTAGGCTAGACATTTATATCTACCTGCCATATATAACTAGCAATTAGATCTCTAGGTTAAGCATCTACATTCATACATTATTTCCCTCAATTTTGGCTACTTACTATATAAACACTACAATTACATTATTATACTCCATTATGACATTCATTTCTTTTGTTTTTTTTTCTCTTTCTCTTTTCTTTTCTTACACATTAAAATTATGTTAATCACATCGAACAACGTATCAATTAACCAGACACACACAGCCACATCCAACCCCATCACAATAACGTCCCACACCCCACTAACCGAAACTAATCAGAACTTAGACTGTTACAGAGACATTTAAGGAACAATAATAAAGTAATGGAATAAAAAGGAACAACAATAATAAATAAAAGGAAACAATGATAGACTATAACAATCCCAAACTGGCAAATTAGCGACAAACAGGGAAAAATGGAAAAGGAAAACAATAAACAACAGCCCAGATGACTCATACACAATCCGGAACACGGAAAATCGAAACAAACAAGACAACCACCGTTTCACTTTCACTGCTATTCACAACCAAACCCATCACGATTTACCAACCTCATCCCATTAACACAATAAGTAATCAATAATAGTTAGTTTCAGAACCATCAGCTGTCCAATCACGGAAACATCCAGACGACAAGACAACAACAGATAGCATGGAGACACCAATAGGATAACTGGACCAACATCTTTTAACCCCAGTATCCTGACCGAATGCACACACCAAGGTCCACATCCCAGCCAACAGCAGGAGGAAGAACAAAAAGAAAATACACAAAAACAATTTAATAGATTATATCGAGTCATTCAAATAACAGAAATCAATGTAAAAATATTCGTATTATATAGAGTCAATACCAAGAATTTGTTGTTCAAAAATTGTAAACGATGGAGACCATCGTCCTCAAAGAGGGGGAGTGTAACGGCCCTATCCTATAACCATTCCTTTCCCACACAACACCTTACACCTACAGCAACCCTGTTATCACTTCGTTCCCACACACATCAGCACCTCCAATTTCGCCACACAGCATCCCTGGGCCACGGTCCCACGGTCCAGAACAATGCAACTCGACCATCCCCTCCACTTCACACTTCCTCCACTTCATTAGCGCTAGTCCTAATCCTCAGTTCACCTCCACCCGTTCAATCGCACAGACGAATTAATAAACGCTCTCCGCTTGAACCGTTCTCTCCATTATTTCATCTCTGATCATCACTCGCATCTTTCATTCCATCTCGACCATCACAACTGGTTCCGAAAAAATATTTAATGAAAATCAGGGAATAAGTGATTCGAATGTCGCTGCACTGTTGCCGCGAATTCGTGAGACCAAAAAAAATAATTTTGCATATCTAATGATTCGCTCGACTTCTTACCCGTGTTCTTATCACAATGAAACTTTTTATTGGCTCGAAAACGAAATCATAGAAGAAAATCAATCGCGAAAAACCGATAAAAAAGTCGCCGCATTGTTGCAGGTTGTTTATCGAATACAAACAGATAATTTCGCCCATCTAATGATTCGTGCAAATTTCCTCATGCATTTACATCACAGTGGAACTCTTGTATTACTTTAAAAAAAAATAATACATGAAAATCGATCGAAAAATCCGATCCAAACTACCTCGCATCCTTGCAGGTTGATTATCGAACGAAAAAAACAATTTCGCCCATCCAATGATTTCTCGGAATTCTCGCATGTCTTCTTATCACAGTAGAACTCGTTTGGTACTTTGAAAAAAATAATTGGCGAAAATCGATTCGGAAAAACTAGCTCAAACGTCCTCGTATTCTTGTAGGTTAAAAAATCATCCGGCAAAAAAAAATAATTTCGCACATCAAATGATTCGTGCAACTTCTCACAGATGTTCATAACAGTGTGGAATTCGATTATTACTCCAAAAAAAGAATTCATGGAAATCGCTCGGGAAAGCCGACTCAATCGGTCTCGTATCAATGCGGGTTGACTATTCCACGAAAAAAATTATTTCGCACATCTCAAGATTCGCTCGACTTTCTACACGTGTTCTTATCACTATAAAACTCTTCGGTGACTCGAAAAAAGATTCTTGACGAAAATCAATCGCGAAGCCCCGATGGAAACCTCGCCGCATTATCGCAGGTTGTTTATCCGATGAAAAAAAATAATTTAGCCCATCTAATGATTCGTCCGAATGCTCACGTGTGTTCTTATCACTGTGGGACTCTACTGTTACTTCAAAAAAAATAATACATGAAAATACATCGGGAAAATCCGATTCCAATTCTTTCGCTTTCTTGCAGGTTGTTTCTCGAACGAAAAACCATAATTTCGCACATCTGATGATTCGTACAACTTCTCACATGTATTGTTTATCACTGCAGAACTCTTCTATTACTTTGAAAAAAATAATACATCAAAATCGATCTGAATGTCCGATCCAAACTCCCTTGCATTATTGCAGGTTGTTTATCGAGCGAAATAAAATAATTAAGAGATCAAACGAACTTACCAAGTGAAGTTCGATCTTAATTATATGAAGAGCCTCGTTCGAGATGATTACATAGTAGTACGCCTCTTCTCGTACGATGTCGCCACTAGTTTCAGAGAAGTGGAAAAATCTATCCCCACTCTCTCACGTATCGAATACTTCATATTTTTAAAGCTTGTCAAAAAATGTTGATGATTACTGGGTACAATTTATAGGGTTAAAAACAAAATTTTTTGGGAGGGGTGTAATCATCTCGAACCATCTCTTCATATAATTAAGATCGAACTTCACTTGGTAAGTTCGTTTGATCTCTTAATTATATTTCGCGCCTCGTTCTTCGAGATTACATAGTAGATATTAAGAGTAAATATATTTTTTGACCCATTATTGTATTTGATAGAGTAGCGAAAGGATTTTTTCGTTTATTGATCTCTATTACAACAATATCTTACTCTAATACTACCGAAGCAAATTTGCTTCTATCACCCGTTATTGGTTTATTATAAAAGGTCGCAAAAACTTTTGATGTTTCTGTCCAGCCGGCGGTATTTCTGATTATACTTAAGTCTAGTACGCGTTTGAACGCTGTGGACGTAGCCACGTGACGTGTGCTGTAGGCTGAAAACTGATTGGTGTCTATACCACTCTCACCAAGAGTTTTCTTGATCCATCGACTGAGAGTTTGGGAAGATACCGCTTTATAGGGCTTTTTCATTGTTATAAACAATTCTCCGACATCTCGTCTAATTATCTTTGTCCTTTTAAGATATTCTTTCAATGTGCTTGTAACGCACAATTCTTTTCGTTTGTTAAAGTATGGTAAAATTAGTAACGGCTGGTGAGCGCCCGACCTAGACGTTTTTATGAGATCGGGAATTTTTATTTTTGCGCCCTCGGTATTAAATAAAATATTATTTGATTTTATAAGTGAGAAAGTCTGTACCCTGTGTCCAGTAGCCAAGGCGATTAAAGTGATTAACTTATACGTTAATTTTTCGAGATCAATCTCTGATAATGGCATAATCGAGCCTAAATATTCTATAACTGGATCTACATTCGACAACTCTTGATATTTTGGTTTCGTTGGGCGCAATCGATAAACTCCTTTGAAAAATCGTCTGAGCAACTCGTCTTTTGATATTTCTTTCTGGACAATCAAGGAGATTGCTGATCGATGTGTGTTTAATGTGCCATATGAGCCACCTTGCTTAAATTTTATGGTCAAATAATTGATGAATTTTATGGTCAAATAATTCCTGATTTCCTTGATGTAGGTTACGATCAAGTAGCGGTAAGGAAAAAAATGTAGTAGTGCGTTAAATTGATCATTGGAACGGATTTGATATTGTAACAAATACGTTGGTTATTTAAATTTTGATAGATGCAGCAATGACTCGCAATGTTTAGATTTCATGTATTTGAAACTTTGACAGCGTTGGCTTTCAGGAGCACCCTTTGTTCAAAGTGTTTGTCTGATAAGCGATTCCACTTTGGTAAATTCATCATTGTTGCAAAACTAAATAATCGTTCAACAGGAGCAGATGATGGAAGGGGAGTGTTGAATTTTATAAATAATTTCCGCATGATAGGGTACTCATTTAACTTCTCTTTCCGCCTCTTTCTCAATAAATGAGCCGCCGTAATTACCCATTTCTGATTGAAATTAATGTATGAAAAATTATTTTATTTTGAAAACAAAATAAAATTGCTAGATGTAGAAAAATGTTTAATTTAACAAAAGCTAGAAAGAAATTTGTTCCGCTATGGGATTTGCGATATAAACCTCTTGAAAAATCGAAGTTTTCCAGATAATACAGGATATGCTGCACATTAATAAATTCATGATTTCCATTGGAAAATGTTTCAATTAATCAAAGTTGTGGAAGAATTGAAATTTTGAGAAAAAACATGTAACTGCGGTAGAATGAATTGAAATTTTTTTAGCAAAATCAATAGGGGTTCTGTTTAGGAAGACAGTTTGGCGCGAATCGTCTTTATAAATTACATTATGAAATATATTTTATACACGTACATTACATATTATGTAATATCAAGAGACGCGGCAGCGTCTCGACGCCAAGTAATTAAAAAAAAAAATTTTTTTATGACCTGACGTCAGAGACCTGCCACGGATATTATACAGGAATATGGGCTGCTAGCTGTCATCCAAGATTTTAAATCACTTATATTTCCGATCCTGTTCCCCTAATCGAAAATGTAATCACATTTTACCGATTAATTGTTATTTTTTTCTTTCGATTGAGCCTAGTTAGAGCATGGATTGTTTAGGCTACATGTGTAAACTCATAATTTGAGCTGATTTTTTCTCCACTAAATTTCAAAACGATATATACAGCCTGTCCCATAATGGTCAACCGACCTTTGAGGGGTGGGTAGATGGGGTGATTCTGGACCGAAAACTCCTCTTCCATTTTTTTCTCCGACGCCCCCCTGATTAGATATTAATTAATTAAGTTCAGCCAATAGGACGCGTCGAATAAGCGGGCTACACGGCGAGTAGTGGTGTGCGTGCAAGCGAAGCAGCCTTAGAAGCGTGCGTGTAAAGCGCGAACGAGGTCGATAGTGTGCGTGCGTTGGTGTGAGAGAGTGTGGAACGTCGACCGTTTCCGAAAACATGAATAGGGCGAGGTAGTGTTAGTGAGGGCGTAACAATGTAAGGAAGAACGATAAAAACTGATTGCGTTTGCAATCAGTTAATTTAATCATTATCATCAATTCTTAAATGCAATGAAAATAAATGTCGATGATTTTGAATCGCTACTGGACGAAAATATAATTTTTGATTAATTTTTTGCAATTACAATTCACGAAGTTTCTAAAATCATTTAATGCTGGTTTTGAAAAAAACATTTTTGGAAAAACCTTTATTGCAATTTAGAAAAAAATGTTGATTTTTCAATTTTTATGAAAATCGAATGTTATTTCCGATTGAATATTTTCGCAATACAATGAAATTGAACTTTGCTCATTGCAATTAGAACAAAAATATTGCGATTACATTCAATAAAAAAATCAACATTTTAAATCGTTGAGATTTTAAGAAAAAAAACATTAAAAATACTGTTTAATAACAGTGGCATGAAGTTAGAAAAAAAGTTGATGATGACTCGAGCGTCGCGCGAGTATTGCTTGCGGACACTACTTGGATGGGTGACCACTCGATTCCGGGGGGGGGGGGGGGGGGGGGCGGGGGGATTAATAACAAAAGTCAATATTTCAAATCGTTTATATTTATTTATGACAAAAAACACAATTTGCACTGTTTAACAACAGTGGCATGAAGTTAAAAAAAAAGTTAATGATGACTCGAGCGTCGCGAGAGCTTATCGTATTACGTACGGATACTACTCGGATGCGTGACCGCTCGAAAATAAAAATAAAAATTGTGAATTAAAAAATACAATTCTTCACGTTGTTCACGAGAAGTTATTGAAAAAAGTACTGATAAGTACTGTTTAAATGACAGTTATATGTTATGAAAAAAATAAATTAAAAAATTGTGGTTTTCAGAAAGTACAGTAAGCATTTTCAAATATTATTTCAATGCAATTGCAAAAAAATTGCGTCGAACCAATTTGATTTTGTATCATTACAATTAATACTCGTTTAGAGTTGAGATTAATTACATCCCGGCGTTAGCGATCGGGGATCGAGACCTAATAATTTTTTAATTTTTTTTGTTTTCACAGCATATAAGTGTCATTTAAACAGCATACTTATCAGTGCTTTTTTTAATAACTTCACGTGAACAACGTGAAGAATTGTATTTTTTAGTTCACAATTTTTTTTTAATTTCTGAGTGGTCACCCATCCGAGTAGTGTCCGCAAGCAATACTCACGCGACGCTCGAGTCATCATCAACTTTTTTTCTAACTTCATGCCACTGTTATGAAACAGTATTATTAATGGTTTTTTCTTAAAATCTCAACGATTTGAAATGTTGATTTTTTTATTGAATGTAATCGCAATATTTTTGTTCTAATTGCAATGAGCAAAGATTGAAGAGTTCAATTTCATTGTATTGCGAAAATATTCAATCGGAAATAGCATTTGATTTTTATACAAATTGAAGAATCAACGTTTTTTTCTAAGTTGCAATAAAGATTTTTTCCAAAAATATTTTTGTCAAAACCAGCATTAGATGATTTTAGAAACTTCGTAAATCGTAATTGTAAAAAATTAATCAAAAATTGTATTTTCGTCCAGTCGCGATTCAAAATCATCGACATTTTTTTTCAATGCATTTAAGAATTAATTCGAAAACTGATTGCAAACGCAATCAGTTTTTATCGTTCTTCCTTACATTGTTGCGCCCTCACTAACACTACCTCGCTCTATTCATGTTTTCGGGAACGGTCGACGTTCCACACTCTCTCACACCAACGCACGCACACTATCGACCTCGTTCGCGCTTTACACGCACGCTTCTAAGGCTGCTACGCTTGCACGCACACCACTACTCGCCGTGTAGCCCGCTTATTCGACGCGTCCTATTGGCTGAACTTAAGTAATTAATATCTAATCAGGGGGGCGTCGGAGGAAAAAATGGAAGAAGACTTTTCGGTCCAGAATCACCCCATCTACCCACCCCTCAGAGGTCGGTTGACCATTATGGGACAGGCTGTATATCACATGCGTCATGCTGCGAAGTACGCAAATTAACGAAAAATCGAAACGATATATATATCACATTCGTCATGTTGCGAAGTAAGCAAATCACCGAAAAATTAAAACGTCAGTGCTGAGTGTCAAAGTCTTTAACCTTCTTCGACTTAACCTTTTCCTTTTTTCAATAATATTGTGTTGAGCTTTTCTTGAATAATGTTTCTGGATCTGGAAGGTTTTCTACAAAGTTATTACACCGATGGATTATAAGACTCTCGCTGATGGAAGTATTCACCACGCTGATACGAAGTGAACATTTTTTAGATTTATCGCTTCGCTTTGTTTATTTAGACATTCCAATAGAGATTCATAGAAATCTCTCATCAGGAAAATATTCTGAATAAATATTGTGCTGAGGTTCTCTTAAATAATGTTTTCGAAAAGTTTTCGATAAACTTTTTACACCGATCGATTATAAGGCTGTCGCTGATGGAAGTATTCACCATGCTGATACGAAGTGAACATTTTTTAGATTTATCGCTTCGCTTTGTTTATTTAGACATTCCAATAGAGATTCATAGAAATCTCTCATCAGGAAAATATTCTGAATAAATATTGTGCTGAGGTTCTCTTAAATAATGTTTTCGAAAAGTTTTCGATAAACTTTTTACACCGACTGATTATAAGGTTGTCGCTGATGGAAGTATTCACCACGCTGATACGAAGTGAACATTTTTTAGATTTATCGCTTCGCTTTGTTTATTTAGACATTCCAATAGAGATTCATAGAAATCTCTCATCAGGAAAATATTCTTAATGAATATTTCGCTGAGCTTTTCTTGAATAATGTTTTTGGAAAGTTTTCTTTTAAGTTATTACACCGATTGATTATAAGGCTCTCGCTGATGTAGTATTCACCACGCTGATACGAAGTGAACATTTTTTAGATTTATCGCTTCGCTTTGTTTATTTAGACATTCCAATAGAGATTCATAGAAATCTCTCATCAGGAAAATATTCTGAATAAATATTTCATAAATACTCGAACATGATTATGTATATATATTTATATTCGAATCTGGATTAACTAAGGCACAAATATATATTTTTTATATAAATACGAGTGGACCCGTCGGACGTTGTCGCGTACACACGTCTTTATAATTCGAAAATTAATTGAATGAACAATTTGAATTGTACCGAATTGTAAATCTGAACCATTCCCGAATCCCCTTGAACACACACAACAAATTTCATTAAAGTCAGTTTAGCCGTTTAGGAGGCCCCCGATATATTGTATTTTCTAATGAACGCGAATCGTTTGACAATTGTTTGAGAGAAAAGAAAAATTGTTTGAGAGTTGATAGTTTTTCCTAAGAAAATATTTTTAGTTTTTGCATAAAGTTAGTACCCAGGTTTCTGAAAATTCACAAAATCGACGTCTTATATTTTATAAAATATAAACTCTTAAATGCTTTTATCTAATCCCAAACCCTTTCTAACGATCTTATCATTTATGTTGTACCTTAGGAGAGATTTCTATATTTACTGCATGTAACTTACGACTGCGGTGCGTTCCACGCATCACACGGCTTTGTGGTTGGTTGCGTTTTTGGATAATAAATTCTGAAACGATTTCTTGAAAACTTGTAAATGGTCATTTTTTACGGTTAACAAAAATCTGGAGGCTAATTTTGCGCGGAAGTTAAACATTTTTTATTTCGGAAAAACTATAAACTCTCAAACGATTTTTCTTTTCTGTCAGACTCTATCAAATCATTCCTAAACGATTCGTGCTAGTTAAAATCAATTTGGATTAAATCGGGGGTCAACTTCACGGAGGTCAAATCTCGTGGTTTTTCACTTTACTGATAGGATACTTGATACGCTAGAAATCCACTTCAATTTATAATCATATTTTCACGTTGGAAACGAAATTAGCGGTTTTTAAATCGACGTGTATCAAGTTTTTAGCCGTTTAAACGATAAATTGCGAGTTTTGTCATATTTTCCATTTTGAATTTTGCAATTGTTGTACTAGGATTATGATCACCAACCTCAAAACTTCGAGTGTCACAAGTTTTTAAATAATATAATAATACCTGCGAGTTTTATTAAAAATATCAGTTGTATTAAATTCGCCATTTTGAATTTTGCAATTCCGACCCCAGGATCTTCAGCGACGCCGAAATGCCATAAACTTTCATTTTCAGCGTCCAAGCACTTTTGTCTCACGAATAATAGAATTTTACTCTACATACAAGCTTTTTATGTTTAAATTGTTTAATGTGTAAGTAGACACCAAATAGGTCTAGAATAGGAATAGGAATTGACACAAAGTAGGTCAGGAAAACTGTATCCATCCTTCTCCTGCTCTTATCGCTCTCTTTGATTTGGAACTTCCGAATTAAAATTCAAGCAACGAAAGAAATACCCAAAAACAACTCAAAACATTACCAAACAAAAAAGCCTAAGAAAAATGAAGAAAATCTCAAACGCACCCCTAGACCCAACCAAACACAGAAGCTCAAGCAACATTTTATTTTCATTTTTTGTCCTGTATGGTCCAGTCCAGCAAGGATCTGTCATCAGATCATGGCAGCGCAAAAACCTTAATATCCTCTGTTTTGAATCGACATCTCGAAAACTAAGCCGGATATAAAAAAAATGTATTCATACTTTTCGTCTTACTTCGTCGAGTTCTACAAGCAACAGTCATTAGATCGCCCCGCTGTACGAATTATAGTATTTCCCCGAATTCGGTTTGAACTTGCACTGAATATATTAATTTCACGTTAATTTTTTTCAGCTTTATTTTCGTCTGTTGGGACTTTCGCTAAAAAGATCCGACTTTTGTTGGATTGTGCAGTTTATATGGAAACATAACGCGTGGAACAGTTATTCTGTCTTTTGTTTCAGGGTGATTTCCTTGTCCTTTACGGCGCCCCTGAAGTAAATTATCCTTTTATTATTTCATTCCTTATTTCGTGATTCGGCTTATTTATTTTTCTTTTTTTTTCAAAATTTTTTATTTTGTCGAGTGCCCATAAACAAATTTATCGGCTGCTTTTAGCGCCTCTAGCAGCTGCATTTTCTGCACCTTGAGAGCATTTTGCTTCTATAGTAATCAGAGGTGTAGAGCATTTGAGCGCTTCAACGTTGAAAGACGTTGTATTTGAGACACTTCAATTGAATGATGACTCAGTTGGCACCGATGGACCGTAAGGTCTTTACAGATTGCATTACGAATAATCAGTGGCTGGATGATGAGCATATTGAAGCCTTTGCTGTGATATTTAATGCAACTTTTGAAGGCACATTTCATATGCAGCCGCAGTTGAATATTTATATGCCCGAGCTAATACAACCTATACCGCAAAACGAGAAACATGTCCAAATATTGTTCAGTTGTAGTGAGTTGATTACAGAAAATCTGATTGAACCCGCAAATGGTCATTGGGTTTGTAGTTATTATGATGGTCGCCAAATTTTCATATATGATTCTGCTGGTGGTACCAAATTGCACCAACTCCACAGGTTGTATTTGGAAAAACTATTTCCTTTTTATGATTTTAATAAAGTTGGCGCTGTATTGTTTCCGTCGGTTGACCGACAACCAAACGGCAATGATTGTGCATTGTATGCCATGGCATTTGCTGTATCAATATTATACAATTTGAAACCTGAAAATGTGAGATATTCGCACTTTCATATGCGTTCTCATTTAATGAAAATGTTTCAGTGTAACCGGATCACACATTTTCCTACAGATATATCTGACACAAACGTCATACCCTCTTTAAATGTTGTTGAGAAAAAACGAAAGGCTAGTAAATCGTCTTTTAGGTATAGAACAAAAAAATTGTGTTCTATGTCAGTTCAACACGATATCAGTTGTCAAAAGAAAAGTCAGAATCTTGTTGATAATAGAACGTATGCAAATGTAGTGAGTGGCAATCATTTGAATAGTAACACTATTGCAAACGTCATTAACGGACAAACCGTTTCCGCTAATGATTTACACCGATCGATCTATGATAAAAAACGAAAAAATGTTTCAAAAAATTCTTTATCAGATCCGCGTTCACAATCTGGTGTAGAGTCTCAAGTTGAACAACGCAGTAAACGCAGTAAACTTATTATTGAAGTTGATGATAATCCGATTGATGTTCATGCTAACATTGAACAGTTCGAGGTTCGACAAAGACGTCTTATCCGTGACGGTTCTAAATTGAATGCAGATCATATCGAAGAATTCGGTAAAATTTTAAGTGCATCGTCACGTTTCGAAATTCAACCACGTTCACCGTGGCATCTTTATCATCCTGATCGAATCAACGCCGTCGCGCAGACTGAAAAACATATACAGATTTTATTTAGTTGCGACGAATTGATCGTGCCGGGGTACGGGCCTCATACAAATGGCCATTGGGTATGTTGTTATTATGACACAGAAAACATATTCATTTATGACTCCATTGGGGGTAAAAGTCTCCACAAATATCACAAAATTTATTTGGAGAAACTTTTTCCCTTTTATGATTTTGATAGAGAGAATTCGATAATTTTTCCGTCTGTCGACCAACAACAAAATGGTAATGATTGCGGGTTGTACGCAATAGCATTCGCTGTGTCGATAGTATTAGGAAAAAGCCCGCAGCATATTACATACGATCATATGCGTATGCGCGAGCATTGTTTGAAGATGTTTGAATCAAAAACGTTTCAGTCTTTTCCATGTACTGTTAAGGACAGAACCATTTCATCTCGAGAGTTTTTAACTCCCCCAAAAAAACAAGCCCTTCCCTCGAAGTGTTCGGCAAAGAAAGTGAAGTTGTTAGGTTCTAAATTTTCGTTGTTTAAAGATAACAACGAAACCAAAATTAAAGATTATACGTTAAAGGAAAGAAATGTCAAGCAAAAGAAAGAAAACCGAGAAAAGAGTGTTAATGATTGTCGTGCAGCACGTACGAACTGTAAAATAAAAAAAAATAAAAAAATATTTCACTCGGATGATAAACGTAATCACAA
Source organism: Heteropelma amictum (assembly GCA_959613375.1). NCBI lineage: Eukaryota > Metazoa > Arthropoda > Insecta > Hymenoptera > Ichneumonidae > Heteropelma > Heteropelma amictum. The sequence continues at coordinate 573,263 of OY390729.1, forward strand.
AAATGCAGTGGCGTGTAGGATTAAAAAAAAATATTGTACTTTTGTCAACCGTACCGTTTGGGTTAAAACAAAGTATACGAAAGAAAGATATATACAAAATTTATCAACTCATTTAACAGGCGATTCGGTCCACTGTCGATTGGAGGCTGAACGAATTATTCAGTGGTGTTATTACACCAGACAAGCGTACATCACTCGCATGGGGAAAATTCTCAAAGACACAAAAGAGAAGATTGAATTTTGCTTGACTCGCTTCGCAGGCTGTCAATCTCCAAACGTGCATGATCACGTTGAGTCATTATGTGGAAAGTCGTTGCATACCGTTTCTTCCGAAGCATATTTCACTGAAAGTACTTATAATTTATATCAGCAAGCAGAGCCCATCGTAATGAATTCTGAGGGCAAAGCAGAAAATATATTACCCCTAATAAGAAAAAAGAAAAAGACGTGGAACTGTAATGAGTCATGCAAAACGAATGAGTTTTACGTCGTCTCTAATTTAAAAGAATATTTTCAGTGTTTCATGAATTGCGTTTTGAGTAAATTACCTACTTTTTTGGAACGGTTTCACAAATGTACGAGTAACATGAATGCCGATAAACGGGGACATTCTCATGGTTGTTATATCAATCCTAAATTATGTTCATCAAAATTTTTCGCGGTGCAATTGTTATCGCCACATTTTCCAGCTATACGTAACATCCTTAGGGCAATTTACAATCTCGTTTCTATAAATAAGCAATTGTGCAAACTGGATAAAAGCTTGAATGAAACTGATGCCGAAACCCTCAAACAAGTAGCTACAAAAGCTCAGGAGAAAGTAAATAGTTTCGAAAAAAATTTCAAAGAAATTGATCTCGATGAAAATCGCATAAGATCGAATTTGAAATTAGCGTTTCGAGCGTTTACTAAACGTTCGATGGATGTTCCACGCTTTGCGTGTATTTCATGTGAAAAGTTATGTATCGGCAATAATGTTATTCGCATTAGGGTTTCGAAAATATCACAAAGTGAAAGTTGGCAGAAATTTCAAGAATTTCTTAACAAATGGGAGACGATTGAGGAAAATAATTATATCTGCCGGTACTGTCATGACAAATTTAAAGAAAATAAAATACCTCCCTCGTGCATTATGAATAATCTTTATGTTCGGCCTGTGCCACCGGGTCTCTTTGAACTCAATGAGTTTGAGAAGATTCTAATCCAACGGGCTAAATGTTTTCAAGTTATCAAAAAATTAGGGACGGTTATGAATAAAGCATTGCCTAACAAAAATCTTGTCTCTAAATGTGTAGGCACAAATTTTGTTTTACCATTGCCAATGGATGAGACATTGAAAAAAATTTGTCCTTCGAGAGAACCAATTAACTCCAATCATGAACTATATATTATAGTTCGTGGTATTCCTACCAAGTCTAAAATAGTATGGGAAAGATTGGTGAATGTCGAAAAAATATGGGATGTTTTAAAATGGTTACAATTCAATAATCCATTATATTTAGGGATAGAGTTGCCAAAGTTACCTGCCGAGTTATTAACAAATAACTTGAATGATACTGAATTCTCTGAAAGTCAACGCATGGGTGCAATTGTAAATACTAAAAATTTGAAATCTGTAGTTGGCAATAAGAATATTGAGGTTGTAAATGAGTTGAGCGAAAAAAAAGGGGTAGCGTTTCTCACACAGATGTCTCAGTCTGATGTTTACTATGAAAAGTTTACCATTTATCCTATGCACCAACGAAAACTTAACGTTTCCGCAACAGATTTATATCAGATGTTAAAAGTTCACGATGTCCCACTTGATAAACGCCTTGAGCATTTAGATCTTAAATGCTTTCCTGATTTGTTTCCATATGCAGAAAATGGACAAAATGAAGAGAGGGAGGTACCGCTATCAGATTTTGAATTTTTTAAATCTCGATTTATGTCTAAACATTCACAATTTCGGTTGGATATTCAATATTTATTTTATGCATTACAGAACAACAATATTCGTCAAATGAATGCAGGCATATTTCACAAAATGAATATAATAAATCCTCGTGTTAAATATACGGCAGGAAATTACCTTCACGAAATGTCGAAAGGACAGCTCGAGTCCAATTTGAATACGATCTTTTCTCGATTGCGTAATACAGACCAATTCTGGCGAATTCCTAGAAATAATCTGAAGTGTATGGCTCGTAACTATGGTCCAGCTACATGGTTCTTAACCATTAGTCCTGCAGAATGGTTATGGGATGACTTAATAGAATATCTTCGTGACTTACGCGGTATTTCTCCGACGGCAAAAATTAATCCGATGCAACTCGTTGTTTCTGATCCAGTGAGTACATCCAGATTCATTGATATAAAATTTAAAGCGATTTTAGACTTTATTTCATCATCGGATAATCCGATTGGTAAGGTCGTACATTATTTTTGGCGCAGGGAATATCAGAGCAGAGGATCTCAACATTTTCATCTTTTGATTTGGGTTGAAAATGCTCCAATAATTGGAAAGTCTTCATCAGAAGAGATTGCTTCGTTCATACTTAAGTATGTTACCTGTAGGCTACCTGATAAGAAGGTTTCACCACAATTGTATCAACGAGTAAAAACTCATCAAAATCACAAACACAATACTTATTGTTTGCGAAATAAAAAAACTAAAACCGGTTTCATTCGCCGTTGTAAATTTGGCTATCCTCGTCCAGTGACCGAAACTATGAAAATTCGTGATGTTGCTGTTTCTATCGCTGGGAAAAAGAATTTGCGAACACACAGCAGATTGTATGATCTACCTCGTAGCTCGACTGAAACACATATTAATGATTACAATCCAGCAATACTTTGTGTTTGGCAAGGTAATATGGATATTCAATTCGTCGGTGAATGTTCTTCAATTCTGACGCATTATACCACAAAATATATTGTTAAACCAGAAAAGAGTTGTGTTGGTTCTGTAATTGATATCATCAATTCGTCTAAATCGCTTGTTAGCAATCTTTGGAATTGGGCAATGCGAATGCTTAGTAATCGTGAATGTGGAGCTATGGAAGCGGCTGACAGTGTTCTCGGTATTCCACTATATGGAACTGATCCTCAGACTACTTTTAAATGGTTGGATGTCAATATTATTCGAAGTAGAAAGCTTAAAACCCGGAAAGCTATTCAGCAACTTGATTCCGAATCAACGGATTTATTCTACCCATCGATAATTGATACGTATTATCCGAATAGGCCTTCCGAATTAGAAACCATCAATTTGTACGATTTTGGAAAGTGGTACGATATAGTAAAAATAAAACCGAAAACGTTGGGTGAGATATACAGAATAGACAAATCAACGTATTTGAAAAAGCGTTCCCGTGGTTGTCTTATTAATCACTATGTGTATAATGTTGAAATTGAACCAGAACGATATTATTATTCCTTGCTTTTTTTATTTAAACCTTGGCGGGAATGCAGCGATTTGAAGAACGGTTATGATACGTATGAACAAGCCTTCGCTGCGGTGCAACTCGAACTTGCAGATGGTTTGCGTTATCATGAGCAATTGATTGAAATTCAAAAAGCTATGCGTTGCGTGAATGACAAGGTCGATGAGTTGTTGATAGGAACTCTAGATAATTTAGAAAGTAATGTCGATAATAATGATGCTTTGGAATGTGTTCCAATTGAAATCGAAGAAGCTGTTAAAGATTTTAAAGACGGTGTAGAGAAATTCGCAGACCAAAATCTTTCACAAATGATAAAAGATTTGAATTTGGATCAAAAACGTATTTACGATAAAGTAATGGATACTTTGGCATTTGATGATCATGATAAAATTATTAGACTTTACATCAGTGGAGAAGGAGGAACCGGAAAAAGTTTTCTCATAAAAACCATTTGCGTTTCAGTTAAAAATATCTTCCAGAAAAACACAGCGGTAACAGCCCCAACGGGAATTGCCGCGTTCAATATTGATGGTTTAACAATACATCGCTTATTCCAGTTGCCTGTAGAACATGGACAGACTCCCAAATATAGATCATTGTCAGATGCTGTTCTTAAACGGTTACGAGCTGAATTGAAGAATGTTACTTTGATTATTATTGATGAAGTTTCGATGATATCTAATATTACTTTCATGTACATTCATTTGCGATTGACTGAAATATTTAATACATCGGAGATGGAGGATGGCTGGTTTGGCAAAAAACATGTGCTTCTTTTTGGCGATTTGATGCAACTTCCACCCGTACATGAATCACCAGCATTTATGAATTTATCCAAGAATCATATTGAAAAGTTTATTGGGGGAATGGGCACTGTTCATCTGTGGCATGATCTATTTTCTTATGACGAGGTTACGATTAACATGCGTCAAAAGGGTGATCTTCTGTATAGAGATTTATTATCTCGGATTCGAATTGGAGTAATTACAGAATCTGATACTAAAGATTTGCAGTCGCGACAGATATTGTTTAATGAGACTAGTGTTAATGGTCGATTATCAGAACTGTGTGATTGTTTGCACAATTTGCCACCAGATACCGTTTGTTTATTTCCTACATGTAATCAATGCGACATTTTGAATACAGCAATGTTGGCGCGTATTCCTTCAGAGGAAATATACCTTATTGCACAAGACACTATAGACTGTGATACTCGTTGAAGAAAAAAAGTTTCCAAAGTGTTATGTTCTGATGAAGAGAATACTTCGAGGAGTGCAGGATTAGGTAAAGAAATAATCGTTAAAATTGGTGCTCAAGTAATGATTCGGAGAAATATCGATGTTACTTTGGGTCTTGTCAATGGAACGATTGGGAAGATTGTTTCTGTAAATCGCAATATTCGTACAAATGATGTTGATACTATAACAATTACATTGCCATCTACAAAGGAATATATATTAGAACGTTGTTCTGTTAAATTTGAAGTGATGGACAGAGCCTTTGTCGTACGAAAACAATTTCCTATTTGCTTAAGTTATGGAATGACTATACACAAGAGTCAGGGTTTAAGTTTAAAAAATGCTCTAGTCGATGTGGGTAATTCGATATTCATTTCTGGTCAAATCTATGTAGCATTATCACGTGTTACGGCATTGACCGGACTTCACCTTGCCAATTACGATCCAGCTTCTGTTAAAGCTAGCGAGAAAGCCATTGTTGAATATAATCGGTTGCGAAAAAAATATCGACCTGATCTTTTACCTTACACAATTGTGCAATGTTCAGTTAGAAAAAAAATTGATCGAATGTGGGCTCTACCAGCATATGTTGTTGATCATCACAATGAAACGGAACCGCTAACGGAAAAATCTCTACCCTTTCACGTGCAGGGATTGCCAAACAATGACGGCGTTTCTTGTTTTGCGAATGCTAGCATCCAGTGTTTGATACATTGCTCTCATATTCGAGATGCAGTCGCATCGTCTTTAACAGAAACCGTTATAAAATCGGCATTTGAAGCATATGTGTCTAAATGTGGTAAAGTTGATACATTCCAAGTGAGACAATTTGTGAGTAAAGTGTTTATTGATGGGAAGCAGCATGATCCAAGTGCGTTTATTGATTCCTTCTGTGACCGCGTAGATGATGTGCGGGATATTATTAGGCATGAAATTACTTCTACAATTACATGCCTAAATTGTGGTACAAAGATGGACAATTTCCATTCAAATAATGTTTTATTGCTAGATATACCTGGTTCGCGTAAAACGCCATTTAGTTTGCAGGATATCATTGATTATAACGTGGGAAAATCGAAAAAAGTGAATAGGGAGTGTCCACAGTGCCGATCACTTTCTTCAATTGAAAAAAAAGTCATAACATCATTACAAAAAGTATTGGTGCTACAAGTATTAGTTTTTCAGAAACAAAATGCTTTAATAGTAAAGAGAAAAATTAATATCAAAGGCGTTCCTGTTGCAATTATTCGTATAAATGATCATTGTTATAAAGTTATGAGTGCAATTGTTCATGAAGGTGAAAATGTGAATGAAGGCCATTATAGAAGTTTGCTGCGAGGTAAAGGTAACGTTTGGCTATGTGTAGATAATATGAAGTTTGCTAAATGCAGTTGGCCTCGGAATAGCAAAGATGTATATATGCTTTTTTTAATTCAGTTGTAAATATGATCTATTAGTGATACAATTTTGATAAGAACGTAGATCGGCTGCTGAAGGCGTAAATTATGGTATTTTTTAAAATCCTTTTTCCTATATATCTTATCATTCGAGATAAGTTTTAGGTCAACTTTGTAATTTCGGAATGCTGATTCTTTTCTAACATCATTATATAGTTGCGGTATCACGAATTTCAGCATTTGAAATACAAAATGGTGTAACAGTGACAAAAAAACGAAAGGTATTGTTTCCGCAGTTATTCGCACGAATCATTATCGATAATGCCGCTGAAGTTTGCATCATTGGACCATAACGAAATTACTATAGAAATATATTAATTCAGATTTATGCTGTATCTCTGTGTATATTTTTCAAAATTCAGAAGACAAACAGAATCTAAAAATTGAAAAAAAAAAGTTTTATGAAAACCATGAAAAAATGTACACGAAAATGTACTTTCGTTGAGTTTTAACGATGCAGATTGTAACACCGCCATAATCATTATAGAAATGCATTTGTTCTATAAGGTTAATGCAATTGTTCTATAATATGTCATTATTACAAATCATTTTCTGCGCAGTGACAGTGATCTTTAGATTGGGTTGCGATATACGTTCGTTCTTTGTTATTTTTGAGAATCATTTGACTGTTTATCTTGTATTTTCGAGACACTGCAGGTTGACTTACAAATTTACAGTGCTGATTATTTTCAATCATCACTACAGAAAGTTGCGGTATCACAAATTCAGATACAAAATGGTGTAACAGTGACGAAATACCAATGGTATTGCTTCCTCAGTTATTCGCATGTATGGTCGTCGTTATTGACGTTAAAGTTTGCATCGTTGGAACGCAACGAACTTACTATCGAAATATATTGTCAGATCTGCGCTATATCTCTGCAGATATTTTTCAAAATTCAGAAGAGAAACAGTTTCCAAAAATCGAAAAACAAGAGTTTTATGAAAACTTCAAAATAACAATTGTATAAAATAAGGTACTTTCGTTTGGTTTTAACGATGCAAATTGCAGCACCATCATTATTGCAGAAATGCAATTATTCTATAACGGTAATAAATGTGCCATAATTACACGAAATTTACTGCGCAGTAAGAGTGATGTTACTTTGAAACTGATTGTAGTTGTCTTTATATCATGCATTTGTCGTGATACAATTAAGATGGCTGTTTAGATTGATTGTTGGCGGCGCATTTCCTTCGTACTTTTCTGAAATACGTGTATACTTTTCTGTGTAATTCATGACATATTTCTTTGAGTTAAGGGAACCGTATGGTCTAGAGCACGAAAATTTCACCTATTTTCACGATTTTTTTTTTGCCATAAAAAATTAAAAAATCGATGTTTTAACTTTTCGGGTTTATTACTACCTTTATTAAGTATACAAAAAATTTTTTTTTTAATTTTAAAAACAGTGTTTATTATCATATAATTGGCATTGAAGACGACCCTCTCGAAAAATCCGACCCGGACGGTGAAGATCGATCCGAGACTTCTACTCATCTGAAACACAAAATTCAAGAAGATTCTTAATCAGAAAGAGTGCAGTTATGGTCGGGGCTGGAACAAATCGAAAAAATTAAAAATTGACAAAATGGCGCGCTTTTGAAAAAAAAATTCGTAAAATCGGGTTTTTTTCACTAGTTTTTTAGTATAAACAATAAGAAATTATTTAAATAAAATTATGATTGCAGCCCCGACGATAGCCATACATGTTGTGAACAACATATCCAAATTTCAAGTGATTCGGTTGAATAGTTTTTTTGTTTTCACCTGCGCGGTGCCGAAAAAAGTCGTTTCGAGATAAATGAGTTTAAAGTTTGAGGTACAGATATTTTCAAAAATTGAGCAAATTTTGAATACTTACAGTTAATCCGCGATTCCGGCACCATATAGGATTCCTTCGGAACGTTCATAATTCAAGATTTCCTCACTCCTTTCATTTCTTCGAGCTGTCCGAGCCTCTTTGGAGTTGTCCGTGCTCCTACGGTTGGCGCTCGATACTCGCAGCTCGTCTCGGTTTTGCGCTAGTTGCTCCGCTTGTGGCCCGATTGTTATGCCCATGGTCTCCATTATTTTCAATAGGGATGCGAATCCTTCATTGAATATGCAAGCGGAAATGTGAGTGGCAATATCAATGATTTTTTTTCCGGCAAACAGATGTTTCGGCGCAAGGTGCCACACGCAAGCATTGAAACTTTCGTTATTGTTCTGCGTATTACTGCCAATACACCTTTCCAATAAAGTCTCTGCTGTCAATTCTTCATAAATTGGTTTTAATATCTCTTGTGCTTCATCGCACAGAGCAGGTGGGTGCTCGTAGGTGTCTAAAGTACCTGCAGCCTCACTTTGACGCCACTTGCACCACGATTCGGAACCTGGAGGACAGTACGAGTGTTGCGGATTTTCATCTGTTGAAATTTTGTGATAATATGCTGCCCATATTTCACTTCTCATCCCTTCAGTCGAATCTGAATTACGTCTAATTGCTAGACCGTAATAAGTTGACAGCTCTTGCAATAATTTATTCGTCAATTGTTGACGCTTCGGTGTTTTATTTATCGATTTCCGCTGTGTCTTTTTTCCCTCTTCTTTTTCTGTCAATTTCTTTGTTGCTTTCTTTATTTGTGCATGTTTTTTTTCGCATCAACAGCACGTTTGTACAAACGTTTTTTAACATGCAAAACACATTCTTTTTTGCAAACTAAAAAATCATCCCCGTAAGGCTTTGTGTCCAATAAGGCTTTGAACGTTTTCGTGTCGCCGTCTCCGATATAGTTCGCGTATTTTACGTTGTACAACTCTTCCGATCTCTTGAACATTTCCACGATGCCGTCTACCTCCATTTTGCCAGCACTTCCGGTATGATTTGCGTCACAGTGATCTTCATGCTCTCGATACCACGCTTCATATTCAATCGTATCCTCTTGGCCTTTCCATTGAGAGCAGGCTTGACATATACTGCATTTGACGACAACATCTAAAATTTTATTACTGTATTTCCCTATTAACGAGGCAATACCGAGAAGCGATGAGAATCCACGTTTCGCCCACGATCCATCACCAGACACAGAAAGTTCATCCGCGGGACGCCCAGCTTTTACATTCAACTCGACTTCTTCTTTCAATGCTCTTTGGAAAACGATTTTCGCGACGGCTTCAGCTGCAATTTTTATATTGTCCACGATGCCGTAATATGTACTCTTACAAATTCCTTGTCCAAGATCCATGAGACCGCACAAATTTTTCAAGCCTTCAAATCCTACTCCAAGCATTCTCAGGGCGAGAACAAGTCGACGGTTGATTTCAAATGCCTTATCAATTAACGGCGAAGACAAAATAAAAGTTTCTTTACACTCACACTTCACAGAGAGTTTGAATCCTAGACCACGTTGTCCGTTTTTGCTAAAAGTGACCGCACCGTTACAATCTTTACACTTCAACAACTGTTGCAACGTTAAAAATATCATGCTGAATTCGATGATGCAATAATTGAAAGTAGGATTAACGTTTACTTCCAATTCCTCATTGCCTTTTAATTTTTTCGCAGACGTGCTCGTAAAATCAGTAGTATTTTCGATAGTGAATCGATTGCCCTTGAAATATCTTTTGCGACCTACAGAAGATGGTCGTCTAGAAGAGTTACGGCCTTGCTTTCTATCCATATATTCTGATATTTTATTTCAAAATTTTCGATGTTGGTTCGTCAAAACGTAACGTTGTACTGATCAAGTCAGGGGAAAGCGAAATGACCGTTTCCCTCACAAATGTTCGACAATAGGTATATTTCGGGGAAGGGAAAAGTATATATAGGTATATAGTATGTACTATATACAGGTATATATTTTCGGAGAAGGATTGGGACAGCTGCTGTGCTCCGATTAGGTTACCGGTTAGCGCTAGACCCGTTAGGAGCGCGCGGACCGCTCTCTACCTGCGTTATGGGCTGTAGAAGCTGTAATATTGAGAATTTCTGCATGAAAATTTCACAGTATATCCTTGAGATACTATACTTTCGACATATCGAAAAAAAAAAAAATCGATTTTTTCAAATTTCTAGACCATACGGTTCCCTTAACTTGATTGTTCTCACGTTGTCAATTTTGGTATTTTTATTTTGCGTTTAGGATTTTCTTTCGTTAAGAATGGTGTCTTGATTAAGACAGGGAGAGAATTTTTTGTTTTTTCAATACGTTGTTTCATTTTTTTTTAAATGTTTTTTCTCAGAGTAGAATGTAAGTCGGACCCATTGAACCCGTTATTCTTAGAATAAAATTGACTAATTTTTTCAATAACTAATTTATTAGTTTTTGCACTTATAATTTTTAATTATGTTCTATCGTATTGCGAGACAATAACGTGGTATACGGAAAAGTATTCAATATATGCTCAAGAGAATATGAAATTTCTTGAAGAAAGAAGAACATGAGATCTCGCTTGAAATCAATGATCAATCAATCAATCAATCAACGGGTGCAAAGAAGACTATCTATATATCGCAACTTATAAATAGAAATGTGAAGACACTGATTCATCTGGATGTTGTTCACGAACGTCTGGTTAATATAGAAGATCATTTCGACGTCTTCGAAAGTGATCTGTAATACAATCTGGATCATAGACTGTAATACAATCTGGATCATAATCGATCTTGATCTTCAATAGAGGAACACTTTTTGGAGTTGAAAACACCTTTATTCAGAAGAAGACAGCGTTTGGTCGTTTTCACTGTTACTACAAGGCGACATCGTCACTTCAAAATCTCGAGAACCATATTGGATTGTTTGAGCTAAGAAGCACAATAAAATTCATAGACATCTTTTTTTAAGGACGTTATATCGTTAAGATGATTTCATTTCATGTGGTTACGAAACAAATGCGTATTTCTAGCGATGGAAACATAGTTGGAGGACACTTCAGAAAATTTGTGTCCATTTCCAATACCGTTCCTGATTTATTATTATTGTTATCTCTACGTCAAATTGAATTTGGGATTAGTGAACATATTTTTATGAAAACTAATGATTCTTCAGAAAAATTAAGATCAATACGGGTTCGATGGCCGGCGTTATTTTTGAAAGTACAGTCCGTTTTTAAAATAGAAGTATTTTTAGTTTTAATAACTAGTAAATCGTTTGGTGTAAAACATTAAAAGTACCCCTCCTATTATGTATTATTATGTATATCCTTTATGTTTTACGTTATGAATTTGTTACGTTATGATTTTTTTTTTTAAGTTGATGATAAAATGATGAGTGTTATATTTTATGTTGTACTAAGTAAAGAATAAAAATGTGATCTGATCATAAAAATTTCTGTGAAATAGAACTCGAGTTATTTTTATTTTACTACCGCTGAGTCGGGAACACGTGGATTAGGCCTACCGGGGATACCACGTTAAAAAAAAAACGCGCCTAACACCCTACCCCTGTGGTGGTGCGGAAAAGGGGTATTTTAAATAAAAATAATTCATTAAGTTCATTTCACAGAAAGATATATAATTTTTGCATAGTTCCCAAATAATTTGTTCTTACATTTCTTTTCATAGACATACGACGTTAAATGTCCAGAGACATGGCAGTTCAATTGTTGGCATTGTCATTATGAAGACTATTCATCGATCCATCATGATTCATGATTTCACTATTCATCGATTCATAATAATTTTGTTTTTATAATAACATCATCGCATATCGTTAAACTCGGTGATTTTGTACAAAAAGTCGTGAAATCCACATTTAAAACTTGTAAAAAGTAAAAAATGTACGCCAAGTAATTAAAATAGTAGCTTTCCTTAAAAAGTATTTTTTTTGGAAATAGTATTTAAAAAAAACAAAAAAACAATAAAAATATTTAATAAAGTACAAAAACAAAAAAACAAAAAAACAATAAAAATATTTACAAAGTACAAAAACAAAAAAACAAAAAAACAATAAAAATATTTAACAAAGTACAAAAACAAAAAAACAAAAAAACAATAAAAATATTTAACAAAGTACAAAAAAAAAAGAAATCACCGAAACCAGCCAACTATCAACAAAAAACTAGCTTCAATGGATGCGTGGTTAACCCAGGGATTGAGCGTTAACACCAGTTAACCTTATTGTGCGTGAAAATATTAATAGAAAACAAAAACTTATCGAGCAACAACATAAAATTTGGAAATCACGGAAACAGAAGGTCAGGAAAGATAGCCAATTATCAGACAACAAACAGTAAAACAAACGATCAGACAACAAACAGTAAAACAAACGATCAGACAACAAACAGTAAAACAAACGATCAGACAACAAACAATAAAACAAACTATCAGACAACAAACAGTAAAACAAACGATCAGACAACAAACAATAAAACAAACTATCAGACAACAAACAGTAAAACAAACGATCAGACAACAAACAATAAAACAAACTATCAGACAACAAACAGTAAAACAAACTATCAAACAACAACAAATAGCCAAAGAAACTGTCAGCCAACAACATAAAACTTAGAAATCAGAAATCAGGAAAGTTAAACAATTATGAAACAACAAACATTAAAACAAACTATCAGACAACAACAAATAGCCAAAAAACTATCAGACAACAACAAATAGCAAAAAAACTATCAGACAACAACAAATAGCTAACAAAACTATCAGACAACAACAAATAGCCAACAAAACTATCAGACAACAACAAATAGCCAAAAAAACTATCAGCCAACAACATAAAACTTGGCGTGCATGGTTAAAAAAAAAAAGATCGGCGAAGAAAAAGAAACTTCATTGGAAGTTGACTGCTATGTATGTTTCGCATAGTTAATACTACGCGATGTATGCATAGTTAATACTACGCACTGTATGTATAATTAATACTACGTACGGTACGCATTGTTAATACTGCGTACGGTGCGCATAGTTAATACTACGTACGTACAGTTAATACTACGTAAGTACGGAACGTCGAATTTCGATAAGATATTGTGTCTATTTCTACGATTACACGAATACATCCACACCTTCCAACGGCTTTCTTCGGAACTTTCTACGGCCAAATACATTTATGGCATGTCCAAATAATAGATGATAGTTTCATTGAAAAACAAGAGAAACAGTGTATGAATTGTAATCATAGTTTTCTTGAGAAGTCAGGGGTCACGGCCGACGATTTGTTAATTTGAATAATCTTATCGTTTCCTCAATATCAACTTAAAATAAAAAATTGAACTCAGTGGTCTTCAACGTACTCAACGGTTGCAATTAGAAAATAATATTATTCAAAACACAGTCAACTGCGTCGGAGAAATTGTAAGTTTTCTGCTCCGATTCAATATTCTCAAGGGTGGCAATCGCATCAAGAAAACAAGTTTCATAAGCGACAAAAAATATCTTTCGGCAGGAATGTTGAGCTTATTGACTCCTGATAATACATG